>VDFB02193867.1:638282861-638368989 GCA_007258455.2 Sequoia sempervirens
GTCTGAAGTAATGTCAATGGCTACTTCAAAGTGCTTGAATAGTGCTTGAAAAGATGTAAAATGCTTGAATACTTGAAATGTGAGATGGAATGTTTGAATGGATGAGGAGCTATAAAATGAGGTGAAAATCACTTATTTATACACACTTGTACCTTAGTTACCCATTCATACCTCATCACAGGCTGACATCAAGTGATTTTGAATAAAATCCCAAAAGAAAATTTAAAATATTTTGAATTTGGGGCCAACGGGGACTCATTCACCACCCATGGGGATGGGTTTGACCTAGGACTTGAAAAATGTGTGTCAGGAAATATGTTGTATTTAATGTTGTTCATCAGGATAATACTAAATTATACACTTAATTAAGCATATGAGAGCATAAAGGGCTCAAATAAAGCATAATAAAAGGATAAATAGTTTAGATGTGCCTAGAAAACATGAAATCTTGTTACAAGAATTTACAACACTTCAAAATAGGACTTGTTGATGAATAAGAAGGCGATTTTTAGGTGAATTGTAATTAATAGAGTCTAGAAGAATGTAGAAATGTCTTACAACACTTCACAACACCCTCACAAGACGTCGTTCTTTGAATTTTAGTACCTAAATAAGCATGTTCAAGCCATGTTGCAACATAAAATTAGAAAAAAATAGTTCCAACACCATGAAAGAAGACCTAAAAGGCCATGGAAATAACAAGGGGCCATTTTTCTATGGCACAAGATGAAAGTTGGATGAGATCTATGAAAGAGGAATTGCAATAGTAGAGAAGAATCAGACATGGGAAATGGTCTTTAGGCCTATGAACAAGAATGTGATTGGTTCGAAATGGGTGTTCTGAAATAAACTAAATGAAAATGGAGTAGTAAGAAACAAGGCAAGATTGGTATGCAAATGATACTCACAAGTTGAAGGAATAGATTTTGAGGAAACATTTGCTCCTATGGCTAGAATGGAAGCTATTAGAATGTTTTTGGAGTTTTTTTCACATAAGGACTTCAAGGTATATCAAATGGATGTTAAGTTAGCTTTTTTGAATGGTGAGTTGGAGGAAGAAGTGTACATAGAGCAACCTGGAGGATTTTGACTGTCTGACAAAATGGACATGGTTTGTAAACTGAAGAAATCATTGTATGGACTGAAGCAAGCTCCTAGAGCTTGGTATTAAGACTTGATAGATATCTAACAAAGCAAGGATTCAACAAAGGTTCTACTGAAAAAACCTCTACTTCAAAGTGCAAGGTAATAAGATGTTGATTGTAGTTGTTTATGTTGATGATATCATTTTTGGTGGAAATGATAGCATGTGTAAAAAATTTGTTGAAGAAATGTAGAAAGAATTTCAGATGTGTATGATTGTTGAATTGAATTTATTCCTTGGTCTACAAGTGAATCAAATCAATAAAGGGATATTCATTTCACTGTCTAAGTATGTAAACAAGTTATTGAAATTTTTTGGGATGGAAGATTCTAAATTGGTTTGTACTCCTATGGTAACTGGATGTAAGGTGAGCAAGGATGATGAATATGCTAAGACTAATCAAAGCAAATATAGATCCATGATTGGCAGATTACTGTATCTCACTGCTACCAAACTAGATATTATGCATGCAGTGTGTTAGTTGCTAGATTTAAAGAATATCCTAGAGAATTACATCTTATGGCTAGAAAAAGAATATTTAGATATCTTAGTAGCACACCGGATTATGGACTATGGTATCCTAAGAGTAATGTCTTTACCCTAAGTGCTTATATAGATGCTGATTGGGCTGGATGTGTAGATTACTAGAAGAGTAGGTCAGTGGTGGTGCTTTCTTTCTTGGTGGAAGATTGGTTTCATGGCTGAGTAAGAAGCAATACTCAGTTTCTTTATCTACTATAGAGGTAGAGTATATTGCTGCAATATCCTTGTGCACACAAGTTTTGTGGATGAAGCAAACTCTGAAAAATATTGGTGTAGTATGTGATGAGCTTATTTCTATTTTCTGTGATAATAGAAGTGCAATAAACATTTCAAAGAATCTAGTTATGCATTCAAGAATGAAGTACATATCTATCAATTATCATTTTCTGAGAGAGAAAGTGTTGGAGAATGGGGTCAGATTGGAGTATGTAACAAAAAAGGAAAAAATTGTAGACATATTTACTAAGGATCTTTCAAAGGATAATTTTGAGCATCTTAGGGAGAGGTTGGTGGTGATTGGCCCTTCTAACTAGGTGCACATGAAGGTGCATCAGTCTAGTGAATTCATAGATTCTTCATTTACTTGAACTGATTGATGGGCCTACACCGTAGGGGGAGTAGAAAATATTTTCATTGTTGCAGTATGAGTGTAATCAAAGAAGTTGTTCTTTGCCATTGATTTAAAAGGGGGAGAAAAGGTTATGTTTTTCCATCAATGACAAAGGGGGAGGTTGTTCCAAATATACTCTAGTTTGGTGGTGTTGTCATTGATGTCAACACAGTTTAGTATGTTGATGTTTGTACATGTATAGCTAAGATAATTATGAGATGTAGTGAGTACATGGAGCTATCTTTATGGTGTTGTAATTGTGTAGTATTGGTGAGTTTCCAAGTGCTTTTGAAAAAATTAAATAAAGAAGAGAAGTCAGAGTGTTGAGTGTGTTCAAAACGTGCTCTGGTATGTGCTTTGTGTTTCTCTTGTGTTGATCCTATGCTTGTGTGGATCTAAAGGTATGTTGGTGGTGATCTAATGATGATATAGTATGAGTTTTAGTCTTTGGTGAGATGCTATGTGAAAGTTGTGTCCTCCGGTTTGTGTGTTCCATTGGTAGTGTAAGTGTTTTGTGAACTAGGAGAAATATGTTTTCTCCGCATTTCTCCTTTGTTTTGTTTCAGATCATGCAGACTTGGTCGATGTCTTGTGAAGGTTTTTCCTATGTTCTGGTGAAGAGGTTTGGAGTTGTGTGATCTAGAAATCATGTTTTAGTATTTTTGTGTGTGTCTGCATAGTCCAGATTATCTGGTGAAGTGAGTTCAATGTTTGAAGCTTGTTGTTTTTGGTGTAGATGTATTTGGAAGAATCTAAGATGTATTCTCATGCATAATAAAGCATGTTTCATCATCTATGTGTCATCTTTGTGTTGGGAAATATGTGCATCATTGATAATTTGTGTTTTCATTAGGTTTGGCTGACTTAGTGCATACACATCATTCGAAGAATAAAATTTAAATTGAGGAAGTGTGTAGAAGATTCAAAACTATTATTTTTATATTTTGATTGGTCCAATCTTATTCCTTTCCACCACAAGAATTTAGAGTTGCTGACTTATTTTGAATTTATGAAACATTGTTTTTTGGCTGACCTTGGTAAATGTTTGTAAGGTTGAGAATGATATAAAAGATACGCGAGTTGTGAAAAATTGTATGACAGTGTGATGCAAAGTGACAAAAGTGTTCCATAAATCATAAGAGCATAAGTGTCTGTGAGTGAGTTGTGAGAGTAGTTTTTTAGTGTGCTGAAGGCAGTGAACTAAAGGTTTTTGTAATCCTGCAAATGTGCTTTAATTGCAGTGATGGATCTTTCGTTCTCTTTTGTATCTATAGGTAGTGAACCTCCCTATTAGACAATGAGTCCTTTCTGTAGGCAGTGAGCCTCCCTATTGGACAATGAGTCCTTTCTATAGGCAGTGGGCATTTGTATTTGGATAGTGAGTCCTCTTTTGGGTAGTGATCCTTTGTTTTATAATTTTTATATTGTGAGTTAACTCTCACCATGGTTTTTCCCTTATTGGGTTTTCCACATAACAATATGGTGTTCATTGTATTGATTTACTTTTTGTTAAATATGTGTTCCATGCTCATATTTAATAATAGAATAGTGTGGTTGAAAATTTTATAAGTGATGAAGTTTTAAGTTTGAATTTGTGTGACAATTGATTCACCCCCCCTCCTCAATTATCCTGCACTTGTTTAACAGGAACAATATTTTTTTGGTGAGGATTTTGTGTATATGAAAGACCATGTGTATATTTCAGTGCATTAGGATCCTAGTTTTGATGGTTTAACCCTTTTTGATATTTAGCATTATACAAATCCTAGTCTTGGTATGAAGGTTGTTGTTGAGCATGTTATTATTGCAAAGTGTTATGTTGGTATATGAGTTGTTATGGAGGGTTATATTGTATGTGTTGATAGATTGGTGGTTGTTATTCTAATAAATGAAGAGTCTGATTGGTTTGTTTTGGTTGAAGTGGTGAATTGTTTAGATTCAAAATGATATAGATTGGTGAAGCCATATGCTATTTTTATGGTGGCATGTTAGCATGAAATGGTGGATTTGGTGGTCTAGGATGAATATTTTTCATGTTTTGCATGTTAAAGTTTTGACCTTACTGAGGTACATTTTGTGACCAAGAGTATGCATATAAGTTCCTTAATACATGTGGTTTCCATGTACTAGTTGAAGTTTTATGAGGTATGAGTAGAGTTGTAAAAGGGTTGGTTGTTTGTTGTGGAGGGTTTTTGGTTCCCAAAACATTAGGATCAAGTTGATTTTGTTGAGCTACCATTACTTGTTCTATTTGGGATGGTTGTCTATACAATAGTTTTTCTACTTATTTTTCTTGAGGAGGATCACTTGTTTATGTAAAAAGTCTTGGAACCTTAGGTGATATAGGAGGTTTAAAGAATGTTCTAACCACCATATCTTCATCTCTAGAAATAAGGGTTGTATCCTTAATATTTTCAACATTATAATCAATCAGTAACTTGACACCATGTTGTGCAAGTCTATAGAAGTATGTGTTGGGATAAGAGCTAAGCAATTTATCTATGAATTTCAACATTTTGGGGTATTGTATCATTTATAAAATCTTCTTGTTGGTAAGGTCTTCATTGGAATCCTCTTATATGTAACCATTTTGACCTCTAGTTGGTTGATTCCTATGTTGAGTGAGGTAGTCTTGATGTATACAATGAAGATCTTGTTGTGAAGGATCAACATTTAGTTGTTGTAAAAGATTAACATTTGGTTGAAATGAAGGATTTACATTTATTGGTTGAGTAGAGTGTACCGCATGGAATTTTAGTTTTAGTGTCAAAATTTGTGCTATGAACATTTGTTTTGTGAAAATTTATGGTGTTCGGAATATTAGAACCACCAATATTAGCTGCCATTTTCTTCCTATGTTGTGATCTTGTTGTTGTCATAAAAGTCCTAATAGGCCTAAGTTATGGAAAGATATATGATGTATGATGTACATGTGTTGTTTATATTTTTTGATTTCAAAGTTGGATTTCAAAGGATGTGTTGATAAGTATTTTAGACAAAAGAATGATTTTCAAGTTGATATGGAATTGGATGACATTCAAGTTTATTTTGGATTGTATGGTTAAACTTTAGAAAAAAAGGATAACAAAGTTGATTTATGTTAGTATCTCAAGATGTTGATGAAGGATTTGATTGATGTAATTTTTTATACTAGACTCATGAACTCAAACAAAGAGGGATGAGAGTGATTATTTTTAAACCTAGGAGAAAGATAGTTCTTCTAAGTTAACAAGTTCACAAGATATGAAAAGATGATATTAAAAGGTACTAGAAAAGTTGATAGGTTTGAAATGTTGATGTCCCAAAAAGGATATTTGATGTTTGATCCAAAAGGATGGTAATGATGGTCTCAAAAGATTGATGTTGATTGATGGTTGTTGGTATTTGAATATATTTGATTGTTTGATCCAAAGGACTATGTTGGTGTTTCCTAAGAAGACCAATGATGAAAGATAGTTATAATGTTTGATGATAAAAGGAATATTCAAGAGTGTTATGAAAAAAAAAATTTAGTTCAAGAATAATAGGTTTTTGATAGCTATAAGTTTTGAGAATTTGTAGATCTGGGATGGACAAATGTTATAGAAAAACATGGCAGTTTAAGAAAATATGTCATTGCCCCTAGGAAAATATGGTGTTGTAGGAAAAAGAAGCTCTATGCATAGAGAAAAGGAAATAGATAGTGCAAATGTGATAATGTGATAATAGGAAGATGAGACAAGTTTGAGAAATATGACTCTCTGTAGAAAAAAAGGCTCTAACAGAGTGCAGTACAAAAAATGTAGAAGAGAACATGATAATTTGTACAAACATGGTTAGACGTAGAGAACAAAGGCATCAGTTTGTGCAAGTGTAGACATTTATTAGAGAAGAGGCGACAATTTGTTTAAAGGAGATAAATTGTTATAGTCAAACATAGTTTTTGTTTTTGTTTCTTTATTTCTTGAAAGTTTTGGAAATGTTTGATGTGATGTGAAAGTTTGAGTGTATATTTTAAAATTAAGTGATATGAACAACAAACACAAAAACTCAGGATTGAATCAAATGGTAAAGGGAGATATTTTGTGAGCTTTGTTCAAAGCCCACTAGAATAATTAGTAGTAGGGCAGGTTTGTAATATTTAAGTAGTCACACCTTCCATTTAAGGGGTAAATGCTTAAAAAGATCAGGTAGTGAAATAGTTGTTTTAAAAAAATTTCAATATGAAGGTAGATAGTAGATGTCCAATGACACAAGGTTATTGACAGATGACATGGAAACACCTTCCTTCTCTTCCTAAGAGGATATTAATAGCAACCCAAAAAGACTCTATCTCAACCTAAGAGAGTGCATGGTGAGTAGTTTCAAGGTACATTCACATCCCTTGCACTACTTTATAAGATTAAGTTTGATAAGTTTTGCAATTTCTAGTAAAAATTGGTTCTTAGTGGGTGTATCATCAATGAATACTGCTAGCTACATAGACATTTCTTTGGGGTCCAAAAATCATAGTCCCCTAGCAAAATTCTAGTACACTACATGCACACATTAAACTACAACTTTTTCTCTCATCCAATTTATATAGTGTGCCCAAAAATTTTGCTTGAGGTCAATCCCTTGGGTTCTCAATTAAGATGTGTCCCAAGGAAAGCATCCTACTTAAAAAAATGGAAGAATTGCTTGTTGCTATTTCTCTTCACTGGAGATCACACGAGATGCAAGGGGAGAGGATACATTGATGATGCTTTTGATTAAAGAAAATAAAGTGTAAAATAGGAGTATTTCTCTTCACCCAAGATTACACAAAACACAAGGAGAGAGGATACATACTTCCAAATCTGCCATACATGTCAACCAAATTTATTTTAAGGCACTAGATTGCAAATGTGATTTACACTACCAAACAAGAAAGCACACAAGTTCAAATGATAAAATATTACTCAAAGGAACCTACAAGCAATGTATTAGTAGTTTGAATTTTTTTCTTGGACCAATCGAACATACATCACAAATGCATTAAAAATTTTCAAAATGATTTTTCTTTCCCCAAACAAATGTTGCATAGATATGTTAGATTAAATAGCATAGAACAACAGAAAAATGGTTAGGGTTAGATAAAAATCTGAAATCAAAAATTTGTTAGAAAATAAAGGCCTAAAAGAATAGCCAAACACAACATTACTAGTGGAGGTGACTTTCTTTATCTCAATAGATAGGAAAAAATTCATGGTCACAATAGTTCGTAGTTGATAGACACAAAAATATTTGCAAAAATGACACTATTACTCTAGCAGACACCAAAAAACCTACAAATGTCCAAAAAACCCTGAATAGTAAGAAAAAAAGAGCAACCAGGTTATCAAATGTGGTAAGATTAGTAAACGTGATTGGTTTGTGGTTGATAGAGGTAGATGTTCATGGTCATTTGTGGATCTGTAACCTATAATCATGCCAAAGCTTTGAAAATATTTAGAATCTCATATAATTTTGTTAGCTTAGGGATGTGGTTCCCATCAAGCATTCCAAGAATGTGAAGAGGAAAATGGAAATGAGATAAAACAAGGGTTAATAATCAACAAAACCCAAAAATGAAGAAATCAACATAAATGATGTAAATCAATTCAAAACAAGAAACTGATCCATGTGCGAACCTTGTGTTCCATTTTAATGGTGATGGGATGTTGGAATCCTCAATCAGGATGCTCCCATGATTGTAAAAGCATGAAGATTGATGACCTAGATGATGAAAATTTCTTAAATTCTTAATGATATTGTTGTACTCAAGTGCTTAAAAATTCAAAGTGCTTCACAAATGATCTAGGTAGGTAATAATGAAGGGGGGATGTTTGTTTTATAGATTTTCATGTTTTTGATCAAGGGTTGAGATTAATCTTTAAAGAACCATGGATCTGAGTGAATCAAGGAAGATGAGGGATCAAGATCAATTTGAACTCAAAATATCTCCATAATTTTAAGAAAATTCATTGAAGATATTTAAAATTAAGGGTGAGGATTAAATCAAGAAATGGAGGGATAAGAATGAATGAGAGGAATTGGATATTTTGAAAAGAATATTCCATGGGAATATATATGCCTTTGAGCTAGAGAATTAGAACAATTAAATAATCTAGGATTAATTAATTATGGAGGATTAGGATATTCTTTGTTAGAAAGGAATATTCCAAATGAATAGACTAGGAATTTAGATAATTAAATAATATAGATTACTTAATCATGAGACATTAGAGGAAAAGTAGATTTATGGCTAATTAAACAATTAAAATTATTCAATTGGGAAAGATAAGATGAAAATTAATGAAATAGGATGACTTAATTAATTAATTAATAGAGTTAATTGGTGAAATTGATAGAAAATGACGTTAAAATGGGAATTAGTAATGCAAATGATGAAAATGATGCAATATGCAAGATCAAGGATGGATATGATGAAAATGCAATATTAATGATGTGTGATATGAATTAGGTAATTTTGCATGTCTACAAATCCATAGTGCAAAATTTTGATATTTAAAAAAGTGAGAGTTTAGTTTAGGGCATGATGCACCCTAGACTAGCCAATTCAAGCTCAAATTTTACTCATAAACTGCTCATTGTTGTCATTTCTTAGATCTAGGCCATTTTTGTTACTTTTTATTTTTGTCTGTCCATGAAATTACATTTTCAGATCTAGGGTTATGTGTCAAATAGGCTTTTCAAATTGTAAATCAAATGTATCATCCACAAAACAAAAAAAAACATAAACCCTAAGAGGTTGGCTCTCCCTTGTGGAAACAAGTCAATCATAAGCCATAGGTAATTAATGTTTAATGTTGAGTCAAGTGAAAAAGAGATAATCTTAGTCATCCTACTTGGATAAAGGATCATTTTCCCTACTCAACAACCATTACCTTGAAACTCCCTCATATAAAAAAATGAGAATTTCTTGAAGGAAAAAATCATAGTAAAGTTCTCTAGAAAAGTATAGTGGCACCTCATGGTTATTACACAAAGATTGGTCAAAGAGCACCCACCACTTTCCCAAATATTATTTTTTACATCAAGATGATTGCACCAATGAATAAGAAATTGTTTTAAATTCATTGGAAGGGGTGTATTGATTTTGGGATAAAAAGAGACCACAATTTTTGAATTTTTTTATGTCTTTTTCTCCACTTCATTGTAGGATAACATTGTCACATAAAATTGATTACATGAGTCTTTATGCTTTTTACAATGATTAATTTGATTTGTGAAAATTTCAATTTGCTTCATCGTTGCTTCTTATGATGAAGCAAGTGATGCATGGTGTGGGTTTCCCATGAACACCTTCAATTATGAAATTGATACTACAAGTTGATTTTTTGTTCCAAAAGCCTTAACAATTCTCTTAGCTTTTTGTTAGGGTTTATTAGAAGTGTAGGAGAAGATTAGGATAATGTGAGCAATCATTTCATTATATACATTAGGTGTAGGGTTTTCTTAAAAACATGAAAATTTTCTCTACATACATCTTTTTGATGTGGCATTACTAAAATAAACTTGGGATAGGGTTGAAGTTCAGAAAACAAGATTAGGTTTGCTTCCAAAACATATTCTCCTTTCTTAGTGTCAACTATGAATGGGTAGCAACTTTTTTCTTTCCCTTTTCAGTTTAAAAAATGAAATCATGTTTTTTCCTTGGTATTTACCAAGCCATAATATGATCATATCATTTCTATTTATCAACACCACAATTGCGTTATGACCAAAATTACTATTTTTCCACTTTTTTGCTCACCAATTTGATGCACTTACCCTCTTATAATTTCATAAAGTGTCATATTTGACCACACAAACTTGAGCACTCCATTTTTTCTTCATTTAACCTATTGAATGACTCCATAACAAGTGTACCATCTTGTCATAATGCTCATCAATATTCTAATGTAACCTCTCTCTTAATGCTCCTATGAGTTATATAATTTGTCATATGTAACTCCCTTCACAATGACCTTACATGCACCACAACATGTTAACACATGACCAAACTATGCCGCTTCAATGTGCTACCTCCTCATGTGAGGCAAAAAACTCATTAATAATAAAATTCAATTATCCGATGCAACTTTGCCACAATTAAATAAAATCATGAGAAAATGAAATAGCAAGTCCATACAAAACGTATTAAAATGATCATTAGGAATATAATGTTGAGATATAATTTTTCAACACAAATATTTAAGAATCAATAATAAGATGATCATAATACGATGATATAATAAATCAAATTCACATAAAAAATATACCATTTATAAACTAATTATTGCCTTTAGTACATTCTAATGGCAATTGAAGACACCAAACAAATAGCTCACCATTTTAAGTATAGCCCACCATTAGAAAAAATAGTAAGAGAAGGGTATGGTTCCTTTCCTCTATTGAGTAAGTTTTCCCATTTTCTTATTCACAAAAAAGTTTAATATTTATATTTCGTAATAATGACGTACACGGACTCATTTCCGTCCAGATTCAATGCATCTCCTGTATATCCCGTTGAAAATCCATTGCACTATGGAGTAACGACAACACACACCAGAAGATCTGAAATGAGCCTTTCGTATTTCTGTGTATTTGGGTTCTTAAATTTGGCCACACCCTCTAGTCTGATAGCATTTGTTCATAGACTTTTTCTCTCTATTAGAGTAGATTACAATTTCAAAGCCCAATATTAAGCTGTACTGCGCCTAGTATTTGGTTTGAATTCTCCTGTAAGGCGAAACCTATTCAATATGCGAGCACTGCTGTAATAAAAAATGGTGGGGAGAGGCAGCAGTTCAGGGTGGATGATGGGGTTCGGTCCTATGCACAAGGTTCCAACTGGGGACACTCCCTACGTCAGGGCCAGCCAGGTTCAGGTATATTTTCTATAATGTAAACAGGTGTGTTCACCACAACGCATATAAGAAATTTAACTGATGGAATGTTTGCTTTTAACATCTTCTAGAGAAGAATCCAGAGGCGGCTATACCGCTGTTTTGGGCGGCTATAAATGCAGGAGACCGTGTAGAGAGCGCACTGAAGGACATGGCCATTGTGATGAAGCAGCTGGGACGAGCAGATGAAGCCATCGAGGCAATTAAATCCTTCAGACACCGCTGCTCTCTCCAAGCCCAGGAATCCCTCAATAATGTTCTGCTTGATCTTTATAAGGTATGTACATGCTCTATCTGTCTGTACATTCAATCAGATGACATGAAATTCCTATGTACAAACTGAAGTTTCATATTTTCCATTAGATCTGAAAAGAAATAGTATCTTAATTAAAAACAGATTGTGGGTATGGCTGGTAAAGAGTTTAGTAGAAATCAGATCTGGTTAAGTGTAAAGAGGGATATCATAAAGGAGGATGCCTGGTTCTAATTAAACTAATCTAATAGATTAGATATCCTTTTAATTCTTATATTCTGATCTGGAAAATTATTGGTTTACCCTTGCACAAAAGACTGATACAAAAGTTCATTAACACTGAACTTTAAATCTACAAAATAATTATACATATATATCTGATGCAGTTGTTAAATTTGTTTTTGGCATCTGATACAACTGAAATTTTTTTTCTGTTTGAAAATCTTTTCCACTTTTTACCCAGGATAATTAGAACCCAGTTAGACAAGTTATGGAGGAACTGAAGAACCATTTTTATGGGTATAAGTAAATCTTTAACCATTAAGCGCTGACACTTTTAAGTAAAGCAAACCTAATAAGAAAAATATTAAAGAGCATGCTATTTGGAAAGGCTAGTGAAAAAGTATACACTAATAAGCCATTGTCGTAGTAAAAGGATAGCTGAAATCATTGCAAACATTTACAATTAAAGTACTATGATAGTAAAGCTCACATGTTAAACTCCTATACATCCTAAAAGTTTGAAGCTTCTAAAATAAACATCCCACAAACTTTTAGAAATCTGGCCATTTTGATAAAGTATACACTGCTAAGGCAAAATTGAATTTGCTTGCAACTTTACCATCCATCATAATTTGATAAATCCATTGTGATTATCTTTTGAACACAATCTGACTATTTTGATAGAGTAGACACTCTTAAGACCAAACTGAATTTGTTTGTCAAATTTTCACTATCTTAATTTGAAAATCTAATTGTAATTATTTTCTATAGAAAAAGATAACGGGTTTGAATTTTGAGAGTATATCTTTTACACAGCTTTATGGTTTCTCCTTAGCTACAATAATATTCTTAATCAGTATCGTAGTAGCTCTTTGGTTAGGTATTGGACCAACATTACCTATCAGTGAATCTTCAACTCTAAATCTTTTCTAATTTGATATAATTTAGATATCTTAATATAGGAGAGGAGTGAAATCTTTTGTTTATACATGTAGGAACTAGTTGCTTTCAAACAAATGGTCTCTCCCTAGATATATTTTTTAAAAATAAAGGTATTTTCTAATATTGTTATAGAATGGTGAAAGATTTATTCCAATTATGTTTCAGAACAATTTAAAAGAAGGGAGTTAAAAAAAGGAGTGAATCAAATTCCAATATTTTATTTTGTCAATAAGGTCATTGCTTCAAATTTATAATGAGTAGCTTTGCATGACCCTCTGTTTCTTTTCTCCTTTCTTTTGTCGATGTGAATTCAGCCATAATTGTAAGTGATATATCAGCTATTTGAGATGATTGTAGAATGTTCAACAAAAGTTGGGATTGCCCTTGTCTCAATCTTGACATCGTCATTCACGAAACTTGCAAACAAATTAGAGAGCTTCCATAGAAACCAACTCAATTGCATTCTCATTGTCTGATTTGAGCATGCAAACTAATGTAGAAAGTAGTGTTGTGTTGTTGTTAAAAGAAACATAGATAATACTTAAAAGAGCTTAATACCGTTGTTTAAAAGAGCTTAAAAACGTTAATTTGTACAACAGTTTAATTGTTTTATCACCGTTCAAAGAAGTTAGTTTTAAGCGCAGCTCCCATGTGATTGACTGCTCAATAATTCCATCATGGAGAGGTGGCAAGACCAACAGACTTACAAGTCTATTTTTGTTTAATGTTTGTATTGATTTCAGCTATCCTTTCACTATGACAATAATAAAGTGTATATTCTTTCACTTGCCTTTCAAAATAGCATGCTCTTTAATATTTTTCTTGTTAGGTTAAATATGTTGCAGTGCCATAATGGTTTAGTATTTTTCAGGATAATTAGAACCCAGTTATATAGGTTATGGAGGAACTTGTCCCAGTTAAATAAAAGAGCTAACGAAAATTTGAATGGTTGTATAAAAAACATATATACAAATATGAATTTTAAATTGTCATCGTGAAAAAAATTCTTTTATTAAAAGATTAGGTTCTCATTTTTTAATATATTTGTAGAAATGTGGAAGGGTTGATGAGCAAATTGTGCTGCTCAAACAAAAGCTGCGCCTCATTCAAAATGGAATTGTTTTTAATGGTAATCCCACCAAGACAACACGTTCACATGGGAAGAAGTTTCAGCTCTCTATTAAAGAAGAGACCAGTCGGATTTTGGTATGCAAATACATTTATAGTATACTTATATTCAGTTTGTATTTTAGATATTATGTTTGCATTGTTTATGTTTATTTTTGAGACGATAAGCAGTGGAAAGTGATTGTATAGATTATATTGACAGAGCAATTTGGGCTTGGGCTTATATGCAACAACACAATTATGCTGCTGCTGAAGTTTCTTATAGGTATAATTTTAGAGATTATATGTTGTTGGATATAAATTTAATTTCTGGTATAACATTTTAAAAGAAGGGTTTAAATAATTGATGTATTATTGTTAATTTATTGGTCATTTATGTAGGATTGTATTTTCCATATGTAAATTATTAGTGTACTGATTACAATGTATTAATTGTTCATTGTCAATTCATTTTGAATACAATGAACTTGTAAACAAAATTATTTGCAGGAAGGCATTATATTTTGTTGTAAATGCCAACAAGGCATGCAATTTGGGTGTGTGCTTGATGAGACAAGGCAAGGCAAAGGAAGCAACTATTGTATTAGAAAATGCTATTTCATTGCATGAAAAAGACATCAAATCGTTGGAGAGAGCAAAACAAATGTTGAAGGAAATTCAAGATTTTCAAGAGCGTGAAGGAGTGTCCAAGAGATCCTTATCAACATTCTTTAATCATGATAAGTATGAAAAGGAATCTGCTTCTCTTAGTGATGGAGAGAAATATTATTCAAACAAAAAACATGGATTGCTCTCATCTTCCACTGATTCGATCGAATTATTGAGGGGTGACAATGCATTAAATATTGTTGATTGGGAAGCTAAACTCAACACTGAGGTTAATATATCTCGTAAAAGACATCGACGACTACCAGTATTTGAAGAAATAGTTCCTATTAATGATTTATCTCCTTGAAGTGCAAAAATTATGAAAGTTTTTATGTAATTAAATAGGTGCATCTTTGTTTTTTATTCAAGCACTCAAGCACATTAAATGAGTTAGTAAAGCCAAGACATTTTAAAGCCTATTATTGGAAAGAAAGATGTATATATTAGTTACATGTGCATTAGCTAAAATTTTAAACAATATTGTTCTATGAGAAAGGTGATTATTTTAGATGTTAATTATTGGATGTTATTTATTAAGAAATATGATATGATGTAATAATTTTGTATAATATCTTTAACGTGTTCTTGGTTTTGGGGTCTTTAGAATTATGAGGAGTTTATATTTTCTTTGTTTCTAATCCATTTTAATCAATTAAATTCAACAGATTTATAAGGTAGTAATTGAAAACATTGTGTAAACATTATCCAAATGCTTAGCATTCTAGATTAAAATTCTAGACTGATATATAAAAGATGGCAATTATGTTAAATGTTTGATTATCATATGTTATTTCTTTCTAAATCATATGATGTAATAAATATTATTATGATTTTTTTTTTTTTTAAAGTGAATTAATCTAACCATTCTATGGGAAAATAAATGTTTACGAATAAACAATAAAATAGTTATTTAATTCAAAATATTTATAAGAAAATAAGACTTAAAGAGTACTTAAATGTATGCACTTTTGGACTAAGATTTTAGACAATATTATTTTTCTTAACATGATGATTGCAATGTGGGAACTAAACACTAGTTAATGATGAAGGGTGTAAACAAAGATTTTAACAATCTCTATTAGACACTTGCCCTCTTATGATGTTTCATCTAAAAGGGAAGGACTATGGTTAAAATCTTGGTATACACTCAAGGATAAAGGTAATATGTAATGAAATATGTCTAATTATGATGTACTAATTCTCTAATCTAAAAATGAAGTGATCTAACGTTGCAAAACCTAAGAAAAGTAACTTGTTTGAAAACACAATGTGATTTGCAGAAATTAACTAAATGATCTATAAATGCAGATTATGAATAATGAAATGACAAAATAGAAAGGAAGAGGTGCTCCTAGAATTAGAAGTTTGATGTTGGAATATTTTGGAATTCGAGAAATTTGAATGAAATGTTGACCAAGAAACTTAGGCCAGTTGGGGTGACTTAGTCCCAGTTTCAGGAAACTTTGCCTGAACATGAATCTGCCAAATGGGTATCCAAAAATGTCAAAATCAGATTTCAGGCTCAGAAGGGGACTAATTCGCCACTAATGGTGACTTAGTCCTCCTACAAATCTCAAGGAATCTTGGACAAAATCTGGAAGTCTTTGATTTGTATTCTCTTTCCTAATAGGTGGTTGTACTTGATTTTGTAGAAAATGAGACAAAAAATCTTCTTCAAGCTTGAATTAGGGTTTCCTTGATTAGGTTGACTTTGTGCACTTTCCGATCACTTTTCCACACCTATTTCTTGATAAATCTACATTCAAAAGTCACATGCAAAAGGGGAAAAATGGTTGAGGGTTAGAGAATAGGGGTTTTCCTTGGTCAAACCCCACTTTGGTAATGAAACCCTAAACAATGAAATGAAATGAAGAGAGAGTGATAAATAGATAACATGCCAATGCAAATGTCATAAAATTAGCACACCTTGAATGCTCAAAATCTAAAGATGTGAAATGAAGACCTCCAATAGCTTGACTCAATAGTGCTTGATTTACTTGAATGCTTGTGAATTAGGAGAGTGTATGAGATAGGAGATAGATGATTGTAGGAGAGATGTAAAATGAGGTGAAAAACCCTTATTTACATATTATTTTATTAAATTTTTCTGAAACTAACACATCACAGGCCGACCTCAAGGGTTAGACGATAAAATCCTGCTAGAAATTTGAAATTACTTTGAGTTTTGTGCTAAAAAGGACTAAGTTGCCCCTATTGGCGACTTAGTCCCACTTAAGAAAACTAAGTGGGTGTTGAGAATTTTGGGGCATTAAACTTGTCCAATGGGAATATCCTTAACAACACACTTGAAAATGGTTGAAAAGTGTATTAAGGGGTCATTTAGACATGAGAAAAGGTTGAATTGGTGAAATTAAGCCTAGAAAAGCATTAAATCTTGTTATGTAATACTTTACAACACTTGAAAATAGGACAGAATAAATGATTAAAAGGTTATTTTTAGGTGAATTTTAATGAATAGAGGCTAGAAAAGCATAGAAATGTTTTACAACACTTCACAACACCTTCATAAGAAATCATAATTTGAAAGTTTAGGACCTAATGTGAATATTTTTACCACATTACAACATCAAATAAAGAAAAAATCAAGCCAAAGCCTATTAGAAAGATTCGAGTTACATAAAAATGTCAACTATATATTTTTTGGCGACACACTAAGCCTCCACTTTAGTGAGAGGATGAACATTCTTCAAACTCTCACTAAAGTAGCTCAACATGCACATCAAGAGGGATTCAAGTGTACTCGTGTTGGTAAGATGAAACAATAATAACGAAGAGGGATGATGAAGCCCTCAAGATCAAGATCTCATGAAAAATCAAACATAAGAACAAAAGAAACACGCAAGATGATGAAAAGCAATGAAAGCTTCAATCATCTGTCCAACTAGTTGTGGATTAGATCTAGGCAAATTGTTTGAAAAAGAGAATGCATACTCACTTTGGGGTGACATAACTCATGGTAGTACGCTAGATGAGAAAACCAAAAATGGTGAAGTACATACACTATTTGGCATGCACTCACAAACACATAGGTGGCTATGGGGAAAGTCATGCCTCATAATGGGCTTCCCGCTCAACCATATCAAAGTTATACCTCCTGATAACTTTAACAAGGTGCCACAAAGACAATGTTAGTTTGTGCTTCATGAGACAAGAAAAAACTCTATATGCTTAGAACTCATGAACAAATGCAAAGGTAACATAGGTATGGAAGTTGCATTATGCAAGGTGGCAAAAATGCAAAATGCAAAAATGTAAAATATGTTCAAAGGAGTCGTGTTAAGTTCATGCAAGGTCTATCACTTAGGGAACATTGTGTCTAATGTTTCCAAGAGAGGACCAATCAAAGAATTGAAGATTCACAACTTAGGGGATGTAGTGCGTCACATCAGGCCACTAAGAGGAATGCAATATGCTAAGATAAATCATACTTATGAAAGAAATCATACCCAATATCATCCACAAAGTGACACATGAATCACATGAAGTAACATGGCTACATTAAAAATGCAAGAATGAAAAATGAAATGATGCCAATGTATGCTCCCCACTTTAAAGGAATTGCTACACAATGGTCTAGGAGAAATTACTTTAAAGTAGTGAAGGAAAATGCAAAAAGAAAACAAGACATGAGAGTCAACTTGGAAAGCCCCTATGCTATCATATGATTCCAAATAAGATTGCTTCATGTAAATGAAAGAGAAAACAAAAGAAAAGAGGGTTTCCCCCCTAGAAAGGAATACACCAAACACACAAGGGATCTATAGATTTGGGGTCAATATGTTCATTGCTACATTTTTTTATTAAAGAGCTCGAAACTATCATCATTCACCAAAGCACATAGAACTAGAAGAATGACACAAAGAGAGAAAAAAAAAAGAAAAATGAAGTTTTTTTTGAGTGAACATGGAAGAGACATTTTGGTCTCAACGCTTTGCATCATCCCAAAAGGAAAAAACACAAGCAAAAGAAAATGAAAAGACAAAGAAAAGGGAAAAGATTTGGTCTCAACATGAAGGAGACATTTGAGTCTAAATGTCTTTGCATCATCCCCAAAAGGAAACAAAAAAGAAAATAAAAAGAAAAGGACCTTTTTCAACATGAAGAGACCTAGGGCATCTCAATGCTTTGTGTCATCCCCAAAATGAAAACAAAAAACAAAAGCAAAAAAGAACAAAGTACGACATATAGAAGAATAGAGGTACGAATAGAAGAAGTGTATGAAGAGAGAGAACATCAAATGCACATGACGGTGAAACATGATACACACATACAAGAAAATCAAAGAAAAATGTAAAAGGATAGCAAGGCGAATGCAAGTCAACCGCCTAACAAATCATCTCAATCATGTTTAGTATATTGTGATGGCAATTATCTAAAGGAATAATTGAAGGGACAAAGTAGGGAGATGTGCCATGTTCGTCACTTGGCTAAGAATATTTATCATTTAAGCTCATTGTAGATGAAAATAATGAATTTAAATTATTATGCACTTCTTCATCTATTTTGTGATCTCTTCGTGCTCATCGTCATTAAGGTTGATTATGATAGGATGACGAAGGGTTATTTGCAAAGAAGGATGGATCAAAAGTTGCGGCTATTGGATGGGTTCATTTTGTTGTGAAGGTTGGATCATGTTATCATGTGGCGGGTCAAGAGGAGGAGGCTGGTCATCTATTGCTTTTGTCAAAGGTAGAGGTTGATTGTCTTGATTATTTTCATGTTGCATTTGACAAGAAAGGAGATGATGATGATGCCTACACTCTCTAGCACCATGGTTTCTTTTAAATTTATTTTGAACTTGTTGAGGTTGATTCATCATAGGCTACTTTTCTTCCAAAGGGGGAAGAACAGAAGAAACCGAAGAAGAGGGGTCAATCACTTTCTCTTTAGCTTTATTCACTTGTTTAATGCAAGGAGGTATGATGGGATTGGTGTCATTTTCTTTTAATCATTTAAATGTGGGAGGGAAGGGTTTATGGGTGGTTTTTAGGAGGTTTCATGGTTTGTTCAATGTTGGACCAAGCCGGGCATAGTTTCATCCGGATAGGAGGAGGAAGTGGAAAGAGACTAGTTATGAAGAGACAATTCACCTATGCGTTTGGCTTTGGACTTTTGATAGGCTATGAAAAAGAAATCCTTACTAGGGGTGATGGGATCCATTGGTTTAGGCCAAAAGGCTTCTAGGGAAAAATTACCTTTGGAGGATAGTGGGTTAAAGCCACTATGGTTTATGGTAAATATTTCATTGCCATGTGGAAACTTCAAACACTTATGAACAACTGAGGGGACTGCTTTCATCGAGTGAAGCCAAGGGTGTCCTAGCTACAGATGAAATTGGTTTGATTATGAAATGATAGAAAATATTACGTCTAAATTTTTAGGTCTCACTTGTAAGGCCAGTACGATCAATCTGATCATAGGGCATGTGAAACCATTATGCATTTTAATCCATGCAATTGGTTTATTGTAAGCATCTTGATACTGCTCATGTAATACTAAAAATTCTTCTGTGATCACATTCTCGCCACAGGCGAGATCTATTAATATCCCATTAGTGGGCTTTTCATAGATTCAACCAGCTATGTAAAGAGGACCATCAGGAAGGTTTTTGAGTATTTCTTTGGGAGAAAAAGTGATATAAGGATTTTTTTTGGTTTGGCCCTTATGAGGGATAATGTTTATCGTACCCACAAGTTCATCCATAAGAGTAACTTGGGTATCATTTGGAATTATTTCATGTTGTTCAGTATTTGTATCAATATTCATAACTTGAGGATTTGAAGGATCACTTGCCTTAACAAATGAAATATTATGTTTAGGAATAGGATTGGTAAATATTTGTAAATTCTAGTTAGTGGGTGCAATAGACTTATTACCTTGATCATTTACACCTGCAATGGAAAATTGAACCAAATCAATGAGGTCTTGAACTAAGTGTTTTAGATGCTTACAGTGTTCGGTGTCATGGCCATTTTGGCTATGAAAATGGAAATAAGCATTTTGTTTGAAGTTGGGTGGTAAAGGATTGGTGGTATCAAGTGGTTTATCTATAGGTAAAGTTATCATTTGTTGTTGCAATAATTGGGTCATCGTGTTATGAAGGGTATCAGGTAAGGGAGTAAATTGTCTCTTCGGGTCTCCATAGGAAAAGGGAAGCACTTCTTTAATAGCTTCCACTTGATTTGGAATAGGTTGGGGTGGTTGTGGAGAAGGTTGATTAAAATGTAAAAAGCCTCGGTTGGGTTTTCTAAAGTTTTGCTCATTGTTGTGGGTGGATTGGTCAGACTTCTCGGCTCTATTAGAAGTGGACTTTGAATCATGACAAGAAATTGAGTTGCAATAGTCACAAAGGGTTGTACATAACTGTAGGAATGAAGGAATTTTCATCATAGTTAACTTATCTTGAAGGTGAGTATGAAATTTCTTGATAAACATTTTTTACAAATGTGAATCAGGAATCTTAACATCAATTTAAGCATATAATGATTGGTAACAAGAAATGAAGTTAGTGAATTTTTCATCCCTATTTTATTTACAACGCATTAAATTTGCCATTATTTTATTAGGATTCATGTGGACTTGAAAATGAATTATGAAAGAATCTACAAGTTCATTGAATGATCGAATGGAATGATTGGGTAAGTTTGAAAACCACTCTAATGCAATGTCTTTAAAGGTATGAGGAAAATGTTTGGCTAACAACTTCTCATCAAGGAGAAAGTCACTACACAAGGTTGTATAAGCATTGGCATGGTTAGTAGGGTCTCCTTTACCTCTGTATTTCTCAAATTGAGGCATTTCAATTCCTTGTGGCATTTGTGTGTGTAAGATTTCAAGGGATAATGGACTACTACAGACATGATATGTAGGTGGAGAATTTTGACTTTGGCTAATGGTGGAGAGTTGTTGCTACATGGATGAAATGGTGTTGAAAAGTTGTGTAATGATGGGATTGGTGTAAGTGGTATGAGGTGGAAGGGGAAATGAGATGGAGTGTATGTAATGTTAGGGGAAGTGAAAGGGACACTAAAAGGGGTGAAGGTGGAAGAGGGAATGATTGATTCCATAAAGGAACTAGGAATGCTAGTTGGAATTGTGAAAAAATAAGTCATATGACTAACCTATTGCATGGTTGTTGTAACTTGAGGAGTGGTATAAGTTGGTATTGATGTTATGGTTGAAGGGGGAGGAATGTGAGGTCCTTCTTGGCTTGCTAAGCAGGATGTGGAAGGAGCATGTTTATTGTATATCTCGACAATTTTCTTCAATAATTGTAAGCCATAATCACTTTCAATCAAATGATGATGGTTTTCTATGGCAAGTATAGTAGTGGTAGAAATGTTTTCAAGGGACAAGATTGTTGTAAGTGTGCAAAATCTGCATGGATACTTATGACTTTATCTTGTGGAATTGCACTAGTGTGTGTGTAAAAATTCATAGGGTTGGAAGGTGAAGGCATAGAAGTGGCATGATCAATGCCTAATGCACCATTGTCCATAGTAGGAGTAGGATCTCTTAAGATCCCAAGGTTTGTTACGAAAGTGTTATCGTGGGAAGCCATGAGTCTAGAACTTTGTCTCACTAGAGTATTATCAATGGGGCACCAAACACTCATACAAGTACCACAAGAGATAATATGGATGAAAATGCAATGGAATCTAGGATGAATAAAATACAAAAAGAAATAATTCTATAAACTGAAACAAAGATGCAGTACCAAAAAATAGAAATACAGATAATACCCACAAATTAACAGAAATTTCAATGGTAAATATGCAATAAGACTAAGTCACCCAGGGTGGCGATTTAGTCCCACTAATGAATTTATTTGTGTTTTTTTAGAATTTTTAAATGAAATTCTATGTCTTTCAAATTAAAAAAGCAACTACAATATGTAAATAAATATTTTTTTGTTTTTTTAATGCAAAAAGGATGCAATAATGCAAGTTATTATGATTTTTTTCACTAATGCAATTTGAAATACTAGGATGCACTTTAACTAATGCAAGATGCAATGCAAATGAAACCTAGGATGCACTTGAAAATAAAAAAGGAAGAATGTTCAAAAAGATGCAGGCTCACCAAAATGTAAATGAAGATTTTAACAATCTCTATTAGACACTTTCCCTCCTAGGACATTTCACCTAAAAGGGGAGGAATAGGGTGAAAATCTTGGTATACACTCAAGGATAAAGGTAATATGTAATCAAATGTGTCTAATTATGATTTACTAATGCTCTAATTTGAAAATGAAGTGATCTAATGATGCAAAACCTAAGAAAAGTAACTTTTTTGAAAACACAATGTGATATGCAAAAATGAACTAAATGATCTAAAAATGCAAATGAATAATGAAATGATAGAACATAAAGGAAGAGGTGCTCCTGGAATCAAAAGTTTGATGCTAGAATATTTTGGAATTCTAGAAACTTGAATGAAATGCTGACCAAGAAACTTAGGCCAATTGGGGTGACTTAGTCCCAGTTTTGGAAAACTTTACCAGAATAGGAATTTGCCAAATGGGTATCCAGAAATGTCAAAATCAGGTTTCAGGCTCAGAAGTGAGACTAATTCACCACTAGTGGCAACTTATTCCTCTTACAAATCTTAGGGAATCTTGGAAAAAATCTGGAAGTCTCTGATCTATATTCTCTTTCCTGACAAGTGGTTGTACTTAATTCTATAGAAAATAGGGCAGAAATTCTTCTCCAAGCTTGAATTAAGGTTGCCTTGATTAGGTTGACTTCGTGCACCTTTTGATCACTTTTCCACACATATTGCTTGATAAATCTGCATACAAAAGTCACATGTAAAAGGGGAAAAATGGTTGAGGGTTAGAGAATAGGGGTTTTCCTTAGTCAAACCCCACTTTGGTAATGAAACCCTAAACAATGAAATGAAATGAAGAGAGAGTGATAAATAAATAGCGTGCCAATGCAACTATCATAAATTTACCACACCATGAATGCCAAAATCTAAAGATGTGCAATGAAGACCTCTAATAGCTTGACTCAATAGTGCTTGATTTGCTTGAATGCTTGTGAATTAGGAGAGTGTATGAGATAGGAGATAGATGATTGTAGGAGAGATGTAAAATGAGGTGAAAAAACCTTATTTATAAATGATTTTATTAAAATTTCCCAAAAGTAACACATCACAAGCTAACCTCAAGGGTTAGAGGATAAAATCTCGCTAGAATTTTGAAATTATTTTGAGTTTTGTGCCAAAAAGAAATAAGTCGCCCCTATTGGAAACTTAGTCCCACTTAAGAACACTAAGTGGGTGTCAGGAATTTAAGGGCATTAAAACTTTTCCAACAGGAATATCCATAATAATACACTTGAAAATGGTCAGAAAGTGTATTAAGGGGCCATTTAGACATGAGAAAGGGCTGAATTGGTGAAATTAAGCCTAGAAAAGCATGAAATCATGTTACAAGACTTTACAACAATTCAAATTAGGACATAATAAATGATGAAAATGTGATTTTTATGTGAATCTTAATGAATAGAGTCTACAAAATTATAGAAATGTTTTGCAACACTTAACAACAACTTCACAAGATATCATAATTTGAATTTTTAGGACCTAATGTGAATGTTTTGACCACATTACAACATTAAATCAAGATAAAATAAAGCCAAAGCCTATTAGAAAGACTCAAGTGAGCATAAAAATGTCAACTATACATTTTTTGATGACACAAAGGGATACTCCACTTAGCATCCACACATAAGACAATAACTTGTATTTACATAGAAAATATAAGAAGGAAAACAACCCACTTTTGATTTCTTCTAGAAAATAAAATTACATATTTAGAAATTATAATGCTACAATCACATGGGCTTTAGTCACTACAAATAAACTCAACTCTTTAAGAATATATATAATTGGGGAAAAGCACAAAGTTGTGTCACACTTTCAGTCAACTAAATGGTTTTGAGCAAACCGTTTACAGTCTGAAAGAGTTTGACCAAGAGGTTTTTTGTTGAAACCACACGACAATGGCATGGTGCCAATATGGTGATACATATTTGGCTGGTAGGGTTTTAGTTGAATCAATTCCAACTAAATACTTTTCTCCCAGAAACAAGAATTATAAAATTGAAAAGAGAGGGCCTACCCCATTTTTGCATGTTTAGGCGAAAGTGTTGAGGGAAAGAAAAGGTCAACCGACCTTTGTTTTTAGCATGGATAAAACTAAAAAAAACAATAGGTTTCATTGCATTTCTCTTGCTCTTGTTTGGAATTTTTTTCTGTGGTCTCGTTGGGTTGTGCATTGAAGTTTGTTGTTGTTGTTGTTGTTGTTTTTTTTTTCAGTTTGTTAGAGGTGCAAGGATTATTTGAGAGATGTGGTGATATTAGAGGCACACAACAGTATGGCCATATTATTTTTTACATTTTTTATGAATCAAATTTCTTGAAGTTAGAATGGTAGTGTGTAAATTTCATTTTGGCAATAAATTGTGTATGGTAGTGTACATTTAATTTTTGGCAATGAATTGTGGATATCTCATATTAGTGACATTGAACAGTTTGAATAAATCTAATATATTCAATTTTGGTAATGAATAGTGAATAGAGCATGTATGTTACATTATTTATATTTTCAATAAACCCTTGAATTGTAATGGGACTATTTATTATTTATTGTTACATGAAACCCTCACAAAACTACAATATGCTGGAAAAGCATTATCATGAATTTTTGTTTGTAAACTATTAAATATAAAAAATGAGGGTATTGCTCCATTATCTACCATTAATTTTTAAACAAGATATCACCCTTACTTTTTAAACACTGTATAGATCACAACATAAAATTGTCTAGGCCTAAATACATCTTTGTTCAAGACTTATTTTCATTGCCATTAGCAACTTTACCTTACACTATCATTTATAATTTTATATTTTCCCTTCTAAACTATATGACTTGCTCTTATAGTGGTCACAAATCTATCTCTTTTCAAATATTCTACCAATGTACATTTGTTTTGGGAAATGAATACACCACTATATTCTTTGATATTCCTTGAGAACAAGCAAGAAAAAACCTTTGTAATTGCATAAATAAATCTTTATGATTGGAATTTCCCTTCAATGATCCTTCATACAGTGCTTAACAAAGAATTCCATCACTTGAAGCTCAACATGATTTAATACTTTCAATGCCTCTAGGCATTAAGAAAAGGTACATTCCCTTGTATATTATAGACTTTTTGATTAGCACCAACACCTAATGCTACTATGTACTACAATGGAAACACCATAAACAGGTTTGCAACCCCTAACATTTTGATCACAAGGACTATCTTTTGCATGATCTTTTGATAGTCTCATCTCATCATTATACTATGAACAATGTCTCTCCCATTTGAATTTTTCAATGAGTGCCTTCTTTAAGTTTTTCCTCACTGTCCTTTGATAATAATGAGTACTAGATTATTGCTCTTGAATCATTTGATGAACCATCTACTACAAAGGTTGACTGATCACATGAAAGCTATTAAAATCTTCTGAACCTCTTGAAGATGAAACCAATTTTCACAATTTTCAACATCTATATACTTGGATTAATATACTTATACATAAAACTAAAATTGTTTTAATGGGACAACATTGCCACTCAATTTTGCAATAGTTTTCCTAATGATAAATGTAGGTTGATATGTGATTTGTCCCCATTTGCTTATCCATTGGCATTGGGTACATTAATTTCCACATCTACTTCTTTTCTAATACCCTCAATCATCTTCATCTTAAACTTGTAAAATCTTTACCTGTGTATATGATAGTGAGATTTATTATGATTTTCTAATAAAGCATATAAGAAAATGACACCTTGTCTTAAATTTTATATATATATATATATATATATGTATGTATGTATGTATGTATGTATGTATATATGTGTGTGTATGTATGTATACATACATACATACACATATATACATATATACATACTCATGTTGTAATAGGCATTAATTTTGGTCACAAAATAAAAATATGGACTTGTCAAAACCTTCTTCAATATTATCTATATTGCACCTTCATGTATTGTTTTATCATTGTCTCTTTGGATTTGTTATTTCTTATGTTGTTCTAAGTTGTAGAAGGTTCTATATCATATAGATAACTTTTTATCTCATTAGATATAAAGTTAAAAAATGTTTTAGTTTTGAAACTTGATAAATTTGTAATCTAAATATTTTGTTTTAATGATGTGTAGATCTCTTTATTTATATACATATATATGGATGGTGATTAGGGATCTCACCATTCTCCTCAACCTGAGTGGAATGATTACCCTAGAACAAATTTATATGATGAGAGTATTGGGAGATTAGAAGATGAATTGGAATGTTTATATCAAACCATTCATAACTCTCTTTATCTGGCTAATAGAGACATGTTAGTCAATATTAGAGATGAGATTTTACGTATGATTGGGATCATTTGATCATACAATCCTTTTGATGATCTTAGCATTGAGAAGTTTTATTTATCTCTTTCCAAGAGTGTTACTGGCATATAGAAATGGAGACCTATTAGTTAGTTAGTTTCACAAGATAATGTGCATAACATGTTCCCTTGTTATAAGAGAAAAGATAGAGTTAGATGATATATAGTTTCTAGGAGTATAAATGAGCATGTTGCTTCATTCAATATCTTAGATGGTTGGAAAATTGTCATAGATGGCCTTATAATGATGAGCTACCACTTTATTTTTGCAAAAAAATATATGAAGAGTTTCATTTACTAATAGATGTGGACTACACATCTTTTCTTGAGCATGCTAGACATAGTAGAGGCATGTTTTCTGACAAACCCAAGCATAGACATCCAAATTTTCCACCACCTGTGAACAAGAGGGAATTAGTTGGTCCAAACCTTTTGGCTCTTCCAAATTATTTTTAATTATTTAGATCAGGGCATGCACAACAACATTCTCCACCAAATCTTTTATTTTTGATAGTATTGTCATGACCATTGCCACATAGATCAAATATATGTCATCTGATCACATTAGTAGATATTTATTATAGATGTAGATTAGCCTTCCTACCATTGAGGCTACATCTACTTCTTATGATCCATTTCTTCATGCTAATCTACCATCACCATCACATGTTTCCCATATGAGTCACATGACTATGCATAATGTGTGTGTAGCCTCCCTTACTAATCTACTAGCAGTGTACCAGTTCATCAGTGGGGAGCGTGGGATACCTCTTGATCATGTATCGAACCTTCTTAGATGTAGAAATTCTACTACACATATGTGCTAGGGAGTGGCAGCTTCACAAGATATTCCACACCATCCATAATCTCCCATGTGCATCATGTTTTAGATCATGTTGAGGTTACCATGCCACCTGATCTTGTTCATGGCACATATAGTGCACTTCCTTTTGGCACCGATACTATACCATCTACAAATGTTCCCAAGGTGTCTTTTCATTCTTGTGATATCAGTGGGATTGGTAGAGCCCTCAATTATGCATGATAGGTACTTGAATAATTTATATATAAATTGTTTTCTAAAAATTTACATGTAGATATATTTAAAAAAAAAATGATTTTAAAGTTGTTCTAACTCTTGATTGAAATCATGTATTTGATTTTTTTTTAGGAATATGGTGATTTTTTAGAGTTTGGAGATTTTGGGCATGATGATGATCCCATGCATTATACACTTGAGGTAAATTTAAATAATAAAAATTTAAATTACTTGATATATTTGAACATATTGAACTTGTACATTGTAAGTTTTAGATAATTTTACATATATACATGAAGTGTTGAAAAATGTTGTCGATGACATTTTCACACTAGCTTAGTTCCTTCTTGTTAAATTAAGCTTAAAATTTCCCTTGGTTTAGATCTTGGGATCTTGTAAACTAAATAAAATGTATTCAAATTGTGCCTTGTAAAGGTGTTGTAAAGTGTTGTAACCCACTTTCACACTTTTATAGGATTTTATTAATTATTTGAGTCTAATGAACCTAAATTTCCTCAATTTAATGTTGTAAATTGTATTTATTGAAACCTTCACATTAAATTTAGAAGGCTTTTAAGTTAAATGTTTCCCTAATCTAGTGTTGTAATGTGTCGTACACATTCACATTGGGTTTTGGGCCTTTCTAAGCTAAATAGGCCCAAATTTTCCATAATTTAGTGTTGTAAAGTGTATTTATTTACACTTTCACATTATATTTTGGGCCCTATTGCATTTATTACCTTTATATCATCATTAATAGGCCCCTAAGACCATATATTACACATCCCAAGGGATATTTTAATAAAAAACATGACAATATCAACAAATAAGCTTTACACAATCCTCAACACTTTAGCAAGCAAAATAGCCCCATTGGGACCCATTTGCCACTTTGGGTGAATGAGTTCCATCTAGGTGGGACTCATTCACACAAAATGGTGAATGAGTCCCATTTAACCTATTTTTGAGGTTTTGAGTGGGAAATTGGGTTTGAAGTTCAAAAAATTTTGATGTTGGCCTTGGGGATCTAATAAATGGTCATTTGAGTGCATTGAATATATAAAAAATCTTCCAAATCATTATTTCATATAATCCTACATGATATCAAGTCAAGAAAGCAAGAGTTAAGCATTCCAAGTCTTCACAAGGTCATAAAGATAGCTTTCAAGATCAATTTTAAGGAATTTAAGGGAAGAATTCTTCATCAATTATTACAGCAATTAAAGACCCATCATAATGTCAAGCATATCAAGCATCAAGCATGTTATTGAGCTAGTGTTGTGATGTAGCATTGAAAATACAATATCAAGCATTGTTCAACTCCTATGGTCAAGATCAAGATCTACATCCTTCATGTCCATTTCATGTTGAGTTGCAGATTTATAAGACATCATTCAAGGTATCATTATTCATGTTTCATATCGAATGTTTTTGTTTCATGTCCTTTTTTCATTTTTTCATCATTTGGTTTGATTACCTAAAAGGGTTTTTCCCAAGGAAAACTCCTATTCACTAACAATCAACAAGTTTTCTCCTCTTTACATGTGTGATTGTAGTTATAGGTTTCTTGGAGCTTGAAAGATGATTGAATATTAGGTTACAAGCTTGTTGGAGTTGTCTCCCCATTTTCACGGTCATGATCTTCACTAAAAGTTCATCTACAACCTAAAAATTAGAGTTTTGGATTTGAAAACCTAGAGGAGTAGATTGAGCCAACTAGGAAGAGAAGATTTAGACCTTGAAGTTCCAAAAAATCCAAACTAGACTCACTTTCCAAAAGTGGTGAATGAGTCTGACTGTAGGTGTTTTTTAGAGATCTTTGTAAATTTAGATACCCTTTTGCCCAAAACCTATTCTTGTGTAGAAATCTAGAACTGGGAATGATTTTCCTAGAATGGCGAATTAGTCCCAATAGGCCAAAATTTTAGGATTTATAGAAATTTCAGTCTCCATTCAAGTCTCTACAAATTTATAGGTGCACACATTCTATTTTGCAAGTTTCTATTTTGTTTTATACACTTTTCTAGGTGATTTTGTAGGTCATTGCATTAAACCAGGGTTTAGTGTTGCATCTTATATTGCATTACTCTTTCCAAGTTTTTACTTAGTGGTGAACCCCTCTTGTAATATGAAATTGAATCCTAGGATACCTTATTGTCAAATATCTCCCTCCATTCTTTATTGGATTGAGATCTCTAAGGTGATCTTGAGTGTAGCAAGTGTGAAATATGAACCCTATCATTGTGCTTATGCCTCAAAGGTGGGGAGTACTATTTTTGTGACTACATTTTGGTGAAATTGCATCTAGAACATCATAAGTATGATTTGGAGTGCATTTTGATCCTAGATCTAGCTTGCATTAGCTTTGTTTTAGGGTTTGCATTAGCTAATTGGCATCTAGGGTTTCTAAATTTTGCATTAGTGAAAGTTCATATAGGTTACATTTTTGCATCTCAAATCATCTCAAATCATATATAATATGTATTTTTATTTAATATTTAGGTCATACAACATGAAAAGCATAAAAATCAATTGAAAATTTTTTAATTTAAAAAAAAAACCTAACTGGGACTCATTCGCCCTTCTAGGCGAATCAATCCTAGTCTAGATTTTAAATTTCCTTTAATAGCATTAAAAACCTTATTTATGTGCTTCCTAAGCCTCCTAGCAACATATACTATAAGTTTGGAAAGTTTCAGGAACATCTGTTTTGTACATCTAGGTCAAAAACATCAATTTAGGGTAGTCATTTTTTAAATCATTTCAACTACAAGCATTGTTAGATCTGAAAATGCTCACATTTCTAAAAATTTGGATAATATGGATAAAAGTACTTTTCAATTTTGTATATACAATGTTTACATTCATAAAGCTTTGCATAAGTTTGATAAAATTTCTTTTCACTCTTGGATACACATTGTTTGCATTCTTGAAGTCTTACATGCATTAGATAAAAGTGTTTTTCATCTTGGGACATACATTGTTTACATTATTGAAGCATTGCACGAGATGGTTAGATGTACTTTTCATTCTAGGTCAAACAATGTTAGTGTCTTACATATCTAGGTATGTTAAGAAAAAATTCATATTCCCTCCCTATGAGAGTGTTTTAGTTAAAGAGAATACAACCTTGGACATTCCTAACAATCATATTCGTTCTTCTCCTAATATCTCTCCTATTGGAAAAGAAGATATTTTGGTGTTAGAAGAACCAATCAATGAGAGTTTTGAAAATCCTAGTTGTTTCTCTCCTTCTACCTCTCTTATTAGGCAAGACATTGATGAACAAGAAGAAACAACCATAGGTAATCATGATGATAACATAACACAACAAGAGACCATTGAAACCTACCTACATAACACTTCAATTAGTCTGCATTCACCTCCCAACACTTTTCCCTCTTGTGATAATGTTTTGGAGGATGAAATTGAATGTGAGGAAGATATGTTGTTATGGATGATCAAATATTTAAGGAAAACATTAGGGAACAAAGAAATGAAATCATAAATGGTCATGAAAATCACATTTGTTCTTCTCCTAGTATCACTCATAATTGTGAAGAAGATACTTTGATGTTAGAAAATACAATCGATGAAAATCATGGGAATCTTGATTTCCTCTCTTCCCCTAGAGAAAACATTATTGAACAAGGAAACACCTTCATTGACAAGCAATAAAATCCAACCATCGATCATTCCCCTACTTGCAATGAAGTCATTTTGGAAGAACCAATCCTTGAATGTCAATAACATTTGGTTTATAGTTCTCCTAACAAATATCCTCCTCAGGAGAATATCATGGTGCAAGAAAATGACAATAATAGTAGTGTGGCTTCCCTAGATGAGGTAAAAAGGTGATTCTAGGTTTCCCTTTATTAGAAATATGTACATCAAACCAAGATTGGTGAGGTTATGCATGTGAAAGTGTCTATTATATCCCCCTTGATTAATGGACCTCCTACATACCCTGTGGGACATCCTAAGAATCCTCTAATCCTTTACCAACCTTCACACAAACCACAAACTCAAAAAAAATGTGAACTTATCCTTTACCCACCTAATAATAATATCGTTTCTCATTGATATAACACTAGAAATAATCCAAAACCAAGACAAACCCATTCAACATCTCTTCCATTGTCTAATTGTATTCTTCCTATTCCCCCTCATTTGCTTGCACAAAGTGGAAAGGAGTATGATCTTATTAAACAATTTAAAAATACTCCTGCAAACATATCCCTATCTGACCTAATTCATAATTCACCTAATTATCATGCCATACTTTCAAATAGCCTTGCAATAAGTTGTGGTCCCCTCTAGTGCAAATCTAGTCATGATTCAAGGAATAGATGCGTACATTTATTTCCACTAAAGTGAACTCTCCCCTTTGGAAGTGCAAAAATAAAATGATGCTTTCATGATAATAGCTACCTATAATAGAACAGGGATAAAGTGAACCCTTGTTGACAATTGCTCAACCCTTAATGTGTGTAACATGACCCTTTTGGATAGGCTTGTTGTGGATAAAAAAAAATCAACCTAAATCTTTATCTATTATAGGATTTGACAATGTAGGAAGAAGACCGCTTGGTGTGATCACTTTTCCTATTATAGTTGGAAAGGCCACATTAGAGACAGTGATCCATGTTATGCCCCATGATCTTTCATATAACCTCCTATTATTGATACCGTGGATTCATGCAATGAATGGGCTTTCTTCTACTCTTCATTGTAAAATGAATTATATTTAAAATAACAAAGTGTACACACTTGAAGCTGACCCTCACCCAAATAGTTTTTTGAACATTGAGAAAATCAAGGAAAATTCTTTTAGAACATTACCACCAACTACACAAGTAGAACCCATGCAAGAACAAAAAACAATTGGATGTCCTAAGCCATTCACAATGATATCACTAGATGATTTAGGATCATTAAATTTTGAACCAACATTCATGGGAGAATACAAGATCATAAACAAAGAATCTGAAAAGGGAAAATAAAAAGTGATAATGTCAACAAAAAATTTCGAAGACCCTTCGAAAGCATCCACCTCAACCACTTTAGAAGAAAAGACAACATACACAACAAACTTTGATGAAACTGACTATCAACAACCACTGAATCCTAAAGAAATGAAGAAAATTTATGGAAAAGGTTATGAGCTCTTGAAACAACTAGGATATAGTGTTAATGAATGTGCTTCTAGAGAACAAGGTATATGTGTCCCTATAAAGCCTAATACACAAGAAACAAATCAATGCCTTGGTTATTGTCCTTTGATAGAAATCAAACCAACAAACAAGCCTTCACTTAATATCAACACTCTTAAAAAATATTCCTCTAAGCCAACTTTAACATTAGTGCATCCTAAACTGATAGACACTAGTGGTCTTGATTGCTATGCTTTGAAAGAGACAAATAAATCTTCACTTAATGTCAATTTCATCACACAAAACACTAATAATTTGAATTTGTTAGATTTTACACCCTGCTATAAAGAAGAAAACAAAATCTCAAAATCTAAAGAGTCTTGCATAAGTATGGCATCTTGTATTAAGAAAGAGATATCTTTGTCACAAAATAATGGAACATATTCATTTGATCAAGATGTTATCTTGTTGATACTCCTACAAGATTGTTTGATATCTCTCCCTCCAAGAACATGAAATAAATTTTACTACAAGAATTCATTTTATGCAAATCATAGAGTTCATGGTCATTCTACTAATGAATGTAAGGATTTAAGTAACCAAATTCAACATCTTAGGGATTGTGGCACTCTTCCTTGTGTTGTAGCACCTAGTTCCTCTAACTAATACTAATTTTTATTCTATTCAACTCATCCTTGTCTTGCACTAAGTGGGGGCAAGGGGTTAGGTAGCCTTATCCTCATATGTACCTTGTCGTTGTCTCTTTTGGCTAGTTAGCTATCATTCATGTACATATAAGAGAAAACTTGGGATGTGGATAACATGCCTTAAGTTGACTCACACGAGACATAATTATTCATGATGTATCTTATTGAAAACATATGACTTGGCATAGGGCTTTCTGAATAGGCTCTCATATATTCTTCTACTTTAAATCAATTTCTCACAACAATGGTGTTACCAAACACTTTAAAGTAGGGGCATACATCGACACTCATGTTTCACTACATGATTTTTCTTTTTTCTTGCAATGCATCCTTTCCTTGGTGGTTTCATTGGGTTTGATTTCCTTCGAGAGTGTGATATTTCTTTGACTTGTCCTCTCTTGGAGAAATTAGGCATGATGTTCCCTAAGATGAGACCTTGCATGAACTAAGAAAAATCCCTTTGAACATTCCTTACACTATTTCACATTTACAACAAATATTATATGGCCACCTTGCATAACAAACTTTGCATGCCTATGGAGCCATATTGTTTTTTCATGAGTCCCAAGCATACAAAGTTTTTCTTGCCTCATGAATCTCGAAGTTCATTATTTGTTCATGAGCTCCAAGCATACAAATTTTTCCTTGTCTCATGAAGCTCAACGATCATTATTGTGTGGCATCTTACCAAAGTTATTAGGAGTTATAGGTTTGGTTTGGTTGTATTGGAGTCGAATGAAGGCATGAATTCCCTTAAAACTCATGTATGTGGGCACATAATGGTTGTGTCTCTCACCTCTTTAGATTTACTCACCTTGCCGATGACCTAAATTTTCATGGCCCTAGGGTAAGGATATTGTGGATACTCACTCCATGAATGACTTGAAGTTCTATGGCCCCAGAGTGAGCACATTTTTGTTGAAGCTAGATCCACCCATCTTATTATTTTCTTTTTTTTTTATATGTTTGGCATTGTATGTTTGTGTATCTTGTTTGGCTACAAATCTTACACCTTGTGTGTGTCCCTTTGTGCTCATGTTGGTTTGATGAAGGATCTTGGATTTTGGGGTCTTTCCCACCTCCTTTGACCTTTTTCATCTTGTGTCATCTGCATTAGTACACTTGGACCCCTCTTGAATGTATACTTTAGTGTTGGTTTGAAGCAAGTTCATCCTCTCACTAAAGTGGGGGCTAAATGTAGTATTAAAAAATGTCGTCAATGACATTTTTACACTAGTTTAGCTCCTCCTTGTTAAATTAAGATTGGAATTTTCCTTTATTTAGGTCTTGGGCCCTTGTAAACTAAATTAAATGTATTCAAATTGTGCTTTCTAAAGGTGTTGTAAAGTTTTATAACCCACTTTCACACTTTTCTAGGATTATAATAATTATTTGAGTATAATGAACCTAAATTTTCCTTAATTTAATGTTGTAAAGTGTATTTATTGACACCTTCACATTAAATTTAGAAGGCTTGTAAGTTAAAATTTTCCCTAATCTAGTGTTGTAATGTTTTGTATGCATTCACATTGGATTTTGAGCATTTCTAAGCTAAATAGACCCAATTTTACCTTAATTTAGTGTCGTAAAGTTTATTTATTTACACTTTAACATTAGATTTTGGGATCTATTACATTTATGACCTTTATATCATCATTAATAGGCCCCTAAGACCCTATATTATGTATCCCAAGGCATATTTTAATCAAAAACCTGACAATATCAACAAATAAGCTTAATTTACACACTCCCTAAGACTTGAGCAAGCAAAATAGCCATTGTGGGACCCATTCACCACTTTGGGAGAATGATCCCATCTAGGTGGGACTCATTCACCCAAAATGGCGAATTAGTCCCATTTGACCTATTTTTGAGGCTTTCAGTGGGAAATTTGGGTTTTAAGTTCAAATTTATTCTATGTTGGCCTTGGGGATCTAATAAACAGTCATTTGAGTGAATTTCCTATATAAACAGGCTTCCAATTCATTATTTCATATAATCCTACATGATATCAAGTCAAGCAAGCAAGAGTGAAGAATTCCAACTCTTCACAAGGTCATCAAGATATCTTTCAAGATAAATTTTAAGGCATTCAAGGGCTAAATTATTCATCAATTGTTGTAGAAATTCAAGACCCATCATCATGTCAAGAATATCAAGCATCAAGCATAATGATAAGCTAGTGTTGTGATGTAGCATTGAAAATCCAAGATCAAGATCTACATCCTTCATGACCATTTTTTGTTGAGGTGGAGATTTATAATATATAATTCAAGGTATTATTTTTCATGTTTCATATCCTATGTTCATATTTCAAGCACACATCCTTGTTTCATTGTTTCATCATTTAGTTTGATTACCTAAAAGGGGTTTGACCAAGGAAAACCCCTATTCACTAACAATCAAGAAGTTTTCTCCTCTTTACATGTGTGATTGTATATCTAGGTTTCTTGGAGCTTGAAAGATCATTGATTATTAGGTTACAAAATTGTTGGAGTTTTCTCCCTATTTGAAAGGTCACAATATTCACTAAAAGGTCATCTACAACCCCAAAATTAGAGTTTCGAATCCAAAAACTTGGAGGGGCAAATTGAGTAGAATGAGAAGAGAAAATTTAGACATTGAAGTTACAAAAAATCCAAACTAGACTCATTGGCCACAAGTGGCAAATGAGTCCCACTGTAGGTTTTTTTAGAGATCTTTTTAGATTCAAATACCCTTTTTCTTGAAACCTACTCCTATGCAAAAATGAGAACTAGGACTGATTTGCCTAGAATGGTGAATGAGTCCCAAAATGCCAAAATTTCATGATTTGTATAATTTCTAGTCTCCAGTCAAGTCTCTACAAGTTTCCATGTGCACAAATTCTATTTTGCAACTTTTTTTTTGTTTTATACACTTTTCTAGGTCATTTTGTAAGTCACTACATTAAACTAAGGTTTAGTGTTGCATCTTATATTGCATTAGTCTTTCCAAGTTCTTACTTGGTGGTGAACCCCTCCTATAATTTAAAATCATATTCTAGGATACCTTATTATTATATATCTCTCTTCATTCTTTATTGGATTGAGATCTCTAAGGTGTCCTTGAGTGTAGCAAGTGTGAAATGGGAACCCTATCCTTTGTGTTTATGCCTAAAAGGTGGGCAGTACTATTTTTTTCACTACAATAAACATGTGTATTAAATTAAATTACATGTACTTGAACTTGTGTAGGGCTTGGGATAGGGCATGGGATAGGGATTTATACAAGTTGGATTAAGATAGGGATCATGACAACTTGGATCAAGAGAGGGATTGAGACATCCTAAATTAGGACATGGATTAAGAGAGGGATCAATGTAGGGATCATATTCATATATCCATACTATATATATCCTTCTATTTGAGTTGTTTTACATGCGACATTATATATATATTTTACATTATGGTTTGTCATGTCATGTTATATGCATGTACACATTATTATGGTTTGAGCACTTGTTATGATTTACATTACATTACATATATTTCAAATTAATGTATACATACATACATCACATTACATGATGAATACAATGGAAATAGGAGTTCCACCTTTTGGTAGATGGAACTTGGACCTATTTTTTGCTTTGATTCAATAAGAAACCTAGATCCCTCAACCAAGTGACTCAATTAGGGATGGCTAGTGGTGTCCTAATGTGATTGGATGGGGGTTGACCATGAAATGAAGCTTCAAAGGAGAAATTCAAACACTTCTACACAAAGCCTAGAAACTTGAAAGCATGAAATACAATTGACAAAAAGAATGAAATAGAAAAGTACTAGGAGGAGTGGAGAGGCCAAAACAAGATTTGTAAACCCTAAAAAATTGATATTTCAGATTGTAGCAAGAATAATACTCCAAGTTGGGTGATTTAGTACTACTCTAGGGTTTTCAAGGTAGGATTCGGGATTCTTTGAGAGTTGATTAGGATTTATTGAATGGTGATCAAAAACTATCATGGGACTAATACACTAGGTAGGGAAAATGAGTCCTATTCACATAAATATGCAAAGCACACATCAAGAGAGAGAGAAATGTTACGTTGTTAGTATATGGGGCTCTACCTTAGTTAGACCCCATTTGAGTAATTAAACATTGACATGAGTTGAAATAACATGAAGGAATGATAAATGAACAAATGAAATTAACCACTCACCAAACCTTGTTAAATCCTAGGAGTGTAGATCTGCAACTTCTATGAATTGGCCTCAATGGATGTAGATCTTGACCATGAAACTTGATATGAATTTAAATGCTTGAATATGGATCACAAATGCTACATAAACATGTTATCTCACAATCACACATCACACATTAAGACCTTGGCATGATGCTTGAATCTTGGATTGATGCTCCAAAATGCTTAATAATCAGCCCTTGAATTCTCTCTTGATCATAAGCCTTGCTCTTAAAATTGAGCACTTGAAAACTATCTTGGAATAATGATTCTAGCTCATAGGTGATTGATCATATATCTTCTTAGGTGAAATAATGAATTGAAACCTTAGTTATATAGGCATCCATCTAATTTACCATTTATTAGACCCCAAATGCTCACATTCACAAAATTTAAATTGAAACTTTGATTTCCCACTCAAAACCTTGAAATGCCCCAAATGGGACTATATGCCAAAGGTGGCATATGAGTCCCACCTAGGGAAACTAATTCAACCAAGGTGGCATATTAGTCCCACCCTAAGTTTTTAGAGTGAGAGAATGTCGAGGGGTTAGAATATTAAATGCATTTATTGAACTTGTGAGGATTTCATTTGAAATAAGCCTTGAGATAGATAATAAAGGGTCTTATGGGATTATTAATGATGATTTAAAGGACATAAATGCAAGGGTACTGAACTAGGTCAAATAAGAGTGTAAAATTGTACTATCTCCAAGAAGGAAGTATAATTTCTGACACCACATTTAGCCCCCATATTAGTGAGAGGATGACCTTGCATCAAAATCACACTAAAGTAGATAGATATGCATCAAGAGGGGTCCAAGTGTACCAATGTGGATTGTTAGAATGAAAAAGATCAAGGAGGGTGATCAAGTCCCCAAGATCTAAGATCCTACATCAAACCAACATAATCACACATGAACACACACAAGGTGCATAATGCATAGTATAAAAAAAATATAAACAAACATGCAATGTCAAAAACTAAAAGAAAGAAAAAAAAAACAAAAAAAGGGAGGTGAATCAAGCCTTGAATGTTTGTCCAACTTGATGTGGATCAAGTCTCAGTTATTTGTCCAAAATGTGCACTCACTTTGAGGTAATGAAACTTTAGGTTGTCCACTAGGTGAGTATCCAAAAAGGGTGGCTTAGTGGGAAAGACACATGCCTCTATATCGGCTTCTCACCATACAATGAGAAATATATGCCCTCATTTAGGCTTCTCATCATACTAACCATACCAAAGCTATCCCTCTAATAACTTCAATAGGGCACTATAAAATGAAACTTTGAGCTTCACAAGGACTAACAAGCTACATTAACCACTTATGAACATTTATGCATGCATTGAAGAATTTTTTGTTTTTCAAGGGATTTTTCTTAGTTCGTGTAAGGTGTATTCTTAGGGAACATCATGCCTAATGTCTCCAAGAGAGGATAAGTCAAATAAATATAACACTCTCTAAATTACTTACCATCTATTTCCAATTGTATTTGTTCCATCAAATTCTTAAGTTCAAAAATCTTTGATTTCATTTGTTCAACTCCACTTATAGAATCATCTCTCACTTTTTTGTGTGCATGTAAATTCATATGCAAGACTTGAAACCTAGTGAATTTAAATTAAGTTTGCATAAGTTAATTATCATATATTTCCAATTGTATTTGTTCCATGGAATTCTTAAGTTAAAGAATCTTTGATTTTCTTTGCTCAACTCCACTTATAGCATTGAATCTCTAAATTTCTTTGCTTAAGCATGTAGATTCATATGCAATACAAAACCTAGTTACTTTAAATTCATTTTTTCTAAGTTATTTATGTATTTCTAGTTGTATTTTTTCCATGGAATTATTAAGTTCAAGAATCTTTGATTTCATTTGTTCAACTCCACTTATAAAATGTTCATCATCTCTTAGGAATTGACCTAACTAACATATTTGCATTCAAATTAATTCTATTTCTTGACTTATTTAAAGAAATTCATTTGAGTAATTAATTACATCCATATTTTTAAATTTAAAAAGATCAACCATTCTAGGAACATTTTAATTTAGTTCATGTAAAATGAAGACCGATATTGTCTCAAAATTTATATATATAAATATTCCATTTGCACGCTTGACATATGAAATTCATCCAACATTCAGCAAAATTCATAAATTCAATCCAAGAAGGGGGTAAACTAGGATTTATCCATATAAATTTTTCATCACCCTTATGCATTTTCAAAATTACCAAAGATCATAACTTAAAATAGGTTGAAAAAGGTTCAATGCTTACAATATTTATAATCTAAACCTCAAAGGATGCTTTGAAGATGAATCAAGATTGACTAAAAAATTAATATGTGTAACTCTAATTTTGATTGAACATATTTAAGGAAAAAAATTAAGGTACAAAAGCTAAATAAATAAAATCATAATGTTATGTAAACCATAATGTATTTAATTTTTATATAATATGACATCAAAAACAATGTGTAGTGTCAAAAATTATACTCCCTTCTTAAAGATAGTACAATTTCACACTCTACTTGGACCTATTTTAGTACCCTTGAATTTTAGTGCACTCCGTTCAATTGCAAGATGAAGGCTTATGATCAAGAGAGCATTCAAGAGCATTCAAGGGCTAATTATTAAGCATTTTGGAGCATCAATTAAAGATTCAAGCATCATATCAAGGTCTTCATGCATAATGTGTGATTTTGAGCTAAAATGTTGATGTAGCATTTGTGATCCAAGTTCAAGCATTCAAAGTCATATCAAGTTTCATGATCAAGATCTACATCCATTGAGGCTAATTCATACAAGTTATAGATCCACACTCCTAGGATTTCACAAGGTTTGCTGAGTTGTTACATTCATTTGTTTATTCATCATTCCTTTATGTTATTCTCAATCATTTCAAAGTTTAATTACTCAAATAGGGTCTAACTAAGGTAGACCCCATCTACTAACAAAACAACATTTTCCTTTCGCTCTTGATGTGTGTTTTACAAATTCATGTGAATATGACTCATTTTCCCAACCTTACATATTAGTTCTATGATAGTTTATGATCACCATTCAGTAGACCCTGATCAAATCTCAAAGAATCCTAGATCATTCCCTAAAAACCCTAGAGTGGGATTAAATCACCCAACTTGGTATATTAGTCCCAATATAATTTGAAACATCAGTTTCTAGGGTTTACAAACCTTGTTTTGGCCTCTCCACTCCTCTAGGTACTTTTCTATTTCATTATGTTTGTCAATTTTATTTCATACTTTCAAGTTTGTAGGGTTCATGCATAAATTTTCATTTCTCCTGTAAAGCTTCACTTCATGGTGAACTCTCATTCAATTACACAATAGGAAAGCACTAGCCATCCCTCAATTGAGTCACTTGGTTGAGGGATCTAGGTTTCCTAATGAAGTAAAGTTTGAAATAATTTCAAGTTCCATCTCCCAAAATGTGGAACTCCTATTTCCCCTATTTTCATTTTGGTGAACCTGGCCTTTGGACCCTTAAATTTATGATTTGTAGACCATTTTATCCCTAGATCTCGATTACATTATCTTTGCATTAGATTTGCATTAGTTGAATTGCATTTAGGGCTCCTAATGTTTACATTAGTGAAAAGTGCATATAGGTTGCATTTTTGCATGTTTGCATCATTCAATTTCATTGAAAAACACAAAAATTCCATTAGTATTGCATCATAATTACATTTAGAGTTATTCTTCATTCATTTAGGATTAGATTTAGATTCAAATTGCATCTCAAATTAGATCATTTTTTTAACTATTTCACATTGGCATATAAATCTAATAGGACACAAATATGTAATTGTAAACAATCAATTGAACATAAAATCTAGGAACATGAAATTAGCTCAGAATTTGTTGATTTGGGCTTGAAAACCCTAATTTAGGACTCATTCACCAACCTGTGTGATTTAATCCCTATACAGATCCTTTTTCCAAATTTCTGGATATTCTTTGCTCTTTGATTTTGACTATCTAAACCTTCCAAAAACACTAAGTGTTACTCATACACCCATTAGGGAATATTAGTCCTTGATCAAGTCTAAATTTTCATTTTGCATCATTAAAATCTTGTCAAATGTGCTTTTGGTTATTGCATTTAGGTTACTATTTTAGTTTACAAACTTACTGTCATTAGCAATCTTTACATAATTGGTTTCATTTCAAGTGCATTTGTAAACATAAAAAAATGGAATTAAGGCATATGATTTATATCATGTTCATTGCAAAAATTATTTTAGAAATAAAAATCATCTGATCTGTTAGATAATTGTTTGCATCTCCAAGCATTGCATAAGTTGGATAGACTACTTTTCACAAATGTTAGTATCTTTCTTTTCCAAATTTGCAAAGAAAAAATGCATTATCAAGCATGTTAGTCATGAGAATATATTAATGAAAACAATTGAGCTTGTTGACATATTCCATGCTACCACATGTCCCATCATCCCCTAGTACCTCTCCTATTTGTGATAATGTTTTGGTGAAAGATGATGTAAGCTTAGACAATCATGATAATAAAAATTGTTCTTCTCCTGATACCTCTGCATTTACTAATGAAGGTATCTTGGTGAAAGAAGATACAACCATTGATAATCATGAAAGTGTTGTATATCCATCTCCTCCTCTCCTTTGGGAAGGTATTATGATACAAGAAGATGAGATCATTGACACTACTTTACCTATTCTTCATTCATCTCCTAGAACCTCCTCTAGTTCAGAGAATGCTTTAGTGAAAAAGGATGAAATCATGGACAATCATAACAGTCAAATTTGGCCTTCTCCTAACATCTCTTCTATTTTTTATGAAGATATTTTTATGTTATAGCATCAAACCAATGAGAATTATGAGTCCTATTTTTCCCTTTTCCCCTAGGGAGAACATTATTGAACAAGAGAATGCCATCATTGATAACTAAGAAAATCCATCCATTGAAAAATCCCCTACTTGTGATGAAGTCACTTTAGAAGAAAAAACCTTTGAATGTCATGAACATCTAGTTTTTAGGTCTCCTAGAAACTCTCCTACTAGGGAAGATATCATGGTGCAAGAGAATTATAGAATCGATGCATGTCTTTAAAACAATAGTAATGTGGCTTTACTTGATGAAAATGATGAGGTAACCTTAGACTCTCCTTTGCTAAAATATCATCACAATAAGGATGAGTCCTTTGAAGTTATGCACATTAGATATCCCTTGAAGTGATCTCCTATGCCAATTCTTATCCTTTATCTACCCTCACAACAAGCACAATTTTAGAATAAACATGTGCTTACCTTAGAACCACCCAAAAGAAAAATTGATAATGAAAATTTTTCACAACAAAAACCTTACAACACCATTTCTCATACATGGGTATGTGTAGGATCATCATGGAAAAAGTAGACCCTTCGGTGGCAAAAATTTCAGAAAAATCAGAGTTAGGCAACTTGACGTAAAAATTTGAATAAGTTATCTATATTATTTCAAAAATATGTAAGAATAGAATCTATATCAAATTGAATGTAGTTTCTAAACTACTAGGTTTTTTTTATAAAAAAAAATCTATTTGGTGAAAATTTGAAATTTTAATGCAATGGTACTTAAATTTTAGGGAAAAAATAAGTAAGTGTTTGTCTGACCACCCCACCCACAATAAAATGATAATATTTTTTATAATATTTTAGATATAAGTAGAGGACTCATGCCCCAATGTGATGCATATTTTTTTGTTATTTTTTTCCAAGTAAATAATTACTTATGAATTTTTTATTACAACTTTTTAAAATAATAAAAAATCGTATGTTTGACCACCGTAACTTGGTCAAAACTTCATAAAATTCAATTTTATTTTTTTAATCCTATAGTATGCAAAGTATAGAATGTGACACATGTTTTGGATTCAAAAAATGTGATACTATTTGAAAACTATAGATGTTTTTCAATCAGCCTATCAATCAGGACTTTAGTCGTAATTTGAATAGAAAATGAATAATAATTACTTATTAAATTCAAATTAAAGCATAATTTATATCGGTTGAAAGATGAGAATCTCCTTTAAATACCCTTTTTGTTTCATTAATTTTGGGTAAAAATATAGTCGTCAGCCACATACCCATCATATTGCCACTTTTTGGCCTAACACAATCCTATACATACCCACATATAACACTAGAAATAATCCACAACCAAGAAAAAAAACTCCAACATCCCATCCATTGCCTCAACCTATCTTTCCTAGTGCACCTCGTTTTTCTTTACATAATGAAAAGGAGTATGATCATGCTGAACAACTTAAGAATACTCTTGCTAAGGTATCCTAATTGGATCTTATCCAAGCCTCACCTAGTTATCAAAACATGCTTCAAAGTGATTTGCAAAAAGTTGCTCCTAATGTGAAACCAAATTACATAACAACCATGATTCAAGGAATGAATGTGGGAATTATTTTCCACCAAAGTGAGCTACCTCCTTTGGAAGTGAAAAAATAAAATGAATCTTTCATGATAACAACTATCTTCAATACAATAGGGATAAAGAAAAACCTTGTCAACAATGGCTTAACTTTTAATGTGTGTAGTATAACCCTTTTGGATAAACTTGGAGGATTTGACAATGTAGGGAAACAACCACTTGGTATGATCACTTTGCCTATTACAGTTGGAAAATCTACATTGCAAACTCTTTTCCATGTTATTGCTCATGATCTTTAATACAATATCCTTTTAGGAAGACCATGGACTCATAAGATGCATGTGGTGCCTTGAAATCTTCATCGTATAATGAAATATTTCTACAACAACAAAGTGTATACAATCAAAGTTAATCCTAAGACTTACAATGTTTTACAACTCTAAAAAGAAAAGGAAAATCGTTTAAAAACATTGACACCAACTACACAAGTGGAACCTATAAAAGAGAAAGAAAAGCATATTGTGGAAGTTGTAAAGTTATTGGAAGATGATTGGGGTCCCTTAGATTTCACACCTACCTTCATGGGCGAATACAAGACCACAACATGTAGTGTCAAAAAATTTCATGTACATTTTCACACTTAATTTGGGAATAATTGATGATAAATTTGACTTGATGATGCCTTTATCTAGTGTTGTGAGTTGTTTTACACATCCACATTAGGTCTTGTGCCCATTTTAAGATAAATTAACGTAAGTATACCTTAATTTAGTGTTGTAAAGTGTATTTATTTACACCTTCACATTAAATTTAGGAGGTTTGTAAACCAAATGGACCTAATGTATTGTTGTAATGTTTCCTACACATTCACATTGGATTTAGGGCCCTTCAAAGCTAAATAGACCCTATTTTTTCCTTAATTGCATGTTGTAAAATGTATTTATTTACACTTTCACATTGGATTTTGGGACCCCTTGCATTTATGACATGTATATCATCATTAATAGGCCCCTATGACCTTATATTGTGCATCCCAAGGCATATTTCAATAAAAAACCTAACAATATCAACATATAAACATAATTTACACACTCCCTGACATTTTACCAAGCAAAATAGCCCTTATGGGACCCATTCGCCACTTTGGGTAAATTAATCCCATATAGGTGGGACCCATTCACCATAGATGGTGAATGAGTCCCATTTGGCCTATTGTTAAGGTTTTAGGTGAGAAAATTTAGTTTTAAGTTCAAATTTCTTCTATGTTGGCATTTGGGACCAAATAAACGGTCATTTGACTGCATTGCCTATATAAAAAATCTTTCAAATCATTATTTCATATAAGACTTCATGATATTAAGTCAAGTATTCAAGATTTAAGGATTCTAAGGCTTCACAAGATTGTTAGGAGAGCTTGTAAGATCATTTCTAAGGAATTCAAGGGAATAATTCTTCATCAATTGTTGCAGCAATTAAAGATCCATTATCATGCCATGGATATCAAGCATCAAGTGTGTTATTGAGCTAGTGTTGCGATGTAGGATTGAAGATCCAAGTTCAAGCATTGTCTTACACCTATTGTCAAGATCAGGATCTACATCCTTCATGGCCATTTCATGTTGAGTTGCAAATTTACAAGACATCAATCAAGGTATCATTGTTCATGTTTCATGTACTATTTTCCATGTTTCATGTTCATCTTTCATTATCTCATCATTTGGTTTAATTACCTACAAGGGGTTTGACCAAGGAAAACCCCCATTCCCTAATAATCAACACTTTCTCTCTCTCTCTCTCTCTTTGTAATTGTAGATCTAAGTGCTTTGAAGAGTTGAAGAAACATTGAATATTCAATTACAAGCTTCAATAAAGTTTTTGGAGTTGTCTCCCCATTTGTAAGGTCATAATATTCACCAAAAAGTCACCTATAGCCCTGAAATCAAGGTTTCAGATTCAAAAACAAAGGAGAACAAAAAGAGAAAATAGTGGAGACTAGTTTCAGACCTTGAAGTTCTAGAAAATCCAAACTAGGACTCATTCACCACAAGTGGCGAATAAGTCCCATTATAGGTGTTTTTTCAGGATTTTTTGTAGATTCAAATACCCTTTTGTTTGAAACTTGCTTTTGTGCAAAAATCTAGAATTGGGACTGGTTTGACTAATGGTGAATGAGTCCCACTAGGTCAATGAGTCAAAATTCCTAGTGTTCCAAACCTCCATTCAATCATCTCCAAATTCCCAAGTCCACACATTTCATCTTACAACTTGTTTTTTTTGTTTTACATGCATTTCTAGGCCATTTAGTTCATGTTTGCATCATATTAGGGTTTTACATTTCACCTTGCATTTCATTGTATTTTCCAAGTTTAAACTTGAGGATGAACCCCTCATTAGATCATATTCAACCCCTAGAAAAACCCTCTTGCAAGATCACTTTCCCTTTTGCATTGAGATCAAAAGGGCATCCTTGAATGTAAAGCATAGGAAACTTGTTGCTCGAGGTCATAAAATGCTTAGTGGCGACCATTTTCTATGAAACATTTTGGTGAACCTACATTTAGAATACCTTTTTTTTTATTTGGATTTCATCATCATCCTAGATCTAGGTTGCATTGACTTTGCATTAGGGTTTGTATTTTGCATCTAGGGTTTCTAAAAAATTTCATTAGTGAAAGTGCATATAGGTTGCTTTTTTGCATCTCATATCATTGAAAAGCATCTAAAAACTACATTTTCATTTAGGTTACAGGTCATACAAACTAAAAATCGCAAAAAAACACTTTAAAAACTCTAAGTTTTTTTGAAAAAAATCCCCTACTAGGACTCATTTGTCACCTTGGTCGAATTACTCCCAGTGCCCATCTAAAACTTCCTTTTACAACATTGAAAACCTTGTTTCTACACTTCTATTTTCTGCCATTAACTATCTATTTCAATGGGTTGACTTTCTATTACATGCATTTCACTAAATATAGCTTAAATTGGTCCATTTCATGTATTACTTAATTCCAAATTTACATTTACAACATTTCATTTTTAGATCATTGCATAGAGTAATCAATACATTACCTTGATTGAAATCTGAAAATTGCATTTCATTCTAGGCCTTTACATTGCATTTTAAGTTTGCATATATTATTGTTCAAAAATGTTCATTTCAGTCTTTTCCAAGTTTGCAAAGAAAAGGGTAATCAATAAGCATGTTATTCATTCATTTAATGCATTCCCTAGTTATGAGAGTCTCTTAGTGCAAGAGAGTGAAAATTTTGATGCTTGCCTTAAACTTACGCCCCTTCCTATCTCTCCTATTTTTGAGGATGATGTGATAGCAGAGAATACAAACATAGATAACCATGATGATCATAATTGTTCTTCTCCTGATACCTCTCCTTTTAGTGACAAAGGTATCTTGGACAAAGCAAATACAATCATTGAGAATCATGAAGATCTTTCATGTCCTTCTTCTCATCCCCTTTGGGAAGATATTATGGAACAAGAGAATGAGATCATAGACACATTCCTAAACATCACCTTACCTAGCCTCCATTCATCCCTTGCTTGTGAGAATGTCCTAGTTAAAGAGGATGAAAACATAGATAAACATGAAAATCACATTTATTCCTCTCCTAGTAACTATCCTATTTGTGAAGATGATACTTTGATTGGTGAGAATCTTATGTGTCTCTCTTCCTCTAGGCAAGACCTTATTAAATACGACATTTGAACCATTGATAACTCCCTTACTGGCGATAAAGTAATTTTAGAAGAACCAACCTTTGAAAGTCATGAACATGTGGTTTCAAGTTCTCTTAAAAACTCTACCCCTTGGGAAGATATCATGGTACAATAAAATCTAAACATTGACACATGTGATGAGGTTTCCTTAGGTGAAGATGATGAAGCAACATTAGACTCCTCTTCACTAAGAAATCATGAAAATAGGGACAAGTTTGTTGAGGTTATGACAACAGAAATTGGATCTCCTTCAATTAGTGAACTTCCTAAGTCACCTCCCATTAGTGAATCACATAATAAAGTAAGAGCTTTCTTGAAATCCATGATGGAATTTCACAACAACAATGTTTTGCAGCAACTGAGATATAACACAGTTGCTCAAACATGTAGGCAACCAAAAATCACTCCCACTCCATTAGCTTTTCCTCAACATAATGTGCCTAGTGTTCAAGCCCTTAAAAAGACTCCTGCTAATATATCTATATGGAAACTCATTCAACTATCACTGACATACAAGTTTTTATTTCAAGAAATATTGCAAATAAAGCATGGGGAGATCCAATCTTATATGAAATTAAATAATGTAACATCCTCATTTAATTCCATGCAAGTCACACAGTTAGAAATTACATTCTCTAAACATGAATTACCCCCACATGAGATTCAAAAAAAAAGTGAATCCTTGATGATAAAGGTGATCATTAATGAAACTAGAGTTAGGAGCACTCTCATAGACAATGGAGTAGAAACTAATGTTTGTAACATTGAACTCCTAGACAAAATTGGCATGGAAAAAAGGATCATTCAAATTAATGATGTTCATATTTGTGGCTTTGATGATGTTAATAAGAAACCACTAGGAATGATCACATTACCTATTGAGGTCAGACTTGTAGTGTTTCCTACCCCTATCCATATCATTCTAGGACCCCTTTCATATAATCTTCTCCTAGGGAGATCATGGATTCATGCTATGAAATGAATCCCCTCTACTCTCCATCGTACAATAAAATTTGAATACAACAATAATATATATCCAATAAAAGCATATGAACGAAGCTATAAATCATATGATCATAACATTCTGACCTCCCCTACTACCTTCATGCCAAGATCAAAACTTGAACCTACACAAGTTGATGCCAATCCTTCACCTACAATAAAACTCTTTAGTGATCATTATGGGTTGGTAGATTTTACGCCTCCCTTCAATAAAGAATCCAGGATCTCATGATATCCAAAGAGTCATATACCAATGATTAATTTTTAGATACAAGTTCTAATGATGATTGGGGTTTTACACCTCCCCTTATAGGAGAGTGTGATATATCACAAGATAAACCAAAACAACCTTGTGTTTCATTTTCTCAACTTGGTTCTATGTCAACAACATTACCCCATGATAGTGATGGTTGTAGATCTAAATCCTATCCTACATGAGGGGACTTTGCATAACTTTAAAAAGGATCTTTGTTCTCATGAATAAACCAATCCTTCATAGAAGCATAAACCCCCTTTCATGTGACTTGGAATATTTTTATGGTATTGGATACAATCTCCCTCCTACGCATGGATACAATGAACACATGATGAAAACCAACATACCATAGTCTTTCAAGAAATATCTAGGTTTACGTCCCTTATCTCCATTTTCATTAAAAGCCTTATCATTTATTGTGTGTATGAAATCTTGTGAAAATAAAGGAACATCTTCCATTATTTATTGAGAGAGTATCTTGCTAAGATTCCACCAAGATTGTTTGATATCTCTCCCTCCAAGAAAATGAATACAAGGCTTTAAGTGATAAAATTCAACATATTAAAGAGTGTGGTGCTCTTCCTTGTGTTGAAGAACCTTGTTCCTCTAATTGATATAGATTTTCACTCTAGCATTTTTCTTGTCAATAATTTCAGCTCATCCTTGTCCTGCACTAACTGGGCACAAGGCGTTAGGTAGCCTTTTCCTCGCATGTCCTTTTTTTGTTGTCTCTTTTGGTTAGTTGATCACCTTTCAAGTACATATAAGAGAAATATTGGGATGTGGATGGCATGCCTTAAGTTGAATCGAATGTGATATACTTATTCATGATGTAGTTTAATTCAAAAACATATGACTTGGCATAGGAATTTTTGAATAAGTTTTCATGTCTTCTTCTACTTTCTTCTTTTGCTTTAAAGAAATTTCTCACAACAATGGTGTTGGAAACCAATTTAGAGTGGGTGCATACATCATCACTCATGTTTCACTACACAATTTCCTTTTTCTTGCAATGTGTCCTATTCTTTGTGGCATCATTGGGTTTGATTTCCTCCTAGAATGTGATATTTCTTTGACTTGTCATCTCTTGGAGACATTGGGCACAATGTTCCCTAAGAAGAGACCTTGCATGAACTAATCAAATTCCCTTTGAACATTACTTACACTATTTTGCATTTACAATTGTGACCATTACATGGCCACCTTGCATAACACACTCTACATACCTGTGGAGCCATCCTGTTTGTTCATGAGTTCCAAGCATATGAAGTTTTTCTTACCTCATGAAGCTCAAAGTTCATTTTTGTGTGGTGTCTTATCAAAGTTATCAGGATGTATAACTTTGGTATGGTTTAAGCAAGAATCTCGACCGTGGTATGAATTTCACCATAGCTACTTGTGTGTGTGTGTAAGTACATACCAGCCATGAGTGTATGTGTCTCACCTTCTACGACTTCTCACAAAATGAACAACTTGAAGTTATGTTACCTACAAGTGAGTGCATTTTTTTCAGAAAAATATCCTAGATCTGATCCACAATGTCATGAACAAATGGTCAAAGCTTGATCCACCTCATTTATTATTTTTACTCATTTTTATTTTAAATTTAGTTATTGGCATTGCATGTTTGCATATCTTGATGCTGCATATCATACACCTTGTGTGTGTCCATTTCTGCTTATGACAGTTTGACTTAGGATTTTGGATCTTGGGAGATTGACTACTTCCTCAATCTTTGTTATCCTAGACCATCCACATTGGTACAATTGGGCCCCTCTTGAGTGCCTACTTTAGTGTGAGTCTGAAGCAATTTCATCCTCTCACTAAAGTGGGGGCTAAATGTAGTGTTGAAAAATGTCATCATGTACATTTTCACACTTAATTTGGAAATGATTAATGATAAATCTGACTTGATGTTGCCTTTATCTAGTGTTGCGAGTTGTTTTACAAATCCACATTAGGTCTTGGGCCTGTTTTAAGCTAGATTAAATTAACTCTACCTTAATTTAGTGTTGTAAAGTGTACTTATTTAGACCTTCACATTAAATTTAGGAGTCTTGTAAACTAAATGGACCTAATCTAGTGTTGTAATGTGTCCTACACATTCACATTGGATTTAGGGCCCATTGTAAGCTAAATAGACCCAATTTTTTCCTTAATTTAATGCTGTAAAATGTATTTATTTACACTTTCACATTGGATTTTGGAAACACTTGCATTTATGACCTTTATCTCATTAGTAATAGGACCCCAGGACACTATATTGTGCATCCCAAGGAATATTTAAATAAGAAAACCCAACAATATCAACATATAAACTTAATTTACACACTCCCCAACATTTTAGCAAGCAAAATAGCCTCTATGGGACCCATTCACCACTTTGGGTGAATGAGTCCCATCTAGGTGGAACCCATTCACCATAGATGGCAAATGAATCCCATTTGGCCTATTTTTAAGATTTTAAGTAGAAATATTTGGTTTTAAGTTCAAATTTCTTCTATGTCAGCCTTTGGGATCAAATAAATGGTCATTTGAGTGCATTACCTATATAAAAAATATTTCAATTCATTATTTCACATAAGCATTTAAGATATCAAATCAAGTATTCTAGAGTTAAGGATTCCAAGACTTCACAAGATTGTTAGGAGAGCTTGCAATATCATTTCTAAGGAATTCAAGGGAAAAAATCTTCATAAATTGTTGCAAAAATTCAAGATCTATTATCATGCCATGGATATCAAGCATCAAGCATGTTATTGAACTAGTGTTGTGATGTAGCATTGAAGATCCAAGATCAAGCATTGTTTTACACATATTGTCAACATCAACATATACATACTTCATGTCCATTTGATGTTGACTTGTATATTTAAAAGACATCAATCAAGGTATCATTGTTCATGTTTCATTTCCTATGTTCCATGTCTCATGTTCATCTTCCATTATCTCATCATTTGGTTTAATTACATACAAGTGGTTTGACCAAGGAAAACTCATATTCCCTAACAATCAACACTCTCTCTCTCCCTCTCTCTCTCTCTTTGTGTAATTGAAAATCTAGGTGCTTTGAAGACTTCAAGGAAAATTTAAGATTAGGTTACAATCTTGGAGAAAGTTGTTGGAGTTGTCTCCCCATTTTCAAGGTCATAATCTTCACCAAAAAGTCACCTACAGCCCTGAAATCAGGGTTTCAAATCTAGAAACAAAGGGGAATAGAAAGAGTAGATAGTGGACACCAGATTCTAACCTTGAAGTTCTAGAAAATACAAACTAGACTTATTCACCACAAGTGGAAAATGAGTCCCACTATAGGTGTTTTCTAGAAATTTTTAGAGATTCAAACACCCTTTTGTCTGAAACTTGCTTCTATAAAAAAATTTAGAATTGGGATTGATTCACCCATAATGGTGAATGAGTCCCACTAGGTTAAAGAGTCAAAATTTCTAGTCTTAGATTCCTCCATTCAATCATCTCTAGATTCCCAGGTGCGTACATTTCATCTTGTGGACACTAGAAATGGATGCTCAACTTCCTTGTCAAAAAAATGGAATAAGGAGGAAGGGGGATCCAATTTCAAAATGTTCACATTTAAGAATACCTTAGAGATCTCAACCCAATGAAGGATATGGGAGATATAACTATAAGATATTCTTGGAGATGAAAGGAGACAAAAAATGAGTTCACCACCAAGTGTAAACTTAAAAAATACAAAATTTTTGAAAACATAGTGTGATATGCAAAAAGACATAGAAATGAAAGTAAAATGTAATAGAAATCTATGAAACTAGAAATGTGCACCTATAAACTTGCTAGAGATGGAATGGACCTCTGGGATCCTAAATTTTTTGATGTTGATATCAACTTGGTCTCATATGCCAATTTGGTTAACTTGGTCCAGTTTCAGGAAGACTGTGTCGAAATGGGTTTCAAAAAAATGGGTACTAAGATATGAAAAATTAATGTTTAGGTCTAGGTAGTGGGACTCATTTTCAAATAATGGTGAATCAATCCACCTCTACATTTCTTGAAATTCAAACTAGGGAATTGTACCCTTCAGTCTGCTCTTCTGCTCTTGATACAGATCAGGGTTCAAAACTACATAATTTAGCTTGTACATCTTCTCCAATCTTCTCTTAGGAGAATGACAACTTTGACTTGTTTTGATCACTTTTACAATCTTAACTTCTTGGTAAATCTGCAACATAGCCCTGCAAATCACACACAAGAAGATGGAAAAATGTTGTGGGGTTAGTGAATAGGGGTTTACCTTTTTCAAACCCCTCGTTGGTAATTAAACCCTTGAAATAGAATGAAATAGAATAGACAATGATGAACATGAACAAATAATGATGTTACAACTCACCAAATCCTAGAAAATAAGGCACTACAAACATGTAAGTAATGGATCCAATGGATGTGTACTTGGAATCTACCTTGATTTTGATAGATCTTGAATGCAACACTTGCTTGAATCTCACAATCCTACATCACAAATGATAGCTCTAAAACAACATGATGCAAAAAATATTTGGCATGATAGAAGATATTTCAAAATGCTCTTGATTTCTTGATTATCTGTCCTTGAAATGCCTTGAATTCTCTTGTGAATGCTCAAATTCTCTTGTAAAATATATGCACAAATAATTGAATGCTAGGTATGAAAATTAGGGGAAGAAGCTTGTATTTGTACTCAATTATGTAATAATTCCCAAAATTACAACATCACATGGTGACCTTAGATCTTGGAGAATAAAAACTCATCAGAATTTTGAATTAAATTTGAATTTTGAGTTAAAGGGGACTCATTCTCCACCCTGGGCGAATGGGTCCCACATAAGGGAACTCATTCACCCATAATGGAAAATGAGACCCACCTTAGGCTTTTAATGTGGGTTTCAGGATTATTCTAAAAAATATACATGATTAAGGCCCATGGATGCAAAATGGGGTCGATTAAAGCATAAAAAAACCCAATTATTAAAGACAAACCTAGAAAGGTGTGAAAGTGTGTTACAACACTTTACAACAGTTTGAAATAAGGCTTGGTAAATGATGAAAAGATGTTATTTAGGTTAAATACATTAACAAGAAACTAGAAAAGTGTGAAAGTGTGTTACAACACTTTACAACACTTATGTAAGGTACCACTTGAATCCTTTTAGTTCACAAGGGCCCAAAACCTAATGTAAATGTGTTATCCACATTACCACATTAAATCAAAGAAAAATTAAGCAAAAATCACAAGGAGGGCCCAAATGAGACATAAAAAGTAGAAGGGTTACTTTTTTGGTGTCCACATTTAGCCCCCACTTTAGTGAGAGGATGAACCTACTTCAAACTCACACTAAAGTAGACCAACGTGCATGAAGATGGTTTCCAATGAACCAATGTTAGAAAGATGGTACAACAATGATCAAAAGGGGTGATCAAGGCCCCAAGATTAGGATCCCATGACAAATCAAACATAAGCACAAGGGAACACACATGAAAATGATATCAAGAATAACAAGAAGGAACAAACATACAATGCCAAAGATGAAAAAAAGAAAAAAGAAAAGGAAAAGAAACAATCAGATCAATCTTTGACCATTTGTCTACGATGATGTGGATAAGATCTAGGGTATTTGTATAGAAACCACATACTCACTCTGAGGCAACAAGACTTATGGTTGTTCACCGAGTGAGAAGGCCTAAAAGGTGAGAAACATACACTCATGGTTGGTATGCAATCACACACACATAGGTGGCTATGGGGAAAGTCATGCCTCTGAATGGGCTTCCCACTCAACCATACCAAAGTTATGCCTCTTGATAACTTTAATAAGGTTCCACAAAAAGAAAATGGTTTTTCAAGCTTCATGGGACAAGCAAAACTTTGTATGCTTGGAGCTCATGAATAAATGTGATGGCGTCATAGGAATGCAAGTTGTGTTATGTAAGGTGGCCATATAATGACAAATAGAAAATGAAACATGTAAATAATGTTCAAATGAGTCTTGCTTAGTTCATGTGAGGTCTTTAACTTAGGGAACATTGTGCCTAATGTCTCCAAGAGAGGAACAATCAAAGAATAGAAGATTCACAACTTAGGGGATGCAGTGTGTCACATCAATCCAATAAGAGGAATATAATATGCTAAGATAGATCACTCTCATGAAGGACATCATACCCAATGTCATCCAAAAAGTGACAAACACACCGTATGAAGTAAAAAAGCTGCACTAAAAACCAAGAAAAAGAAAAATGCAAAAAATAATGCTAATGTATGCCCCCACTTTAAAGGAATTGATAAACACCATGCTATGAGAAATTACTTTAAAGTAGGAAATGAAAAATGAAACCAAAAAGGAATATATGAGAGCCAACTTGGAAAGCCCTATGCCAAGTCATATGTTTCTGACTAAATCTGTGCCATGCAAGATAAAAACAAAAGGGAGGGGTTGCCCCCCAAATGAAAACACCAAACACATAAGGGATCTATGGATTTGGGGTCAATATGTTCTTTGCTATAGTGTGTTTAGAGAGCTCAAAACTATCATCATTCCCCAAATACATAGAAATAGAAGAATGACACAAAGAGAGCTAAAAAAGGGGTTAAACCTTTTAGGTCAACATGCAAGAGACATAAGGTGCCTTGATGCCTTGCATCATCCCCAAAAGGAAAACACACATGAAGGAGACATGAATGTTTCAATGCCTTGCATCATCCCCAAAAGGAAAACACAAGAAAAAGAAAAATGAAAAGGAAAAGAGAAAGAAATCCTTTTTGGTCAACATCAAGGAGACATGAATGTCTTGATACCTTGTGTCATCCCCAAAAGGAAAACAAAACAAAAATAAAAATGAGAAGGAAAAGGAGAAGAAATCCTTTTGGGTCAACATGAAGGAGATATGAATGTTTCAATGCCTTGCATCATGCCCAAAAGGAAAACACAAGAAAAACAAAAATGAAAAGGAAAAGAAAAAGAAATCCTTTTGGGTCAACATGAAGGAGACATGAATGTCTCGATGACTTGCATCATGCCTAAAAGGAAAACACAAGAAAAACAAAAATGAAAAGGAAAAGAAAAAGAAATCCTTTTGGGTCAACATGAAGGAGACTTCAGGAATGTCTCGATGCCTTGCATCATCCCCAAAAGGAAAACACAAGAAAAAGATAAAGATAAAAAGGTGAAAGTGATACATGACATAAAGAAGAATGAAGGTACAAATAGAGTAATGTCACAAAGAGAGAGAACATAAAAAAAAACTCAAGAGGGATCACATTACGTACATCTAATCACACAAAAGAAAAATGAAAAATAAAGAGAAAAATGCCAAATACTACTAGGGAAAATGCGAGTCAACCTATGAGCAAGTCATCTACCTCCAAATCATGTTCATTGTATACTAAAGGTAGACAAATATCCAAATGGAAAAGGGAAAGTGCCAAACTAGGAGTACCAAGTTCATCACTCTATATAGGAGATTTTTTAGTTAAGCTCATGGAAGAGGAAAATAATGTATTCATTTCATTATGCACCTCTTCATCAATTTTAGGTGTTTCCTCGTCATCATCCAAATTAATCACAATAGGAAGACAAATGATAATGTCCATCAAAGAGTTCATCTCTTATTGTGATTGTTCCATTGGATCATTTTATTTTAGTTGGGGAGGAGGGTCATCATGCATTTTTTTCTTCATGTAACTTACGAGTAAGGGCACAACATCTACGCCTTCACTCTCTAGCACCTCTGTTTCTTTTGGTTTTTTTGTCAAGTTTCATTTGTGAAGGAGGAGGTTGATCAACCATAGGTTTATTTTCTTCCCTAAGGGGAGGAATAGAAGGAACCATAGGAGGTTCTTCATCCATGTTCTCTTTTTCCTTATAAACTTGTTTTATTCAAGAAGGTACGATGGAGTTTCTTTCATTGTCTCTTGGTCCTTGGATGATGTAGGGGAAATTTTTGTTTTTGGTTGGTCTTGGTTGTTTGGTTCTTGTTTAGGCTCAAGCATGGTTTCATCAAGGATGGGAGGTGTAGAAGTAGAAGGGGACATGTTTTGGAGGAATAGTTAGGATATTTTCTTTGCTTTGAATTATTGGAAAGATAAGAAAAAGAAGTCTTCTTATCGCTTGATAGGTTCCATGGGCTCAGGCCAAATGGCTTCTAATGAAAAGTTTCCTTTGGAAGTCAAGGCATTAAATTCGTTATGGTGAATGATGAATATTTCATTGTCAAATGGAAAATTTAAGCATTTGCACACAACCAAAGGGTTGACTTTCATTGACCAAAGCCATGGATGGCCTAGCCTTAAATGAAATTGGTTTGAATATGGGATGATGGAGAATGTGACATCTAATGTTTTTGGTCCTATTTGTAATGGTAGGGTGATCGATCCTATCATAGGGCACAAAAATCCATTGTTCATCTTGATCCATGCTTTCATTTTATCATATTCATCTTTATAAAGTTCATGCAATAGTAAGAACTCCTTAGTGATCACATTCTCTCGACAAGCATAATCTAATAATATCCTATTTGTGGGCTTTTCATAGATATAACTAGCTATGTCGAGAAGACCATCGGGTGCATGTTTAATTATATCCTTAAAGGATAAAGCAATATCAAGAGGGCTCTAAGGTCGACGTTTACGAGGGATGATGTCTATCACTCCTACCTGCTCATCCATAGGATTGACATTGATATCATTTGTAATAGGATCACTATGTTCATTTGTATCAACATTTATCACATCATTGTTTGTAGTTTCACTAGATTTGACAAATGAAATATTATGTTTGGGCATTGGATTAGTGAAAATTTGCAAGTTTTGGTTTGAAGGGGCAATGGACTTATTGCCTTGGTTACTAACACCTCCAATGGATAAATGGAAAAAATCAATGAGGTCTTGCACAAGATGTTTAAGATGCTTGCAATGTTTCACATCATGTCCATTTTTTCGATGATAGTGGCAATAGGAATTTGATTTAATCCTCAAGGGTAAAGGCTTGTTAGGGTCGAGTGTTTTGACAAGAGGCAAGGTAATCATTTGTTGTTGTAAAAGTTGGGACATTTTGTTATGAAGCGTGTCGAGTAAAGGTGTGAATTGTCTTTTCGGATCGCCATAACTAAAGGGTACTAAGGTTTTGATAGTAGCTACTTGGTTTTTGATGTTTTGAGTTGTTTGTTGAGGGGGCTTGAATTGCAAGAACCCTTTATTTTTTTTTCTAAAATTTTGGGAATTGTTTTGGTTCGATAGCTCAGATCTTTCAATTTGGCTAGAAGTGGACCTTGTATCTTGACTACTAACCAAATTTTGATAATCACAAAGGGTAGTACACAAATGCATGAAGGATGGGAATTTCATCATAGTGAGCTTGTCCTGAATTTTAGTTTGCAATTTTTCTATAAACATATTTTGAAGGTTCAACTTACATGCTACTTGAAGGAAAAGAGTTGCTAAGGGTAGTATCCATGCCTAGTGTACTAGTGTCAATACTAGGAGTGGAAGCTCTAGGTTTAACCCAAGATCCACAACAAGTGTGTTATTGTAGGATGACACGAGTCTTTAAATTATTCTCTCTATGGTATTAGCAATAGGACACCAAACACTCATGCAAAGGCTACTAAATGCAGGGTGAATGCAGATGCAATATAAGCTAACAAGAATAAATTGCTTGAAACATAAATTCTAGAAAGTAAAACAAAAATGTAAAAACTCATAAAATGAAGATTAAATGCCAAAAAATGAAGTGCAAACTATGCAAAGGGACTGATTTTCCCTAGGTGGTGAATGAGTCCTGGTACTGATTTTTTTGAAATTTTTGATTTTTTTTAAAATGAATTGTATGCTTTTTTATGTTTTTTGATGCAAATCTGAGATGCAAATGTAGAATTTTATTGATTTTTAATGAAATTAAGTGCAATAATGCAAGATAAATGAACTTTTCACTAAATCAAATTTTGAAACCCTAGAATGCAAATTGACTAATTAAAAATGCAATGCAATGTTAATGCAAGATAAATCTTGGATGTAAATGCACTCCAAATCAGAACTAGGATGCTCAAAAGTTAGGTTTACCAAAATGTGGACATTGGAAATGGATGCTTGAGCAACTTCCTTGTCCAAAAAATGGAATAAGGAGGAAGGGGGATCTGATTTCACAATGTTCACATTCAAGAATACCTTAGAGATATTTGTTAGTATATGGCTTCTAGTGTTGTCATTGATGGAAACCTAAGCCATTCTTCCGGTCTATAGATCTGAATTTGTTTTGACCAGAATGCAGAGTGAAGAACAATTTTACTGGAAGTGAGAATGGAGAATAGGGTATCCATTTAATATGTCGATATGTATGCTTCACCGGATTATCAGTTTAGGTTTTGGATCTCAGGGAAGGGTTTTGAGCATCTATATTATCTTATTGTTAAGTTTTGTGATGTCACATTAATCAGTAAGTTAAGAGATCCAACAGGATGATTTTTTTGTTTGTTTGTTCATGGTGGCCGACTTAGTGTATATGGCATGTTGTGGATGTATAAAGAGTAATTTTTTAGATATTTTTGTGTTTGGAAATTTTTTTGGGTCCTAGAATGACATTAGCTAACTTTGATGGGTACACATCAAATATTTAATGTGGATTCGGCCAACTATTGGAGAATATTTTTATTTCGCTAAAGTTGACATAAAGCGACTAAATCCTTGGTAGCAGATATATATGCGAGTTTGGGTAATTAATTTTGATGTGTGTATTGGTGTGAAGAGTAGAGTAGATGTGTGTGTGAATATTAGAAGGCTAGTTGAGAGAATTTTTCTTGTGCAAAAGATGATTTTTGGGAAACAAATTAAGGAAAAGCATAGAAAAGTGCAGAATCAGACGGAAGGTCTAGAGCCCGATCTATGAGCTTCACTAGAACTAATATCAAGCATTTGAAAATGCTACTTTTTAAGTTCAACCTTTTGTTGTAATTCAATTTTTTTTTAAGGCAATGAGCCTTCCTTCTTTTGAGCAGTGAGCTATAGGTAGTGTTCCTGAGTGCATGTGCATTCCCTTTTTCTTCATACTTTTAACAAAGTATAAATTTTGGATTAATCTCCACTGTGGTTTTTCCCCTAGCTGGGTTTCCATGTAAAAATCTTGGTTTTATGGTGTTTTGTTGGTTTCCTTCATGTGCTTGCATCTTTACCTCTGTTGAAATGTTGTAAATGGTTTAAGGCCTAAATTGAAATTTAAATATTGTTGAACACTGATTCACCCCCCCTCTCAGTGCTCCTTGAGTCCAAAAATTGGTATTATAAGAGCCTAGTTCCTCTGAAGAAGTTTAATAAATTGAGGTGGATCTTGGAATGCAATGGACTTTGGTAGTCCTCAACAACAACTTTTGGTGGAACTTTTTGATCTTGATCAGTCTAAAGAAAAATTCATGGAATTAAAAGCCAATCTTGAGGATGCTAAAAAATTCATTCAATCATTGAAGGATAAAATCAATGAGTCAAGAGGAAAGAGAATGGAACTATGTGATCAGCTAAAGAAGAAAGAATGTGATCAAGATCAAGGAGTCAAGAGGAAAGAGGATGGAACTATGTGATCACCAAACCACAAACACTTTTTCTAAAACCTAGATAACATCTTTACATAATATATTCTAGATCTGTAAGAGATGAAACAAATCAATAGAGGATTGTGGAGTAAAAAAATTTCTCCCAGTCCATAGAAAGCTAATTCTACGAGAATAGTTCACACACCGGTGAACACAACTTTAAAATTCCATCAAACTAGAAGCTACAAATCAGTAGATATCACCATCAGATTGTGAAAAACAACCCTTTAGATCTACAGAAGCATAGGATCAACACAAGAGAAATACGAAGCACATACCAGAGAACAATTCTAAACAATTACAAAATATTGACTTCTCTTCTTTATTAATTTTCTCAAAAGCACTTGGAAACACATCAATTCAACACATCTGCAACATCATAAACATAACTCTATGTACTCACAACATCTCAATTATACATGCACAATTTGCAACATACTAAACTATGTTGACATCAATCACAACATTAATCACAACACCACCAAGTATGCTCATACTTGCAATAATCTCACCCTTTTTCATTGATGGCAACACATGATGTGAAAAACCATCAATGACAACAACCTGCACAAAATTTTGAGAGAAAACCTTTCCTTCATTTTCTTACTATTTTTCACATGACCTTCTCTCCCTCTTTGACATCAATGGAAAAGGTCAAAAGCTCTGATTAATCCCCGTTAGGAGTACACCCCTTTAACTCATATTGTAACAATGGAAAAACTTTCCTACTTCCCCTGCGAAGTAGACACATTCATCAGTCTAGATAAATGAAGCATCTATGAATTCACTAGACTGATAAACCTTCATTTGCACGTAGTTCGGAGGGCCATTGACCCCCAACCTCTCCCTAAGATACTCAAAAATATCCTTCAGAAGAGCTTGAGTAAAGATATTTGTAATTTTTCCCTTTGTTGTCACATACTCCAACCTGACTTCATTCTCTAACACCTCTCTCAGGAAATGATATTTGATAGATATGTTTTTTGTTCTTGAGTACATCACTAGGTTCTTTGAAAAGTTATAACACTTGTGTTGTCATGGAAAATAGGAATAGGCTCATCACATATCACTCCAATGTCTTTTAGGGTTTGCTTCATCTACAAAACCTTTGTGCAATAGGATGTTGCAACAATATATTCTGCTTCTGTAGTGGATAAAGAAACTGAGTCTTGTTTCTTACTCAACTAAGAAACCAATCTTCCACCAAGAAAGAAAGAACCTCCACTAGTACTGTTCCGGTCATCCACACAACCAGTACAATCTTCATCAGTATAAGCACTCAAGGTGGAATCAACACCCTTAGGATACCATAAGCCATAATCTGGTGTACCTTTAAGATATCTAAATATCCTCTTTACTGTTGTAACATGTGCCTCTTTAGGATCTGCTTCAAATCTGGAAACTAAGCATACTACATGCATAATATTTGGTCTAGTAGTAGTCAGATACAACAACTCACCAATCATAGATTTTAATTTGCTTTGATCAGCTTTAGCAGATTCATCATCTTTACTCAACTTACATCTGGTTGCCATGGGAGTACTAATTGGTTTGGAGTCATCCATTCCAAACTTCTTCAACAACTTCTTCACATATTCAGATTGTGAAATGAATATCCCCTTATCAGTTTGATTTACTTGAAGACCAAGAAACAAATTGAACTCACCAATCATGGACATTTCAAATTCTTTTTGCATTTCTTCTACAAATCTTTTACACATGTCTTCATTTCCACCAAAGATGATATCATCAACATAAACAACCACTATCAACATTTCATTACCCTACACTTTGAAGTAGAGATTTATGTAAGTAGAGCCTTTGTTGAAACCTTTCCATATTAGGTATCTATCCAATCTTGAATGGGTATGTGCAGGATCATTATGGGCCAAAAAGTGGTGATATGATGGGTATGTTTAGGGTATGTGGCTAATGACTTTACTTTTACCCAAAATTCATGAAATGAAAAGGGTTTTTAAAGGAGATTCTTATCTTTCCACCAATATAAATTATGCTTTGCTTTGAATTTAATAAATAATTATTATTCATTTTCTATTTGAATTAGGACTAAAGTCCTGATTGATAAGTTGATTGAAAACAATCTATAGCTTTCAAACAGTATCAATTTTTTTGAATCCAAACCATGCATCACATTCTATGCTTCACATACTATAGAATTAAAAAAAAAATGAATTTCATGAAGTTTTGACCAAGTTAAGGTGGTCAAACCTATAATTTTTTAATTTTTAAAAAAATTGTAATAAAAAATCATAACTAATTATTTACTTGGAAAAAAATTTACAAAAAAATATGCATCACATTTGAAAATGAGTCCTCTACTTATATCTAAAATCTTATAAAAAATAATTATCATTTTATTGTGGTTAGGGTGGTCAGACAAACACCTACTTATTTTTCCCCTGAAATTTAAGTACTACTGCATTCAAATTTCAAATTTTCACCAAATATATTTTTGTTTTTTAAAATAAACCTAGTAGTTTAGGAACCAAATTCAATTTGCTACAAATTCTATTCTTACATATTTTAAAAATAATATGGATAACTTATTCAAATTTTTACATCAAGTTGCCTAACACTGATTTTTTTGAATTTTTTGCCACTTAAGGGCTTGTTTTTTCCATGATGATCCTGCACATACCTGCATACCAAGCTCTAGGAGCTTGCTTAAGTCCATATAATTCCTTGTTCAACTTAGAAACCATATACAGTTTGGTTTGATAAATAAAATCCTTCAACTTGTTCAATGTACACTTCTTCCTCCAATTCACCATTAGAAATGCCGACTTGAAATCCATCTGATATACTTTGAAGTCCTTGTACATAGAGAATTCCAAGAACATCCTAATAGCTTCAATTCTATCCATAGTGGCGAATTTTCCTTCAAAATCTATCCCTTCAACTTGTGAGTATCCCTTGCATACAAGTCTTGCTTTGTTTATTATAACCTCCCCATTTTTACTCAACTTATTCTGGAACACCCATTTTGAACCAATTAATTTCTTATTCATAGATCTAGGAACTAATTCCCATGTTTGATTCTTTTCTATTTGCTACAACTCTTATTTCATAGCTCTAACCCAACTCTCATCTTCACATGCTTCACACACATATTTAGGTTCTATTTTAAAAGGGTATGTGTAGGATCATGATGGGCCAAAAAGTGGCAATATGATGGGTATGTGTAGGGTATGTGGCTAACGACTTCTTTTTTACCCAAAATTGATGAAATGAAAAGGTTTTTTAAAAGATATTCTCAGCTTTCCACCAATATAAATTATTCTTTACTTTGAATTTAATAAATAATTATTATTCATTTTCTATTTGAATTATGACTAAAGTCCTGATTGATAGGCTAATTGAAAAAAATCTATAGCTTTCAAATGATATCACATTTTTTTAATCCAAAACATGTGTCACATTCTATGCTTGACATACTATAGGATTAAAAAAAAAAACAAATTCATGATGTTTTGAGAAAGTTAAGGTGGTCAAACATACTAGTTTTTATATTTTTTAAAAGTTGCAATAAAAAATTCATAATTAATTGTAGACACACAAAATTAGCATTATGCATAGTCATCCACTCATTGAATAAATCAAATTCACATTGATCCATTTAGTAGGAAAATCAGGTTCATCATCCATTTAAATTAAATAAATTAACTTTATTTGATTTAAGCCTACCATTACCTCATTTAAATACATCAAATCCTAACATTTCATTAATCCACCTTTATCTTGCATCATCCCTTTTGATTTAAATAAATCAAATATTTGAGTCAAATTGGTCAAACTAACCTAATCATCATTAATTTAATCTAACCATGATTAAATGCTAATCTTAGCCACTTGCATTCTCTAGATTATGCCACTTGCACAAATAAATCAATTTATTGATTTATTAAAATTAGCATTTTCTCTCAACATGGCATCCATGAGGAATATTCCATCAGGTTTGAATTCAAAAGGCAAGTTGAAATGTACATCAAAAAAGTGATTTATGAGCTCTTACATGTCCCCTTCCAAAGGTCAAACTCAACATTCATTGCACAAATTTGAATTTGAAACTCCCTCTCTTGGGCACATTTCCCAAATCTTGCATATGTATCAACCACTCACATGATGACAAGTTTCTTCCTCTCATTTGTCCAATCTTAGTCCCACATCCTCCATGTTTGACACTCTTAGCATTTGAAAATCTTTAAATAGAGGCTTCATCCTCAAATCCTCCACAATTTGATCCTCAAATCATATGCAAAGTCACTCTCCTTGAGAATTGATTTTGCTCATCCATATCATTCTTCATAGCAATTTCATCACTAGCTTATCTTGAGAAAGGATTCAGAAAGGGATATTTTCTACAGTAGCACCAATCCACTATGGAATAGATTATTCACCATGTTTCTTAGGATTTTAACTAGTTTGTTTTTTTATGTTTGAAGAGCATAGGTGATTTATTTCATAAAGAATACCTCTTGGTTTGCTTTCTTTTAACTAACTTCATGTTGATATTCCATGAAATAGGATAAAGATGTAGATTTGTGGTGTTACATTTGGCGCCCATCGTGGGGTAGGAATAAGTCTTTGTTTCTGTCTTTTATCATGAGATTTTTTTACAGTTGAATTTATGGACACGGTCTTTGTGACGTCTGATGTCTTCTGTGTAACAGTACTTTTGTGATGTCTGGTATTTTCTGTTAGCATCTCATTGAGAATTTCTATTTGATGAATATTTTTTATAGATTCAGCTTTCATCGCGTTCCATGAGATTACATTTCACATGAACATTTTACCCCATCTCTTTCTAACTTCTGGTTTCTTGCCTCAGTCATCGACATATTAGAATGAACTATAATCTATCTAGCTGTGACACTTCTATTATCATTTAAAGAGTCTTTAAGCAAAAAAATTTATAAGAACAAGAAGATGAAATAATTTTTGTTTGAATTTCTTTTGATATTTGTGTCACTGTTACCTTTTCATTATGTGGTTTGTCATTCATTATATTGCTGACTGAAGTGTTTTATAAACCGCTTTACATTGAATAGTATATTGTATTATTAGTTTTTTTTTTATCACTAGGAACACCTTCAAATGAATCTAGACATTGTGGAGAAAAATCAGAGACTTTGCATCCTTTGGATATCTGAAACACATCCCATCGATGCTCGCTTGAGGTCCTCACTGAGACGTACTCACAAGGCAAAAAAGACAATGTGATATTGAGCATAATCGTTAGCTCCCACATTCAACAATTCTCAACTTGTTCAGAGCTTCTTCCTTCGCGAACTCTCCCTCCATGATCTTGTTGCATTGTCCGACAGACACATGTTGGCCTTCTCTCATGGATCTTCCTCTTCAAAGTCGACTATAGGCAAAGGAATGTTCAGCTCTAACCAAGTTCTATAAGACACAAGGAATGGCTAGTATGTTCTTCCATGCTGTTTCGTATGCTGGTGGCCCTGTATTCACAAAGGGAAATCAAAAGTTATTTATACTACATTGAATAGATTATGTTTCCCACTTGCAGAATGGCGTCGGTGTTAGATAATGATGTTGTGATCTTCATCAATATTTATTTCTAAAATTCATCTGTTTGATAAAGAAATTTACTTTGATGGTAGACAATGATTCTTGATTGTTGTCGACAAGCATAACAAACGGAAGTTGATGCGTGGTACCTTTTCTCATTGTTGTGATATGAAATTTATACCTACCAAAATAGCGCTAGAAGAATCTTGTACACCCACAAATCAGCATATGATGATAGCCATATAATGATCTTTAAATTGATCAGAAGGTGCAACAATGGTGATGATGGTGGCTCAGTAGGTTGGTGGGAAAACCATTTTTGAGCTACAAATTGAAGTGTTTGAATATTTGTGCATGAATTGTACACTTTTTTTTTGGAATCCTAGAAGTCTTCGTATCTTTTACAATATTTTAGCCTCAAACTAGAATAAAAGAAATCTACTCCTTTTTAATTATTATCCAAAGACTTATGATTTCTTTTGTTTAGTTCAATTAGCGTGCCTTGAATTCCCATGCAGGCCAATTTACATCATTGTGCTTTGAATGAATTGTCCTTGAAAACTAGTCAGCACTAAGAGGCACAACAATTTATTTCAAGCATATCCATCACATGAAGATTTGGGAACCTTCTCTCCATTTATGAAGAGCTATGTTATGGAGTGATGGAAGAGTCAATGGAAGCGATGTAGCAGAAGCAACAATGACATCAATGGCAGTTAAAGCAATCTGAAATGAGTCAAGTTCCCTAACAATGTTCTGATTTTTATTAGACTAATTAAATGCTCTTTATTTTATTTTTTTGGCAGATACTTTCAAAATTTGTTTTAAATTTCTATGCTTTGATTAGATATAACAGTCCTATCTTTGCATTAAATCATCAAAATCTTTGCTGCATGAATTGCAATATTCTATTTAATTTGAAAGTTATGACTAAGGCAGTGAAGAAGCCTAAGTTTCTTGTTTTCATTTAAGGTTTGTGCACAAAATTGTATGTTAGTCATTTCTTCTTTCATACATAAATAGGCTACCATTGTATCTAACTATCATTTGTTGTTCCTTATTTAATGTAGCTACTTTGCTCTCTACTTCACACATATAGGCTTTATTATCATATGCAAATTTGAATAATTGACTTAATGCAATAACTGCTCTAAGATTTGCATTTACTTTCTTACTTTCTTACTCATAACAGTTAGGTTTCAAGATCTATTGGGTAGGCCTAAAGCTGCAGGGCGACTTCATAGGCTTAGGCATTCAAAGTCAATAAATTTTTTTTCTAAATAAACTTTTTGATCTACCTTCAAAGGGATGCACACTTTATCACTTACTCCAAATCTGTTTATTTTTATAAGAGTGCATAAAGGCTGATTTTTAGTGCTAAGCTTTGTAATACCCATTAAATCCTTGAATTAAATCTTATTTATGATTAATTTGTGATGTTTGCAGGGTTGGAATCAAGAAACAATGGAGTGTATTGAGCATGAATCTAAAAAAAAAATGAAAAAGAATTTTTAAATGCTCATCGTAATGGTCTAGAATATCCATTTTCTACTTCCATTTTCTGTTTTAGGCCAACTAAATCATTTTTTTATTTTCTTTCAAAGTTGGTTAAAATTGAAACTTAGACACCTAATAGATTTCAATTTGGGCTAAAATCGAACAAGCAATCTTCATCTTTCCTTTGGTGTTTTAAAACGAATCAAATCATTGCTTTGAATTATAAAATGAATGTGTGCCTTTATTGTTTTGTAATTATTTACACAAAGTAATATCATCAAAAGACGTATGTGCTTCTCTCACACCTCATGGTGATCTTGATAATCAAAAGGCTTTTGGTGACATTAAGTTGCATAAATAATTTCCCATACACACTTCGATTTGGGTTTTAAAATTGACAAAACACTTTGCAAGTGTGAGTTAGGTATATCGCGTGTGTTCTCCCTTTGTTTCTATATGAAGGTCGATCGAACTACAGATGTGCTTGCTTGCTATTGTTTACCTTTAGAGGGGCTTGCCTAAGAGACACATCCGAAAGGAGAACTCAAAGGTGACTCCAACTGGTTTTTCATTTGGGCCGGTATATAAATGGAAAAGACTAAACTATCAAGTCCTCATGGTATGTAGGCCTTAGCCGTACAGTGTCTTTCAGAATGGGGTACTACCGTAAAATGTATAAGAGCCCCTAGTAGGATTGATTAAAGCCTTTAGTGGCTTGTTGGACACTCGCAAGGTGCCATGTCCCCGATGTTGTGTCATTAAGAACCTTGTTTGTAGTATCCATCCAATCCATCCAATGAGTTTATCAAATTGGTGCATTGGAACTTAGATTCCAAGAAGTTACTTTCCATGTCCGATCTTGGTTGAAATATAGAGGTTAAGACTTCATTCTTAACATACTTTTATATTTTATCCTTGGTTGCATGTAAAATCATCTCTTCTACTACAAAGGGCATGAGGTAAGCCCACCAAGAAAAACGTACCAATTGAGCTAGGGTGTTATATTGCTTGTGAGTCAATTTGAAAACACAGTGCTTTTATCGAAAACATTGGGAAACCAACATTCAATAAATCATCAGAATTGCAAACCCTTTAGGAGAGGAAAATATCCTTGAACAAATTCACATGTTATTGCTTGCCCTTGGGATTTGTGTCCTTAGAGGCATCTAAAAATTTGGATTTCATCTCAATTTGCTTCTACTAAAGTCAACTTTAGGTAACTCTTGCCTCAAATTTCCTTGGTTTCCGCATAAAACACTTTGTGGGATAAGGGGAAAGTTGAGACATTAGACATGTAGATTCAAAATCTAACCAAGAGTGTGTTTGTGGTAAAAAGAATCCATTAAGAAAAGATTAAATCAATTGGACCCTACACATGTGCTTGGCATCTTTTGGTCATATGGTTTTCATGCAAATATCAGTCTTTTAATTTTGAATTACTCTTAGAGAAAGGCATGTTCTTCACTATCTTGGCCTAGTAAACAAGTCCTTCCTAGGCTCATTTAGGAGAAAATCAAACACTCCATCCAAATTCCAAACATTCATCATATCCATCCCACCAAACAACTTTAGAGCTTTGGAAACATCATTCTAGACTTGGGTAAATCATCAAAATCAAAAACACCTTGTTTAGTTAGGTGTATGGGAATGCATCCTTTCTCATACATTTAATTGAATTAGTAATCCTTTGAACAAGTTCATCCTAAGATAACATCTGACATCTTAGGGTTTACAAATTCATTATCTAAATCAAACCCTAAGTCTAGCATTGATCCAAAGTTCCTAAAATGTTCATCACTCATATCATTCACCCATCTACCATCTCGTCATTTGTCCTAAGAACCTTAGAGGTCACTTTTGCAGCAAGGTCAACACACAAGGAGAACATGGAATAAAAACTTGATCCATACATCATGAGTAATCCAAGTTAACTAAGCTATCAAAGCCTTACAATGTCGATTGATTATCAACACTCACACTTATACAATCCATACATGGGATCATTACCTTCTACAAATGTCAATGACACAACAAGTGTGAGTATGCCCAAATCAAAGATTGGAACACATTTCCCGATGGTAGATCTAAATCCAAAACTACAAGTCTGTCAACTGAACAATCAATGCATGACCCTTCAAATGAACAACATCATCCCACCAAATCCCTACATGCCAAATGAGAAGGTACCAAGTACAAGTGTTTGAAACATGAATCCAGAAAACTTTGGGATAAATACATTTGCAAATCATATGAATATTCCAAACTTCAACAATGGTCAATTTCAACCTATCATGCCAAATCCAAACATCATCCCAAATCATAACATTGTTCCAAAATCAAACACAAGTACACACTCCAAATCTGCTTAAACACAAGCCAAATCAACTATATCAAGGGAGTCAAGATCGAAATAAAAATAAAATTGGCTAGATCAAATTGCTACACTTACCAAAATAGTTGAGTCATTACGCCAAGAGACATCTCCACCACCGTTACCCATATCAATGTCATTCCTTGGTTTAGGGGTTCCCCCTTTACCTAGCACCAATCACTCCATCCAAATCAATCCACCTAACACCAATCAATCCATCACATCAAATATTTTGAATATTCCATCGACATTGCACCAACAAATGGTATCTAATCCAATGACAACATCAATCATGACAAATCAAAATATGGTCTCCCAAGGGCCTGTCACCTCGGTCATTCCAACCATCCCTATCACCTCGATCACTCCAATCACCTCGATCACACCCATCATATCTCAAACCCTCACGATCACTCGAAACATATCTCAACCACTTGTCACTACATCCAACACGATTCCAAATACAACACCACTACCACCAAAACCAAGAGCAATAAGTCAATATCGTAACATCGCACTAAAAGCACATCAAGCCTACCAACAAGCACTTCAATAATATCAGGTGGCTCCACAAGCTACTCAAGCTACCCAAGCTTCCCAAGCCTCTCAAGCTACCCAAAAAACACAAGCACAAACATGAAAAATGATAATTATTGGGAATACTGATGAACATTTAACCATAAGCGATAGCATTGACAATCTCCCCACCACAATTGCTGAAAGCAATGATCAAGATTTATCCATCAAAGAGCACATTGAAGATATTTCTATCTCATCTGAAGATCAAGTCAACATATGTCAAGAGTCACCTTTCAATCATGATCAAAATCCACCAACAATATCCAACAATGACCCAATTCAAGAAATATCAACATCACTTGACCCTATGGTTGAAAGCATTGGCAATCTCGCCATCACAATTATTGAAAAAAATGTTCAAAATCTCTCAATTAAGGAGCACATTGAGGATGTTTCCACCCCATCCAATGATCAATGCACCATACATCAAAAGCCACTTTTTAGTGATCTATTTCAAGAAGTGTTAGGATTATTTGATCCTATTAACATAATGCACGATCCATTGACCTGTGATCATGTTGAAAATGTCTCTACATCACCTTATGAGTTAGAGGACATATCTGAAGAATATATCCCAAAGCATGATCAACATCTTTCACCAAGGTCTAGTAATGGTCCGTTCCAAGACATGTTGACACCCTTTGACCTCATGGTTATAGATACTAAAGGAATCCTCAACATGACACTTGATCCAAGTCCACTCAAATATCAAGAGGATATTGAGCCATTCCCCATGCCTAATGGTGACATCCAAGAACCCTTTGTAAGTGATTCATCTTTTGAAACTAATCCATGTCAAGAACCTTGTCCAAAGCATGTCAAAAGCAACTCCGATATCATTCAAGATCAAGAATTTGTATCTACAAGATATTACAATGATCTAATGGACACTCTCCTATCTATGTAAGATGATCATATCCATGTAGCACATACTCCCCCATCTACCAATGAGATGCTTTCTTTGGATGGAAACATAGATGATTGTCATTTAGAATAGGATCCCTTTATTTCAGACATTGTTACACAAAAAGAGAAAATTATTAATTCCTATAGTCAAACTAAGTTATCAACATTAGGATTTGATATATCCCAAATTCAGATAGAGGACATCAGGTATGAGGATATCCAACATTATCCACTCAAGGAAACAAGTCAGATAGAATAGTATAATCCAGGGTTAGCAGAGCGGAAAATTGAAACAAAGTCATCTACAGTGGTCATTTGTTAGAGCATGTTTACTGAACAAGACATCTCAGAATAGGAAGAATCAAATCATGAAGGTACTACTTCTACCATACTGGGGGCAACTTTGTCTCAAGAAAAAGTCAACATAGGGGGCACGAAGAGTCCTAATGATGAAATTAGTGTCAATACTACAACCAGCCACATCACAAATCTTCATCCACCCATCACCCCATCCATGAATTGGGACCAACGTCAAAAGAAAGAATTGAATCAAAGTAAGAAGAATGTTATCAAAGAAAAAGAAGTTGAGAAGCATGAAGGACAAATCAAATACAAATGGATACCAAAGAATACAAAGAAAGATCATCCCTATCAAACTCCATCAGTCAAAGAAACTATGGGGCAAAATAAAAGAGGGAAAAGTATCCATCAAAGAAGTCCACAAAAGAAAAAGTAGGATTTTTGAGAAATGTACAAGGTATATCAAGCAATTGGTCCTAATTCCACGAACACTTTCGTATCCACCCATCATTGTTCATCTTCCCAAGTTTGGAGAATCGAAGATTCCAAGCTGTCAACCAATCCATCTGTTACCCCTAAACACGCTCCATCCATGCCTCCACATATGGTATCCAATTCTCATATTGACCATGTATTGGCAACAACCCTTCATCATAAGGATTCAGAAGGCACTCTATCACGATGTACACACAAAGACAAAGTTAACTCCAGTATCGATGAAGCAGATCAAGAATCTCAAAAGTTGTATTCAAGTGCACATATCTTAGCAAAGAAACTCCTTCAAGCAGGATATCGATGGCACATTATGACAGGGGCATCTACATCAGCAACACATTGTGATTCAGCATAAATCTTTCAAAAATATAAAAAAAATAAAAAAGATATGAAAATCCAAAAAAAAATCAGAAAAAGGATTGAAAACAGTAAAGAGAAAAAAATTGTCCTCTAGTGAAAACCACTTCAGTGGCACTTTGAGCATGACCATGATGAAAACTTGGCAAAAAGGCATCATGCGTAGAATCAGGCATCTATGTGTGCCAGTTCAGGTGAAAGCATCTCATCCCATCCGTAATAAATCGAGCATTCCATCCATCTTAGCCATAATAAATCCATTCATCCATAAACCATTGATCCAATCCATTTTTGCACATCAACATCCATCATCTGAGTTATCTTGATCTTGATGAAGTTTAGGGCACACTTTTGCTTATGGTAAACATCTTTACATGGGCCATTTTCATTTGATCTTATCCTATGCAGCCTTATATGAGCTATGAAACATTATCCAAATGAGCATATTTTATCCAAACACCTTACCTTATCACAAGATAATCCTTGGCATCATTTACATGCTTACCATATCCATCCATCCATACACTTATTTGAGCATCCACACATCGCATTCTATACATTGCTAGACACTAGGGGAAGATATGTACATCTTGCTTCTAGAATAAATCTTGATCTATATCCTCCAACTTTTGTGGTGATACGAACATTGACAAATATGAAATCAAATTGGTCAAGCATCTACAATCCAAAATTCGAATCACTAGCCCATGGCATATTTTGACAAGAAGATGTTCCTTATCAGTCTTCATCTTTTAATGAACATCAATCCAAACAATCACTATTAGTCACATCTAATTGGTACGCCAACATCACATCAAATCATTTGAACAACTTTTGCTCCAAATCAAGCTTCAACAATCCTAATCAATCAAATCCAATCAATCTATAATCTTGGGATATCCTTCCTGATCCTTGTGTTGCTTATCACTATCCTTGCATTGTTGTGCATCCTCAACAATGTCATCATCATCAATCTCATCAACATCTCAATCCTTGTGTTACTTAACACTATCCTTGCATTGTTGTGTATCCTCAACAATGTTATCATCATCATCAATCCCATCAACATCTCAATCCTTGTGTTGCTTAACACTATCCTTGCATTGTTGTGTATCCTCAACAGTGTTATCATCATCATCAACCCATTGATTTGATCAATCAACCTTAGCTTGGTATTCAAAAAAATCCAAAATAGAGAACTGATATCATCACACATGTCCATATCCTGATCGTCAAAATCATGTGAAAATCCAAAAACATTAGAAAATTAGAAAATCCAAAAACATCCAAAACATCAAAAAATCCAAAAACACTCAAAAATTCAGAAAAACATGAAAAACATTGGAATCTGAACTACGTCGTCTTTGAGCTTAAACGTAGGCAAGGCTAATCTTTGATGATCCCCCGAGACATCAAAATCCAAAAACATTCCAAAAACATTAAAATCCAAAAACATTTGAAAAATCAAAAATCAAAACATTTGAAAAAATCCAAAAACCCAAAAACAAGCTCAAAACATTTCAAAACATCAAAAACATCCAAATATTTGAAAAATCCATCCATCTCATTTCACTTTCACCTGCAATAATCAATCATCCATAATAAACTGATCATCACCTTCATCCTTTGGCAACGCAAATAGAAACAATCATAGCAGGCAACAAAAGCAAGCTTCAATCATAAAATCAAAATTGAAACAACAAATATTTAAAACAAAATCAAAGTCTTGATCATTTTGAAACATGTCAATCAACCTTATATCAACAACCTATCAATCAACTTATCAAACCATCATCATCCTATACAATGCATGTCCTAGGATATATCGTTCCAACAATGGGCATCATTTTGGATATCACTTGGATCCTTATCCTATCAAAACACATCCATTTGGCTGGAGATATTAAGAACATTGGCCTGTTTGCGTATTTGATCTTTTCTTTTGATTTATCTTATTGCACTCATTCCAAGGACCTCTCAATGATATCTGAATGAAGGATTTAGAGAGATAGGAATGGGGCAACGATCATTATATTTTGTTTGTTGTGATTGTTGGACATTCTTGTAAAATAACTTGGTGAATACTTGCTTTGTTAGGTACATCCTAGCAAGGTTTTTGTATGTCAAGTGTGAACAAGAATACTCCTATTTGTTTCTCAAGTCAAAGTTCATCACACTAGGTAAAATGCCATCCTAGTTCTTTATACCTTGATGCATCATATCTACATGTGTAATCAAACATAAGGTAACTAGCTCTTTTAAAATCCCAATCCTTGATAAGAAAATCATCATCATGTATCATCATCGTCATCTATCATCATCATCATCTCTAATAAAGTCTCGTCATATCATGGACTTGTTGGATCCTCTTGTCATCATCTCATTTCCACGCTAACATAACATCGCCAAGGCATCGCCAATACATCCATCGTGCATCCATCCTGCATCTGCAAACCATCAATATTCTGCATATCATCATCATAATATAGATCTATTAGTCTAAGCATTTGCATAAATCATCCGTTGCATAATCATAGCATATCACATCATCCATCTCATCCATCTCACATCATATCATCATTTAAGTTGTTTAGGATAATATAGATTTGTTATTCTAGGCATCCTAAAACCATCTCATTTGCATCATCATCCATAACCATCCATTTTGAACCTCTTTATCATGAGAACGACCATCAAATCAAATCTTTTTCGCTCTATCTCTCGAGGGGGCAATGTACCAGTGTACTTCTTTCTACTGGGGCATCTGAAAAATCAAGAATTTTTTAATTTTTATTGCAGCAAGTTTATTCTTTGAACCAACGCAACAAGTACATTGCTTCAAAGAGGGGCAAAATGTAGACACGCAAAATTAGCATTATGCATAGTCGTCCGCTCATTGAATAAATCAAATTCACATTGATCCATTTAGTAGGAAAATCAGGTTCATCATCCATTTAAATTAAATAAATTAACTTTATTTTATTTAAGCCTACCATTACCTCATTTAAATACATCAAATCCTAACATTTCATTAATCCACCTTTATCTTGCATCATCCATTTTGATTTAAATAAATCAAATATTTGAGTCAAATTGGTCAAACTAACCTAATCATCATTAATTTAATCTAACCATGATTAAATGCTAATCTTAGCCACTTGCATTCTCTAGATTATGCCACTTGCACAAATAAATCAATTTATTGATTTATTAAAATTAACATTTTCACTCAACATGGCATCCATGAGGAATATTCCATCAGGTTTGAATTCAAAAGGCAAGTTGAAATGTACATCCAACAAGTCATTTATGAGCTCTTACACGGCTCTTACATGTCCCCTTCCAAAGGTCAAACTCAGCATTCATTGCACAAATTTGAATTTGAAACTCCCTCTCTCGGGCACATTTCACAAATCTTGCACATGTATCAACCACTCATGTGATGACAAGTGTCTTCCTCTCATTTGTCCAATCTTTGTCCCACATCCTCCATGTTTGGCACTCTTTGCATTTGAAAATCTTTAAATAGAGGCTTCATCCTCAAGCAAATCCTCCACAATTTGATCCTCAAATCATATGCAAAGTCACTCTCCTTGAGAACTAATTTTGCTCATCCATATCGTTCTTCATAGCAATTTCATCACTAGCTTATCTTGAGCAAGGATTGGGAGAGGGCTATTTTCTACAATAGCACCAATCCACTATGGAATAGATTATTCACCAGGTTTCTTAGGATTTTAACTAGTTTGTTTTGTTATGTTTGAAGAGCATAGGTGATTTATTTCATAAAGAATACCTCTTGGTTTGCTTTCTTTTAACTAACTTCATGCTGATATTCCATGAAATAGGATAAAGATGCAGATTTGTGGAGTTACATTAATTATTTACTTGGAAAAAATTTACAAATAAATATGCATCACATTGGTACACAAGTCCTCTACTTATATCTAAAATATTATAAAAAATATTATCATTTTATTGTAGTTAGGGTGGTCAAAAAGACACCTACTTATTTTTTCCCTAAAATTTAAGTACTATTGTATTGAAATTTCAAATTTTCACCAAATAGATTTTAAAAAGAAAAAAAAAACCTAGTATTTTAGAAACTATATTGAATTTGCTACATATTCTATTCTTTCATATTTTTGAAATAATATAGATAAGTTATTCAAATTTTTACATCATGTTGCCTAACTTTGATTTTTCTAAAATTTTCACCACTTAAGGGCCTATTTTTTCCATGATGATCTTGTACATACCGAAAAAGTAAACAAAGGTTTACTTCAACTACTACTTTACTTTTTTTCTTAACACCTTCACACTTATGTCTAATTATTTGTTCCTCCAGATGATTCTTCTGCACATACTTATGAGTCTTGATAGCAGGTTCTATGATTTCTTCTTCTTCTTCAATTTGTTGTTGTTGTTGTTGTTGTTCTTCTTCTTCTTCCTTCTCCTTTTCTTTAGGTACATTTCCACAAATGGGATCATCAGGTTCAACTTCGCTTATCTCAATAGGTCTTTGCATGTCCTCATCAACTTTCACATTAGCACTCTCAACAATCTTCCTCAATCTTTTGTTGAAGCATCCATATGCTTTGCTGGTAGTAGATTACCCAAGACAAATCCCTTCATCACATCTAGCATCAAACTTCCCAATATTTTCATCATCTCTTGTAATGTAACATGTATGTGCAGGATCATCATGGAAAAAACAGGCCCTTAAGTGGCAAAAAAATCAAAAAAATCAAAATTAGGAAACTTGACGTAAAAATTTGAATAAGTTATCTATATTATTTCAAAAATATGTAAGAATATAATCTATAAAAAATTAAATGTAGTTTCTAAACTACTAGGTTTGTTTAAAAAAAAAAAATCTATTTGGCAAAAATTTGAAATTTCAATGCAGTGGTACTTAAATTTCAGGGAAAAAATAAGTAGGTGTCTGTCTGACCACCCTAACCACAATAAAATGATAATATTATTTTATAAGCTTTTAGATATAATTAGGGGACTCATGCCCTAATGTGATGTATATTTTTTTGTAATTTTTTTCAAGTAAATAATTAATTATGATTTTTTTATAACAACTTTTTAAAAAATATAAAAACTTGTATGTCTGACCACCTTAACTTGGTCAAAACTTCATGAAATTCAATTATTATTTTTTTAATCCTATAGTATGTGAAGCATAGAATGTGACACATGTTTTTGATTCAAAAAATATGATATTGTTTGAAAGCTATAGATGTTTTTCAATCAGCCTATCAATAAGGACTTTAGTCGTAATTTGAATAGAAAATGAATAATAATTACTTATTAAATTCAAAGTAAAGCATAATTTATATCAATGGAAAGATGAGAATCTCCTTTAAAAACCCTCTTCATTTCATCAATTTTGGGTAAAACAATAGTCATCAGCCATATACCCATCAGATTGCCACTTTTTGGCCCATCATGATCCTGCACATACCCAAACATCTTCTTCCAAATACATTAAAGTACTTCATAGTAGGAATCTTACCAATCCATAACTCAAAAGGAGTCTTTTTGTTGTTCCCTCTAATCTGAACTCTATTAAGAATATAAATAGTAGTGTGTATTGCATCTCTCCAGTACACATCCAGTAAATTTGATTCTTTCATCATGGTTCTTGTAGCTTCTTATATCATCCAATTTTTCTTCTCAACTACCCCATTCTGTTGAGAGGTTCTTGGAGCAAAAAACTATCTTTTTATGCTAGTCTCTTCATAGAATGTATTAAATTCACTAGAAGTGAATTCTCCACCTCTTTTAAATCTCAAACATTTGGTTCTAAGGTTTACTTAATTTTTTACTCTTGCTTTGAACACCTTAAACTTATCCAGACCCTAAGTCTCTTCTTTAAGAAAATCAACCCATGTGATTCAAGAATAATCATCAGTAAGGAGCATGAAATACCTATCACCATTTAGGCTCCCTATTCTAGTCAAACCACAGAGGTCAGTATGAATTAATTCTAGTATTATGGTAGTAGATTGCTCTTCTCCCTTAAAATTACATCTTGTTTATTTCCCTAAATGACAACTTCTACAAATAGAAATAACAGGATTTTTGATTCTAGATAGACCTTGGACAACATCTCTTGAACTGATTGTGACCAAATTATCAAAGTTTATGTGTCCCATTTTCTAGTGCCACAACCGATTTTCATTCACTTGAGATACAAGGCACTAACCATCAACACCCTTAAGCTAATAGATTTTTCCATGAATTCTCCTTCCAACAACAACCATATCTCTAGTTCCTTTTATGATTTCATAGGAATTATTCTAAAACACAAGTTTAAAACCATTGCTACACATCTATCCAACACTCAGAAGGTTATGCCTCAAACCCTTTACATAACATACATTATCAGTGTTGTGAATTCCATCAAAACTAATAGAACCTTTTCCAACAATCTTCACTTCTGAATCATCACCAAACATGACCAAACCACCATCATACTTTTCAAGTTTAGTGAACTTACTTTTAACTTCTGTCATTTGATTAGCGCGTCCATTGTCAATCACCTAGTAGTCTTCATCCTATCTACCATGAAAAGGTAGTGACCAAAGTACCTTCCATCTCACTCTTTTTTTTCTTTAGAGCACTCTTTCTTACACATTTTCCAAGGTTATAAAACATAGATTTATTCTCCAAGGCTAAAAACAAGCATTCACTATCATCATCTTCACAATCAGATTCATCATCAGGGATTCTAGCTTCTTTAACATAATACAACTTCTTATATTTATTATCCTTTATATCCTTATCTTTGTAATCCTTTTTCTTCTTATGTACAACTCTATTTAGAAATCTTGAAGCATAATGACCAATATTACCACAACTAAAACATTTAAAGGGAAACATACCTTTATACTTGTTCGAACCTTTCTTCAACTTCCTGGTGAAATTCGCTTCTAACTCATCAGAACCCTCACTATCCAGATCATCCTTAGGATTTTGTGCTTTAAATGTTGTCTCTATCTTTTCCTCCTTTACAAAATTTCTCATCTCAAATGTAGTCAGGGTGCCGAATAACTCAAGTCTTTAGTATACTTCTTACAATCATACATTTCTTCAATAACTAAGATGTTATCACTATAACACTCGGGTAGGGTTATTAGGATCTTCTCAATTATATCTTCATTAGTTAGTTTATGCCCTTGATTCGTAACATCATTTTCTACAAGTTCAACCCTTTGGAAGTAGCTTGCAAAATATTCACCTTCTTCCATTTTTAGATTCTCATATATGTGATTTTTTAGCTTCTTTGTCAATATCACTGTCATTTCCTTCATAAATATCTTCCAACTTCTTCCAGACTTCATAAGCAGTGTCTAAACAAAGAACTTTAGTTTGCTCATTTTTTAGATAGAGCACTGAAAATAGTATACCTCACCTTCTCATTCCCCTCATAAGCAGAAAACTCATCTATAGTAGTAAGAACACCCGTCAGAGCAACATACTTCATCTCAATAGCCTTCTAGGTCTTCTAACCAAGAGAAATAATATATCCTCTTTTCTATACTTTCAAGTCACTGTAATCAGATCCATCAAACATAGGGATTTCCAACTTATGTGCCATTGGATCTTCCTTAAGCAGTTAATCTCTACACCAAGGAACCAAAGATCTGATACCAATTGTTAAAAGGTGTAGTAAAACTAAGAGGGGGGTTGAATTAGTTGTCACCAAATTAAACTCAAAACTTCAACACTTATTAACTTCACAACCACATTGTTATGTTATTAAGTATGAACATGAAATGAAGATAACAAAAAGAAAAATCAACACATTGATCACCAAATTTTACATGGAAAACCCAATGAGAGAAAATCCATGGTGAGGATTAACTCACAATATAAAGAGATAGAAAAACCGAATACAAAGGATCACTACCAAGGGATCACTACCTAGAAGAGGAATCACTATCCAAATACAAAGGATGACTACCTACAGAAAGGATTCACTATCCAAAAGGGAGGCTCACTACCTACAATTACAAAAGAAAACAAAAGATCCACCATAACAATTTACGCACATCTAGAGCCTTGATCAGAATATTGTAGAAGCCTTTAGCTCACTGCTTTCAAGAATCTAACACAATGAATTACAGCTGCCTCAACTCACTTTCACACACTTTTTCTCTTTTCTTTGCGGTTTACTTCATTACTTTGCATCATACAAATATTCACAACTTAAGTTGCATTTATACCATCTTCAACATTAGAAAATTTCTCCAAGGTTGGCCACTAAAGCTTCATTACATAAATTCAAACTAGGTCGACAACTCAACATTCCCTCGGTGGAAAGGAATGAGAGTGGACTAATTAAAAACTTAACCAAGACCCAAAATAATGTCTCAGATAAACTACATGCTTCCTTAATTAAATTTAATTCTTCATATGAAGTGTAAACACCATGTCGACCAAACCTAGTGAAAACACAAATGAACATTGAAGTACATGCATCCCTACAAGAAGATAACACATGGATGATGCAACACACTTCATCATGCATGAAAACACACCTCAAGCTCCTTTAGATACATCTACAGCAAGTGTAACAACTTTCAAACATAAAAATCCTTCCATCAATCCATCCGGACTGTGCAAACACATACAACTCTAAAACAAAACTTCCTTATCACCAAACCACAAACACTTTTTCCATAACCAATAGAACACTTTTACACAATATATTCTAGATCTACAAGACCTAAAACAAAACATTGGAGGACTGTACAGCAAAAAAATTTCTCCTAGTCCACATAAAGCTAACTCTGTGAAAACAATTCACACAACAGTGAACACAACTTTCACATTCCATCAAACAAGAAGGTACAAATCAGTAGATATCACCATTAGATCATCAAAATTAACCCTTTAGATCCACACAAGCATAGGATCAACATAGGAGAAATGCAAAGCACATACCAGAGCACAATTCTGAACACTTACATTGCACTGACTTCTCTTCTTTATTAATTTTCTCAAAAGAACTTGGAAACCCATCAATTCAACACATCTACAACATCATAAAGATAGCTCCTTTTATTCTCAGCTTCTCAACTATACCTGCATAATATGAAACATACTGAACTATGTTGACATCAATGACAACATTAATGACAACACCACAAAACATGCTCATACTTGCAACAATTTGCTTAACCAAGAAAATCAAGTAAATATAAACAATAATATCAGATTCTGAAAAATAAAATTCTAAAATATGATTATAATAGTATACCTTAGTAAATTAAATACAACAATTGGGACAATGAACATGCATTTCAGATGGTGTTCTAATTCTCACCAGTTGAACAAAAAAATTTGTATCAATTAATCAAAATTATTCTAAATATAAACTAAATTCAAATTTATTATGATATATTATAATTTTACCTCCAAAATAGATGGAACCATAAAACTTATTGGTCAGATGGTTAATGAAATACCACACTATGATGTTAGACCCTAACATATATAGTAAATGCACAATTATAGTTTAATTCTACAATTATAAATCAATTTACATGTTAAAATTTGAAGTATAAAGTATAAAATATGTCACTAAAAAATTATACAATAATTCATCATATATCACTATAATATTTGGCTCACAACCCTATACTGGTTGATTTCACTCTAGGCTCCAAATATATCTATAATGGTAGTGAATGCACTTGTGGGAGGTGACCCCTATGCACTCTATGGACCACAATCTCATCCAAAGAATAAATGATAATAACTAATCATCTGCATGGGAAATAGGAGCACTAGAACTTTATAGTCCTTCTATCTAATCATTTGGTGAATCAAAACAATGCAATATCATTGTGCCATGTTGTATAAGGGTTTCAATGAGACTAGTAATGTAGTGGAAAGTCCACACCTCCATAATATCCTTGATGTCTAATTCCTTTATCACATGATGTATTTATTTTAAAGATAATGGTCTTCCTTGTTGGTTTTCAATTTGATAAGATCCTAGTTGTTCCTAGATGGAGCCATCACCATTGTACCATCAAAATATTTCACCCTTGATAATTTTACACTAGGTTTAGCTCCCCCTTATGTGCTTGGACCCTATTATGCATTAATTACCCATTTTATAAACATTCTTGGAAAATCAAACATGGGAAATGAAATTATGCATTCAATAGTTTCCCTTGACACCTTTGATCTCAAAAAAAGTAGGAATTTAGTCTAGGGAACATTATTCCCTAGAAAAAAAATTTGGATCCAAATTTGAATATGTTGGTATTGGTAATTTATTATTTAAATTTCCAATTTCAATTGTTGATAATTAGTATTTCATTTTTCAGGAAATTAGAATAGTTGCATATAAATACAAGGTATTTTCATGGTTTTAAATCCTAGAAAATTTATTAAGAAAATTGAAGCTCCTAAAATAAGTCAAGGGCATAATTAGAAGCAATATTAAAATAGTTCCATCAATCAACTTTAAGTTTGCAATACTCAAGAAGAATAAAGAAATTTATGTGCAAGGAGATATTATGATCAATCATGCCAAATCATGAAGATGTATTGAGTTATCCTCTACATGCTAGTTGCAATAATCTATTATGTTTTATGACATCACTTCTTCAAGGGATTCACATCAAGGTATCATTGTCATTTTAGTGAATTATTGTTGTTCTAACCTCTACTCGACCTAGGGTATGCCATTTCCATCAACATGAATTATTGTATGTGGAGGTGGAAATACCAACATGGGGTTTGACTTAGGAAAGCCTCTATACAACATAACCTTTCCCCTCTTTTCATGTGTGCAAGTCAGATATGGAGGTTTCAACAGAAGATAGTTTGGGAAAATAGAGTGTAGACCTTAATGCATAGTACATAATTTTGAGATCTGGAAAAGAAAGAGTATAGTATAAAGAATGATGCACCTTACAATAGCCAATTCAAGCTCAGATTTAGGTCACAAACTCCTCATTATTTTCATTTCTCATATCTAGGCTAGTTCTGTTACTTTCTATTTTCATTTCTCATATCTAGGCTAGTTTTGTTACTTTCTATTTTCATTTATCCACTAAATGACATTTTTTAGATCCGAGGTTATATGTCAAATAGAATTTTCAAATCACAAATCAAATTTATCATGAACACAACATAAAATAACCATATACCCTAGGAGGTTGGCTCTCCCTTGTGGCAACAAGTCAATCATAAACCCTAGGTAATTTATGTTTAATGTTGAGTCAGGTGAAAAGGAGATAATCTTATTTATCCTAATTGGATATGGGATAAATTTTCCTACTCAAAATTTTGGTGAAGTCAACATATCTTGCACTTGTAATTTTTTTATTTTCATTGAATAAATTTTGAAAATTAATTCAAAAACCTAAGCACTTTGAAGATATTGTGGATATTTTATATTTATTTCATTTTAAAACTATGCATTTGCATTTTTTAATCCATTGTACTTGAAAAAGAAAAAATGCAAATAATTTGATTTAAATTACATAGTTTGATTTAAATTACATAATTTCATATATGATTTTTCCTTGTTAGGTCTTATATCTAAGTTATTTTCATTGGGAAATTCAATTACAATATTATTTTATCATTTATGAACACATATTTTAGTGAATCACAAAGAAAAAAGTGAAAAAATTACATAGTATTTTCATGTCAAAAGATCAAAACTATTAACTTTTTGGATTCAATTACGGTATTACATTTCTGAAAATAATCATTTGAACATATTCAATTCTCTCAAAATATAAAAAAATGCATCCATATATGTGATTCATATAGAAAAATGAGGTTTTGGTGCATTCCCATAACTCTGTTCACTTCTAGACTTGAACCTCTAAAATAGAGGACCCACAAATAGTATAGGTAGTTTCTAGATTTCAATCTTTCTAAAAATACCTATCTGGTCTAGGGCATATTTCACCCCTATCTAGTCAATTTGGGAATTTATTTTTGTGAAAATCTCTACTAGTGTTCTATGTTCAAATCTAGTACCTATTTTGGAATTCTATGTTGCAAAATATCTATTTTTATTGTGAATTACTAGTTTGGTCCATAGGGAAAATAACACATTTTTTTTCAAGGATGTGGTTTTGATATGGTAAAACATGACTTGTATGTACCTATAAATCTCTATCTATGAGAACATTGTGAAGGAACAAAATAAAATCATCAACACATTTATTAACACCACTTCACCTAATCTTCATTCTTCTCCCAACATCGCCCTATATGTGAGTGTGATTTGGTACAAGAGGATGAAATCATTTACAATCATGTAAGTGCTCCTAATATCTCTCCTACTTGTGACGGTATCTTGGTGCAAGAGGACCCAATGATTGAGAATCATTAGAATCATGTTTGTTTCGCACCCAATACCTCTCCTACTTGGGATGATATTATGGAACATGAGGATTAAATCATTGATATATTTTCAAATGATAGTGTAAGGGTGAAAATTGTCGTTGAATATGGTTCATGATATAGAACAAAAATCTTCTACACTCCCATTCAAGGAAATCCTAGAGATCTCAATCCAAGGATGAAGTAGGGGAAATAGATCTTGCAATAGAGTTGTCCTAGGGTCTAATTAAAGACTAAAGAGGGCTTCACCACAAAGCCACGGTTTGGAAAGACTAGTGACATGCAATTTAATGACAATACCTAATGATATGCAAGACTTCACTAAATGACCTAGAAATGGATGTGAAATAGAATAGAAAGCATAAGGAGCAAAGAGGGGCACCTAAAAACTTGTAGCCAATTTATTGAAGACCTAAAATGTTGAATATGCTAAATTTAGTGTCCACTAGGACTTATACGCTAGTCTAGGTGATTCAATCCCAAATTAGTGTTTTTGGGTAAGAACAAAAATATGACAAAGACAAGTTTGAAACACACGAAATTTGAAAACTTCACTCTACTGGGAGTCATACAATAGAAGTGGTGTATTATTCCTACTTATTTTTTGGAGAATCAGGACCTGAATTTTCTCTTCAATCTTTGCTTAATCTTCTCAACTTGATTTCCAAGTCTAAATTGCCAAATTCTTTGTAGATGTCTTCCAATGA
>VDFB02193867.1:638369089-638406537 GCA_007258455.2 Sequoia sempervirens
CACCCTCTAAAAATTGCTTTTATAGGCCCCTAATGCTCATTATTTTAGAATTTAAGGCCTATTCCACTCACAAATCACACAAATCTTGACAAGCAACATTCAAGCCACTCAAATTTCATGAAACCCACCTCAAAAATCCTTGGTGGGAGTAAGTCGCCCAAGGTGGTGACTTAATCCCTTTTGAGGTATTTTCCACATTTCGGTGGGAAAATCACCAACCTAATTCAGATTCTTGAGGGATGTTAGCCTATGAAGTTAAAATAATGAATAATTCAGTGCTAATGCATAAAAATACATGTTTTAAAGTCATTTTTCATATCTACTAGTCATTTTAACAAAGCAAATTCAAAATTCAAGAGCCAAATATCTTTCACAAGAAGACTCAATAGTCTTTCTACAACAAATTTGAGGCTTTAGGGCAGCAAAATAGGGTTTTTGCAGGTCTTGAAGCTCACTTTTTGTTCAAGATCTCACATTGCAAAGTGTTGATCATGGATGCCTATGGTGAATCATGGAGAAATATAGGTTGAGGAGATGCAACTAGCCATCAAATCACACCTAAAGACTTGTTTTCAAAGTGATTCCATCTTCCATTTTCTCTCTATCTTCAAATTTAAGGTTTGCATGCCATTTACATTTATTTGAAATGTTGTAGGGTTTTGTTGGATTGAAGTCTTGCATCATTCAAGTTCCATTTATGCATCTTATTCTAGAACATTAGAATAGGGTTTTGTCTTACTTCAGACTAAGCTCCTAGTCTTAGACACACTTAGGGTTAGGGTTTTATGCAAATTTTATCTCCTCCAAAGTTTAAATACCAACTAGGGGTTTGACTGAGGAAAACCCCCCATTAGAAAATAAATCATCTTCTGATTTGTAGTGTTTTTTGAAGATTCAGATCTGGATTTCTATCAGAAAATAGAGTGCAGACTATGGGCTTTCATTTCCACTTTCAGATTTGTAGAAAATACAGAGTGGACTAAGTCACCCATAGTGGTGACTTAGTCTAATTGCACTAATTTTTAGGAATTTCTATAGTTTCAAACACCCATTTGATAGAAACAACTTTTTGGGTAGTTTCCTTGATCTAGGACTAAGTTGCCCAGCTTGGCGAAAGTGTCCTAGTTGGCTCAAAAACGTACCTACAATTTCTGTCTATGTAATCTTTAATCCATTAGTTTTATATGCATATATATTTTTGTAATATTTATTTGTCTTTTATTGCATCTATTTCATCATTTTTATATCAGCAATGTTAAGCTCATCACTTCACATTTCTGGCTTCAACACTTTTATTTTTAGTTTGGCTTTTGATGAAACATCACACTGATACTTGAATCCCTTTATTGTATATTGAGGTAGAAATTAAAGATTTTTCCCATTCTTTTCTCTCCTAGTGAAAACCTAGAAGAGTTAGGAGGAATACCTTGGTAAACAAACCATTGTCCACATTTTTAAACCCCAAATTTTGAATATTTTACTTTTGATTTTAGCACCTGGTTTATCCCAAGAATCAACACCTATTTAGATGTTGACGCTTGCTTAACCCAGTTTTTCAAAATTGCATTTGTAAAAGCCCATTTGGCTTGTGCATTATTGTGACATTTCATTTCCTTTGGCTAATAGTGAAATTATGCATTTGTAATCAGAGATTTCCATGGTACTATAGAAACCACACTCAATACGTCTCATCAGTACCAGAAAAATCCTAGTGTACCTCTACTAGGGGACTCAACACCTACCACCCTAGGTGACTTAGTCCTTGTGCACATTTTGCATCAGTATTTTTAACATTTTGTTTCTATTTTCTTCAATTATTGTTTGTTGCAGTTAATTTTCTATTACATTCAAATCATTAGCATTAGTATCATTTACTTTAATGGAAATTATAGATATCATTAGATTTTTACAATGTTCATTATCAACATTAGTTCCTAGTTCATTTAGATCAGATTCATCAAAAAAAGAAAACAAAAATGTTCAACAATCACATGAACCAATAAAAAGAGTGCTTCACTTTAGGACAACTCTATCATCCAAACCTTTTAGTAGCAATGACTTGGGTAAGTTAGATAAAGCTCTATAGAGCTTCTTCTCTCTGAGTTCATCCACTAAGGCTTGTGATGAAAAACCCAAACCACCCAACAATAACTTATCTCCCAAACCTTTTAGTCATGATGATTTTAATAACATTTTGTTTCCACAGTCCATGATGTTATTATGCAGAAGATTTTTAGAAAAAACTGTGTGTAATTACACACAGTTTTTTCCAAAAATCTTCTGCATAATAACATGATGATTTTGATATGTTAGATGACACCCTTGAGGAATTCATCTCACTAACGCCATCCACTAAGGTTTGTTGTGAGCAACCTAAAACAAAGGATTTCAATGTAATTCAACCTCAACCTCCACCTAAAACAGAGTTTACCCTTTACCCAACATAGCATGATGTTGTTGCACACACACATTACACTAAAAATAATTTGTAACCACAACAACCCACTCCAACATCCTTACATTTACTAAGCCCCATTTTTCCTAGTGCTCCTCACTTAAATTCACATGTTAGGGAGTACAATCTCGTCGAAGAACTTAAGAATATTGCCACAAAGATATCCCTTTGGGATCTTATTTAGAATTCACCAAATTATCATTCAATGCTCCAAACAACATTGCAACAAATAGTGGTTCCTCCTGGTACAAACACAAATGATGTAGTAGCTCTTATAAAAGGAATAAATGTAGTTAATGTAGACATTACCTTTCATAACATGAGTTCCCTCTGTTAGAATTAAGGAAGAAAAATGAGGCCTTTATGATAATTTCTATTTATAACATGCAATAGGCATCAAAAGAACCCTTGTTGACAATGGCTCTACCCTCAATGTGTGTAGTGCAAAACTCTTAGATTGATTACTTGTGGATAAATCACAAATCAAACTTGATTCATTATCTATTAGAATATTTGACAATACTACAAAACAACCGCTCGGTGTAATCACTTTTCCTATAACAGTCAGAGTGGCTACGTTACAAACTCCTATTCATGTCATGACCTATGATCTCACATATAATATTCTTTTGGGAAGGCCATGGATTCATGAGATGCATGCAGTACCTTCGACTCTTCATCAGCTAATGAAATTTGTCTATAGCAACAAAGTTCATCAAGTTCAAATAGACCTTGAGCCTAAGAGTTGTTTACAACTTGAAAAAGTAACAAGAATTCCTCTAAACACATTAATTCCAACATCTCATATTGAACCCCTTGAGGCTAGCAAACAAGAAGAAGAATTTGTGTCTAAATTTCTTGATGATGATTGGGGTACATTGGAATTTACACCTTCATTTATGGATGAATACATAATTACTCAAAAAGAAGATGTAAAGGAAGAACAACCAATAGTTATGTTAACTTAGTATTCAAAACAATCTACTCTCACATCTACCTCATCTCTTTTGGAAGAAAATACAACATATGCAACAAACTTTGATGAGATGGGTTATCAACTTCCTCCTAACCCGAAGGAGATGGAAAGACTTTATGGGAAAGGATACATGCTAGTGAAACATTTGGGATACAATGATAAAGGGTGTGGAAAGAATGAACAAGGCATTCAAGTTCCTATAGAACCTAATACACAAGAAATAAAGACTAGTTTGGGATATTCCTTTTCTAAGGAAACAACAACAACTCAAAGACCCTCATTAAACATCAACACCATCACATGTAAACCAAGAACCAACCTTACACTAAAACATCCTTAAATTCTTGCTATGAATTCCCCACCATCCTAGGAGTATGTTGAAAGTGATGAAGCCTTGAAACAAATGTTAGGCTCTTTTGATAAACCATCTTCTTCCAAACGAAACGTTACCTATGATATGATAAGTACCAAGCCACACAATACTCACGATAATGAGAAAACCATGGAACCATATGCTCCTAAATCTCCTAAGTCAAATGCACTCCCCTTAGGAGATACAATTGATATACCAATGGACATAGAAGATAAAGAAAAGGTCATTAAGATTGGGAAATTCCTTGATGATGAAGAACAAGAGGATACTACAACCTTGATCCATGAATTTCCTAAAATTTTTGCTTGGAAATATTCAAATATGCTAGGAATAGACCTGAAGATAGTAATATATAATATTGTTCTTGCAAACAATGCTAAGCCTATTCGACATAAGATACAAAAAAATGAATCCTAAGATCACCTTGCATGTTAAAGGAGAACTTGAAAAACTCCTTGATGTAGGTTTCATTTTCCCTATTGATTATTCTCCTTGGATCTCAAATATTGCCATAGTTGCTAAACTTGATAATCATATTAGGATATGTATGGATTTTTTGTGACTTAAATAAAGTATCTTTAAAAGATGATTTTTCCATTCCTAATATTGAAATCATCGTGGATTCAATTGTGGGACATGCTTTGTTGTCATTCATGGATGGATTTTCTAGCTGTAATTAAATCTTCATCAACCCAAAAGATCAATACAAGACAACATTTACAATTTCTTGGGGAACCTTTTGTTGGGTTATGATGCGTTTTGGATTAAAGAATGCAGGCACAACTTATCAAAGAGCAATGATATTAATATTTCATGATTACATACACAAAATATTGGAAGATTATGTTGATGACATCCTTGCCAAATATTTAACAAGACAAGACAATGTGAATGTTCTTTGACAAATTATTGAACAAGTGCATAAATACAACATGAGGCTCAATTCAAGAAAGTGTGTCTTTGGAGTAGATAGTGGAAAACTCTTAGGGTTTATCATATCTCATAGAGGCATCAAGGTGGACATAAAGAAAATTGATGCTATCATAAACATGCCACCTCCTAGGAACATTTCTCAATTACACACATTACAAACATGAATATAAGCCATTCATCGTTTTGTTGCCTCTTTAGCCGATTAAACACTACCTTTCACACATCTCCTCAAGAAGGATGTACCTTTCGATTGGAATGAGAATTGTAAATAGGCCTTCGAGAGTTTGAAAGGAATACCTTGTAACTCCACCCATTTTACAACCTACTATGCCAATCAAACCGTTCATCCTTTACATAGCCGCATATGCCTATGCTCTTGTAGCATTCTTAGCTCAACATGATGATAATGGGAAAGAACATCTTGTTTATTACATTATTCAAAATTTAATCAATTATGAAATGTGGTACACACCAATTAAAAACCAATGTTTAGCTCTTGTATTCATTACTAGTAAGTTGTAACATTATTTACTAAATTTGGAAATACAAGTCAAGACAAAATTTGAACCCTTCAAACATCTTTCCAACAAAATAGACTTATCCTAGGACATTTAGCTAAATGGGTTATGTTGTTCACTAAGTTTGACCTTAAGTTTGTTTTACAAAAATCAATTAAAAGACAAGCCTTGACTGACCACTTAGCTGACACTTCTTTGCTTCTTGCATTACCTGGTAATAATTCTTTTCCTAATGATAGTGCATTGACGAAAAATGTTTCTACATGAGAATTAGATTTTGATGGATCTAAGTGTAGAATAGGCTTTGGTGCTAGAGTAATATTGGTTCCACCCAAAGGAAATCCTATTCACTTGTCATATCAATTGGATTTTTTATGTACAAATAACACTACTGAATATGAGGTTTTAATCACTGGATTACATGTTGCTTTAATCATGGGCATTAAAGATATCATGATCTTTGGGATTCATAATTAGTGATCAAACAAATAAATGACATCTATCAAGCTAAACATGATAAATTATCAAAATATAAGGATCTTACAATGTCCTTGTTGATGAAATTTAACTCATCCACCATTGATAACATCCCACAAAAAGATAATTAGCATGTGGATGCAAGGACAAGTATTGCTTCTCTTATATCTCCTCCAAATCCTTCCAAGGATATTATATTCGTTGTTCATCCAATCATGAAGCCTTCAATCAATGACACCACTAGTGACATGTTAGCAACAACCAAGAAAATTTTGAGTAAATGGTATGATGACATATATATATAATAATTATATAAAAGATGGTACCATTCCCGAACCTATAACAAATAACACCCAGGCTCATTTAAAAAAATTAGCCACCAAGTACATAATTATTGCCAGTGTCTTATATAGAAGGTCCTTTGATGAAATTTTACTTAGATACCTTAAGAATTTTGAAATCAATATGGCACTCGAGCAGGCTCATGCAGGCAGTTTTGGTGGTCATTTTGGAGCAAAGAACCTAGCACAAAAACTCGTTCATACAGGCTACTACTAGAAAAATATGGAAAAAGATTGCTATGCATATGTTAAGAAATGTCACAAATGTGAAGAACATAGCAATTTATTTCATGCTCCTACTTTCGAGCTTCATTCCCAAATCCCTATCTGGTCATTCTTTGTATGGGGGTTGGATATAATTGGAAAAATATCACCACCATCTTCTACTGGAGATATGTTTATCATCACTACAATTGATTACTTCATGAAGTGGGTAGAGGCTATTTCTCTTCGATCTAAAATGTTGAGGTAATATGTTGATTCATCCTAGAACACATAATTGCTTGTTTTGGAGTCCCTTCTACATTAGTATCTGATAATGGCACACCATTTAGGAATAATGATGTGGAGAAGTTATTGGAGACCTTTAATATTCAACCTCATTTTTCAACACCTTATTACCCACAATCTAATGGTCAAGCTAAATTAACTAATAAATTCATTGAACAAATTTTGAAGAAAACTATTAATAATAATCATAGGGACTAGCACACACAATTGCACTATGTGCTTTGGGGTTACTGCATAAGTGTTTCATCCTCCACTAGAGCCACACCTTATAACCTAGCTTATGGTATTGAGGAAATCATGCCCTTTGAGTTAGAAATGTGAACATTATAGATTGGTCTTCAAGGTCTAGTTGACAATAACACTTATAAGGAAAAACTATTACACCAACTTGAGATGCTCAATAAAAAATGCATTAAAGCTCTTAAGCATCTCCAATATTATTGTAAAAGGAAACAATGCTATTACAATATCAAAATTATCACTCACACATTTCACAAGGGTGACTTAGTTCTATCTACAAATTCACATAATGTCAACCTGACCCTAATGAAAGAGGAAAATTTAGTCCTAATTGGTTAGGACCATATATAGTCAACAAAGCTTTGGGTCTGGTGTATATGTCTTAACAAAAATTGATGGAACACCCCTTAAGGAGCCCATCAATTCCATGCATTTGTGTCAGTATTATGTCTAATCCCTTTTGAATAGTGTGAATTATAAAGTAGTGTTTTTAAAGTTCTGGGGTCTTATACTATATGCTTTCACATTGCTTCGTTCTTGACAAACCCATCATGTGCATGTCTTGAGTACTAAAGTGATTATGTAATTTATAATTACTTTAGGTTTCATGCTATTCAAATTCATTTTGTGTGTTATGATAAATTACATTTAATTTAGCATAATATAATCAATCGTCATGTTGTATCTAAAAAGAAACTGTAATATGCTTTAATTAGATCACATAAACTCTATTAAATCATGAAGACATTAATTAAGTAATCTTACCAAGGTTATTTAATTAATCACATTGTGATTTAACATTCAAAAACAATAAGATAACTCACAAAATATCAAATGCTTATATATATCCAAAGTTCTATGTACATATCATCATAATATACATCACCAAGGTTTGTAAGAACTAGACCCCTCAAGCTCTTGTGCTCATGATCCGGTAGCTGGACATTGGGAGACAGTCATATGTGATCATGACCACAATCCACTAAACCTAAGGAAAACTCTAGGCCCTGTATCCATCCAAGGGCCACCTGATGCTCATCTACTAGCTACTCCCTCTCTACGTGTAGTCTTGATACATATGCCTATAGTCTCTTCACCTATGATGCTAGATTCTCGGATGACTATCTTGTAGTCTCGGCTTGATGAAGTCACCTCCTCACACTCTCATACACTACTTGTAGCCTTGTGAATGGTCTCAGTGAATTTGGCTCCTCCTCCAGGATAGGTGGGGGCACATAGTCTGGGTCCATCTCCTCCTTGTCAAAGGATGTAGGAACTATCTCTGCAGTAGTCTAATGGTATAACTCTTGCCAATCTCTCATCGCTCTTGTAAGGTAGAAACAATACACAATCAGTAAACATCATCATGATATATATAAAGAGCATAAGTACTAAATTACGTGCATAAAATAAAATATCATCACCTATATCTCTGGTAGGTTGAAAAATCTCAAAATCATCTTGTGTAGGGGGCATAGAGGATGTGCTAGCCTCTCCTCGACTGTGAGTACTAGTCTCTCCCGCAACTCTTGTTCATGATCTCATCATACGGATGAGAGAGGGATCTTCCAAATCATGTTGATCTGCACCTAATACCTCATCACTCTCACATAGGGGTGGATCCTCCTCCTCATCCTCCTCCTCCTCCTCATCCTCATCCTCATCATCATCCTCCTATTCTCCCTCCTAGCCATCATTATCTAGATCTAAATCCTCATCTTACTCATCATCTATGACATCAGTGAATATATCTGCAACCATGTAGCATGTCTCCTTGGCCCTATCCTCTTGGTTATCTCCCTCATATGGTAGTGAAATTGCATCTCCCATTGGCTCATCAATTGGGAATACTGATGTTGGTAATATCATTTTCCACCACTCATAATCCCCTATGTCACTGACATCATCTGTGTTAGAGACTGGTGATTGGTCATGATCAGAGAAGTCAAAATTACTCTTTTCCATGTTCTCTAGAGTGAGTCACACTAAATCACCTAGTCTTCGGGCACTCCACACTGACCTCTTGAAAGAGGATCATGCCTAGGGTGGTATCTACACCTATCCAAATTATTGCATGACTCGGTCATAGTAGAAAGGTCGTACTATGTGGTCATGACGACCAACCAGAAATCTATCCATCTACATCCTCCTTAACTATCTAGCATGATCTAGCCACTATAGAATTAGTTGATAAGGTCTCTAAATGATCTCATCCTTGTCTATCTAGTCAAATCATATTCCTGGAAGTGAAAATCACCATACTGCCATAGTTGTCATAGAGAATGGCTAAAAGCCCAAGGATACCCTACTGTTGTCGCACATGGGAAGCCAACTAGTTTGGTGCATGTAATATGATCAAGGCACCACACTTGTAGAAGAGTGTAGTGCACCATACTGTCCACCTCCTAGAATAAAAATCACCCAAGATCATAATATAGATGTGCCAAGATACATCGACCCTAGGCATATACTGTGTGATGCTCTACCATCCCTCGAATCAAATGGACTATTTCAGCCTCAAGGTGCACCGCACACCCATCAAGGATGAGAACTAGTGCTACTGTGTGCATCATAATCCATCGAACCACTAGTCCTCGTGAATATAATAGTATCAATAGATCAATCTGCCCTCTCACCATATAATCATGAACTAGTCTATCTAGACAATACTGTAAATCAACCTTCAACTCATGGAAGGTGCAGTCTCTACAGAAATATACTCACTATCCTCGAATGAAAAAATGAAGAATCTAGTGTATGTCCTCTAAGGTGATAATGATATCTCTAGTCAACAGATGAAATGTTCATGTATCTATATCTCAGCGCTTGTAGAGCACCATCAGCATGGCATCATGGTACCTCACGGGAGGTATAAGGTATTCCCAATAGATTCCCATGGCCTAAAGATGCTCTATCTCCTCTACTGACAGTGATGGGGCTAGATATCTCAAGAAGCTCAACTCTCTCCCTCCTAGTCACTGCCGTGAACAGGTGGGTACCTATAAAAGTTACAAAAATATGCTCTAAAAATCATTGAATATCTTCAATTTTTACATAATTCAATGTCCAGGTGTACTAAATTCCATCTAGTGTGCTTTCCTAAAGGCCCTAGACACTTTACAACCCTTTTGGGACACTTCACAAAGAAACGAGACACTTTACAAACAAAAGGGAAACTTTGTGAACTTTTTTTCCAAGATCCTAAATTAACCTATATATACATAAAATCGTTAAATAATTGCAAAATCACTAAGTAAAGGTAGTAGAATTGACTCACCTCATGCTGACACTCGATGTGTGCCACATGGTTTCAAAGAATGTCAAATCGTGCAGGTCTGTAATCCTATCTACTCATAATTTTTCCATCTCACTCATCACTCTCACATTGCAAGAAGGTAAAATGCAATAGTAACTGGTGAAATTACTTCACTTTCACCTTTTTTAACTCTTTTCATTTCTTTTAACGTTATGAATTAAAATAGGATTATTTTCTATCTTAAGGGTTAATAAAGTACTTTTTATTCAACCATCATAACAGGAGCTAGAGAACTCCATTTTCCACATCATTCGATGCATTGGAATCATGATTCTACACCCAGCATGATCAATTTTCTATTGTTATGTGACATGGTAGTTGGAAATGTCCTGCAGTATGATGTTCCTTATTTGATGTAGCTAGATTGCTACCTTGATTCCACCTCTGTAAAGCAAGCAGAATCAAGGGGGGCATACATCTAGCCTTGAATTTAATTTCTAGAAGTTAGATAAAATCATTTTTGGACAAATAATTAATTTGTGTTACAGGATGTGGTTCCTAATGTTGTGGTGTTGTAGATAACTACATTGGGGGCTTCATTCTCCCATCTTTTGAATAAGTATCCTTTTATAGTAAAGCATATTGTTTAGAATCCTTTAGCTTGCATATGCACATAGAGTCATATGGAAGCTAAAGTGGGGGCTTAATGTGTTGCAAAAAATTGTATACTCTTGAAGAAAGAGACAATTTTTCTATTAATTTACTCCTATTTTAGATACCCTTACATCAAGCACCTTTTAAAAACTACATTTATAGGCCCTTAATTCTCATGATTTTGAACTTGAAGGTCTATTCCACTCAAAAATCACACAAATCCTAACAAGCAACATTCAAACCACTAAAATTTTGTGAAACCCACCTCAAAAAACATTGGTAGGACTGTCACCCAGGATGGTGACATAGTCCCTTTTGAGGTATTTTCCACTTTTGAGCAAGAAATCACTTTAACCTAATTCAAATTCTTGAGGGATGTCAGGCTATGAAGTTAAAATAATGAATAATTTGGTGCTAATTCTTATAAATACATCTTTTAAGTTAGTTTTCATATCTCCTAGTCATTTTAACAAAGCAAACTCAAAAGTCAAGAGCCGATGATCTTTCACAAGAAAATTCATTACTCTTTCTACAATAAAGTTGAGGCTTTATGGTAGAAAACTAGGGTTTTTGCAGGTCTTCAAGCTCACTTTGTGTTCAAGATTTCACATTGCAAAGGGTTGATTATGGATGCCTATGGTGAATCATGGAGAAATCTAGGTTGAGGAGATGCACCTAGCCATCAAATCACACCTAAAGACTTGTTTTCAAAGTGATTCCATCTTCCATTTTCTTTCTATCTTCAGATTTAAGGTTTACATGTTATTTACATTTATTCAAAATGTTGTAGGGTTTCTTGGATTGAAGTCTTGCATCATTCAATTTCCACTTATGTATCTTATTCTAGCACATTAGAATAGGGTTTTGTCTTACTTTAAATTTTCCTAGTATTAGACACACTTAGCGATAGGGTTTTATGTAGACATTATCTCCTCCAAAGTTTAAATACCAACTAGGGGTTTGACCAAGGAAAAACCCCCATTAGAAAATAAATCGTCTTTTGTTTTGTAGGATTTTTCAAAGATTCAGATTCAAATTTCCATAAAAAAACAAAGTGCAGACTGTGGGCTTCCGTTTCCACTTTCGGATTTACAAAAACTCCAAAGTGGACTAAGTCATCCATAGTGGTGACTTAGTCCCACTACACTAATTTTTTTATAATTTTTACAATTTTAGACACCCATTTGGTAGAAACAACTTTCTGGGAAATATCCCTAATTTGGGATTAAGTGGCCTAGCTTGGTGTAAGCGTCCTAGAGTTGGCTCAAAAATCATTTTTTCTAAAATTTTAGAAGTCTCTGTAATCTCCAATCATCTCTTCATCAGTTTCTAGGTGCATATTTTTTGTTTAGCATCTTTATTTTATTCTTTATTGCATTTATTTCATCATTTTTCATAGCACACTATGTTTTACAACACTTTGCATTTCTTAGGTTTATCATCAAAAAATCATTTCTTTTTCAGTTTGTTGCATTTAAACATCATAATTGATACATTGCATCCCTTTTACATTAATCGTGAGTGTAGACAGTAGCATTTTGGCCCCATTCTTTCTCTCCTTTTAGGTGAATAACCTAGAAGAGTTAGAGAAACCCTTGGGTAATGAAAATCATTGTCCACAAGGAGCAAGGAAAAGGCACAAGCATACACTGCTAAAGGAAAAGAAAGAAAAAAGAAAAATAAAAAGAAAAATAAAAAGAAAAAGAAAAAGAAAAAGAAAAAGAGGGGTGGATCAAGATTCAATCATTTTTTAATCATAATGTGGATCAAATCTAGGATATTTGTCCAAAGAATGCACAGTCAGTCTGAGGCAACAAAACTTTAGGCTATCCATTTGGTGAGTATCCAAAAGGTGAAACACATATGCATAGGATCAGTATGCACTCATGCAAATAAGTGAGTGGCTATTAGGAATTCATGCCTTGAATTGGTTTCCCATACAACTAGACCAAAGTTATACATATCTTGATAACTTGAATAAGGTGCCACACAACAATGAACTTTGAGCTTCATGAAGCAAGCAAAGCTTCGTATGCCTAAAACTCATGAAAAAACTAGATGGATCCACAAACATGCAAGGTGGCCATATAACCAAAATAGTAAATACAATATGGGGAACATTCAAAGGAGTCTTGCTTAGCTCATGTAAAGTCTTAACTTAGGGAAAATTTTGCCTAATATCTCCAAGAGAGGACCAATCAAAGAATAGAAGATTCACAACTTAGGGGATGTAGTGTGTTGCATCAAACCACTAAGAGGAATATAATATATTAAGAGAGATCACACTCTAGAAGGACATCACACCCAATGTCACCACAAAACAAAAGACATCGGATGATGTAAGAAGACTACACCATGAACATGAAATGCAAAATAATAATGCAAATGTATGCCACCAATTTAAATAAATTACTAAACACCATGCTATGAGAAATTAATTTAAAGTAGCAAATGATAAATGCTAACAATAAAGAGGACATGAGAGCATATTTGGAAAAACCTATGCCAAGACATATGTTTCCAAATAAAATCTATCACATGAAAAAGAAAGAGAGAGATTTACCCCAAAATGAAACTCCGAACACATGAGGGATCCATGGATTCGGGGTCAGTATGTTCTTACTACAATTTTTTTATAGAACTTTTAACTATCATCATTCCCTAAATACTCATGGAATAGGAAGAATGACACAAAGAGAAAAAAAAAAATCCTTTCAGTTCAAGATGGAAGAGACATGAATGTTTTGATGCCTTGTGTCATCCCCAAAAGGTAAACACAAGACAAAGAAAAATATAAAGGAAAATATTTTGGGTCAACATGGAAGAAACATGAATGTTTTGATGCCTTGCATCATTCCCAAAAGGAAAACACAAGACAAAGAAAAATATAAAGGAAAAGGTAAAAGATTTACATCATAGAGAAGAATGTAGATAAAAATAAAGGAATGTTAGAATGAGAGAGATACATCAAATAGGAAAATATGGGGGATCACATTATGCACATGCAATCACACACAAAACATGAAAAAGAAAACAAAGGCTATAGTAGTAAGGCACATGCTAGTCAACCTATTAGCAATCCATCCACATCCCAATCATGTTCAATGTATACCAAAGGTGGAAAACTAGCAAAAAGGACAATGACAGATGCGTTACTAGGACAAGGCTATCTAATTCTTAACCCCACTAAATGAAATGCAAGAATGAGTGTCATAGGTTATGAGAAAGATCTCCTTGCATTTTAAAATGATTTGCAATGAATGTAAAGCATGTAATAGTGAGAATGTTATGATCCTACAACCATTACATGGTAAGGAGCAAAAGGGTCATGTTTTAAGGGACTATTTTTATGATATCAAACTTTTTAAATATTTGTTTTAAATCCCAACACTCATCAATACTATGTCCAATAACTCTATGGTATCGATAATGTGATGTGTTTCTATTCTTAGGATTTAGAGACCAATCTTCTCTTAGGAGTGGTAATGTAATCATTCCTTGGTTTAAGAGTATTTGTAAAGTTATTTTAGTGGAAATTTTTGGACAAGGGAATTTTAGTTTCATTAATTTGGAAGGTCTTTTTCACTTGCTAGATTCACCAACATCTCATGTTGAATGTTGAGGAGGAGGACCTAAGATGATCCTATCATTCTTATCATCATTACGAAGCATTGATTGTTCTTTAGGAAGGACGACACTCACATCGGGAGGAGGATCTTGATATCCCAATCCTTTAGTATCTTTGGTTGCTATTTGCTCTAAGAGTTGATGAATTTTATGTTCACTTGTTGTATCACATCTTGTTTTGCTCAAGATTGTCAATCTATTTCCATATGTCTTTTCTAGGTTGATTGATGTGTTTGTCACTGTGTTAATGTAGAAGCGTTGATTCTTTGCTTAATTAGAGGAAGTATGTTCACCTACTGTAGGGAACTTAGGCTCAACTTGTGTTTGAATTTTAGGATGTAGCAGACCAAACATCTCAAGTGGGTGTATTATAGGGGGTGGTGGTTGCTTTAGATGGATAAAAGACTACATTAGTTTCAAGGTTATTAAGGAAATAATTTAGGAATTTATTCATGTTGTCATCATATTCTCCAATGATGTCAACATCATGAGGAGGACATGCATTAGGAGTTGAGTGACCATGAGTAAGTTCAATTTCATTAGGGTCATTTCCAAAAGCACAACTTGACACATCCACTAATGACTTGAAGGACATCCACAACTTGCCAAAGCACATATCCATAATGGAATGCAATGCAAGGACTTAGAATGAAAGGTCTAAATGCAAATCTAAGATTATGTAATGTATGAAATGAATCGAATGGAGGTATATTCAAAGAAATGAATGAAACAAAAAAATAACAACAACAAACAAAAACACAAAAACATAGAATTTAATGTTGTAAAAGGGTATATGCAAGATCATGGTACACAAAAAACTGGTGATATGATGGGTATGTGTAGCGTATGTGGCTAATGACTTTATTTTTACCCAAAATTGATGGAACGAAAAGGGTTTTTAAAGGAGATTGTCAACTTTCCACCAATATGAATTATGCTTTACTTTGGATTTAATAAATAATTATTATTCATTTTCTATTTGAATTATGACTAAAGTCCTAATTGATAGGCTGATTGAAAAACATCTATAGCTTTCAAATGGTATCAAACTTTTTGAATCCGAAACATGCATCACATTCTATGCTTCGCATACTATAGGATGAAAAAAAATGAATTCCATGAAGTTTTGACCAAGTTAAGGTGGTCAGACATGCAATTTTGTTTTTTTTTTAAGTTGTAATAAAAAAATCATAATTAATTATTTACTTGAAAAAAAAATATAAAAAAATATGCATCACATTAGGACATGAGTCCAATACTTATATCAAAAATATTATAAGAAAATATTATCATTTTATTGTGGTTACGGTGGTCAGATAAACACCTTAATTTTTCCCTGAAATTTAATTAATACTGCATTGAAATTTCAAATTTTCACCAAATAGATTTTAAAAAAAAACCTAGTAGTTTAGAAACTACATTCAATTTTCTACAGATCGTATTCTTACATTATTTTGAAATAATGTAGATAACTTATTCAAATTTTTACGTCAAGTTGTCTAACTAATTTTTTAAATTTTTTTGCCACTTAAGTGCCTTTTTTTCCCATGATGATCCTACACATACTGAAAATGTAGTTTAGAATCTAAAATAGGACTAAATCACATAGAGGGGTGTATGAGTCCCAATTAGGGTTTTTCAGAGTTCTAAATAGTGAATAGCAGTCAACACAAAATACCCATAAATTAGGGAAAATCTTCTGTACTAGGACAAAATTTCCTAGAGGGGCATATGAGTCCTGTTTAGGGTTTTTACATCATTTTAAGAAAATTTTGTGTGAATGTTATATTTTCTATTTTGGATGATGTCTAAACAAAGTGAAAATGCATATTCTAGATGAAATGCAATGATGCAAGATGCGAAATTGCAACCTATATGCCCTTTCACTAATGCAAGAATTAGAAACCTTGGAATTTAAATTGATTAATGTAAACCATAATGTAATATTAAATTCAAGCTAAATCTAGGATGATGATGCATTGCAAATCATAATTAAGATGTTCTAAATGTAGGTTCACCAAAATGTAAGGGGGAACATTTTCGTTGACTATGGTTTAGGACATAGAACAACAATCTAAACTACACTCTCATTCAAGGAAACCTTAGATATCTCAATCCAAGGATAAAGTAGGGGAAAGAGATCTTGCAATAGGGTTGTCCTAGGGTTTTATTAGAGACTAAAGATGGGTTCATCACCAAGCTATAGCTTAGAAAGACTGATGACATGAAAGATTTAATGACAATATGTAATGGTATTCAAGACTTCACTAAATGATAGAGAAATGGATGCAAAATAAAATAGAAAGTAGAAGGAGCGAAGAGGGGTTCCCGAAAACTTGTAAGCACTTTATTGAAGACTTGAAATGCTAAATACATTGAATTTAATTTCCATTGGGACACATACACTAGCCTGGGTGATGTAGTGCCAGATTAGGGTTTTTGGGTAGGAACAAAAACCTAGCAAAGACAAGTTTGAAACACCTTAAATCTAAAAACTTCACTATACTGGGATTAATATACCAGAAGTGGTGTATCAGTCCTACTTGAATTTTTCAAAGAATTGAGATCTGAATCTACTCTTCAATTTTTGATTGATCTTCTCAACTTGATTTTCTGGTCTAAATTGCTAAATTCTGCTCTATAGATATCTTCCAATGAAATTCTAAAAAGGGTGACAACTTCAAAAAAATTACAACTTGAAAAATTCTTTCCAATCTTGCTCTTCAATATGTCTTCAAACTAGATCTACAAATCACATGCTAAAGAGGGGGGGAATGTTGTTTTTTTAGTAGAAAGGGGTTTTCCTTGGTCAAACCCCATTTTGGTAATAAAACCTTGAAATAGAATGAAAATGGAAAGGAGAAATGATGAATGAACAAATGCAATGTTGCAACTCACCAAACCATAGAAAAAAAGTGTTGTAAACATGTATGAAGTGGTTCCAATGGATGTAGATCTTGAATCTTGCTTGAATGTGATAGATCTTGAATTGAATACTTGCTTGAATCATAAAACCATGTACATCAAGATTATTAGCTCGAAAATAAACATGATGCATGATGACCTTAACATGATGCTTGATACTTGAGTAATGCTCCAAAACACTTGATAAAAAACTCTTGAATTCTCTTGTAAACTCCAATTTTATATTAGGAATGCTCTCATGAATGTCTTAGGTCACTTGTAAACTTGTTAGGTGAAAATGAGTAAAATAACCTTGTATTTATACTTGTTTATGCCAAATTTCTCAAAATTACAACACTAGAAGTGACACTAGATCTAGAAGGATAAAATCCTACCATGAATTTAAATTTAATTTAATTTTAAACCACATGGGATTCATACACCAAAAGTGGTGCATGAATCCCATTAGGCTAGGCTATGAGACATTTTTTGAGAAATTCTTAGATTCATGTGAAATCTAGATTGGGGCCCTGAAACTTAGGTGAGACTCATATGACCAAGGTGGTTTATGAGTCCCAGATCACTAAATATAGGCCATACAATCTAAAAAGAATAGAGAAGTCTAATTAATAATGAAAACCATAGATTAGTGTGAAAGTGTGGTGCAACACTTTACAACACCCTAAATAAGACATAAATAAGGTTCATTTAGTTCGCAAGGGCCCAAGATATAATGTGAATGTGTTAAAAACATTACAACATTAAATCAAGGCAACATTAAGTGCAATTTAAGGAGGCCCAAACAAGTGTGAAAATTTCATAGATGACATTTTTCAACACTACAGATAATAAGGTGGCTTGCATAGATGAAGGCCCAATATTGACATTAGGTCCTTATGTAGCAATGAAAAAGTAGCCCTTATCCTTACTTGATTTGGGAATATTTAACATTAAAATGGACCTAATGTTTCCTTGATCTAGTTTTGTAATGTATTTTACACATTCACATTGGATGTAGGGCCCTTTTAAGCTAAACTGGCCTAATTTTTCCTTAATTTAATGTTGTAAGGTATAGTTATTTACACTTTCACATTTAGTTCTAGACCCTCTTGAATTTATGACCTTTATATCATCATTAATAGTCCCCTAAGACCCTATATTATGCATCCTAAAGCATATTTCAACCAAAATCTTGTCAAGATCAACAAATATGCTTAATTTTCTAGCTCCCCAAGATTTTCTCTATCTAAAAAGGCCTTGTTGGACCCATATGCAACCTTGGGTGTATGATTCCCACCCATATGGGACCTACACACCACAAGTGGTGTATGAGTCCCTTTTGGGCCCCTTTTTAGGGTTTTCAGAGGGAAATCAGGTTTTTAAGTTCAAATTTCATGAATGTCGGCTTCTGGGATCTAACATATAGTAGATTGGATGGATTTCCTATATAAACAAGGTCTCAAATCATTATTTCACTAATCCTTCATGATATCATCCTAAGCTATCAAGAGTTAAGCATTCCAAGACTTCACAAGAAAATTAAGAGAGTTTAGAGCATTTATAAAGCATTCAAGGGAATAATTATTTATCATTTTTTGTAGCAACTCAATATCCATCATCACTTCAAGATCATAAGTCATCAAGTATGTGTGTTGAGTTAGTGTTATGATGTAGCATCGAAGATCCATTTACAAGCATTGTTCCATATCCATTGTCAAGATCAAGATCTACATTCCACATTGTCACTTCATGTTAGATTGTTGGTTTACATATCAAGACATCATTCAAGTTATCATTTCTCATGTTTTATATTTCACGTTTCATGTTCATATTTCATTGTTTCATCACAAGGTTTGACCTAGGCAAATCCCCATTAAATCAACAAGTTTTTCCCTCTCTACATGTGTAATTGTAGATATAGGTGTCTTGGAGCTTGAAGATCCTTTAAAGATTAAGTTTCAAGGTTGAGAGAAGTTTTCAAGTCATTACAAGGATACTATATTCACAAAAAGTCACCTACAGGTTACAAATTAGGGTTTTAGACCCAGAAACAAAGCTTGGAAGGAAGAGCAAAGATTGGAGAGTAGATAAAGGTCCCAACCCTCTAAAAAAGCAGAGTGGGATTGCTATGCCACTTGTGACATATGATTCCCAATATGACACATTTTCTAGGTTTTAGGAGATTCAGACTCACCACTACCAGATTCTTGTTTCCACCTAGAAATCCTAATTTAAGACTAAATCACCCAGACTGGTATATGAGTGCCAGTGGACATCAAACAACAAGTTTTTAGAGTTTTGGAGCTTGTTTTGACCTCACCACTCTTCTAGGTGCACCTTTGTTCATTACTAGTTTGATATTCTATATTTCAGTTTCATATCCTAGGTCGTTTAGTTAGATTTTTCATAATACTTTGCATGTTACATTCATCTCTTTTCTTTCCAAGCTCAAGCTTGGTGGTGAACCCATTTTTAGTCATTAATCATACCCTAGGAAAAACTTTATTATATATCTTTCCTTCATTCCATCTTTGGATTGAGATCTCTAGGGTTTCCTTGAGTGAAACTAAGTGAAATAGGTCTAGGTTGTAACCCTAGTGTTCCATCTCGCCAAAAGCATTTTGAACCTCCTATTTCCTAGGTTTCACCTCCATTGATAGAATATTTCTAACAAGCTAAAGTTATAAACCCACATTTAATTATTGGAGCTCCTAAAAATTCTCTAATTATTTGACCTCCTAAAATACCTCTCATTATATGAAGTCCTAAAACTCATGGGCATGTCCTAAAATTTGAAAAAAGACTCACTAATAATCATGTGGAACATGATGTGTTTAAGCAACCAAGTTATGATGAAGTTGATCACACATATAATACTAGAAATAATAAGCAAACCAAACAAACACCAAAATTCATTCCATTACCTGAACCATATCTCCCACCCCCACCTAGCCTACCTCAATGTAGTGGTAAATAATATGATCTTGTTGAACAACTTCATAATAATCTAGCCAGGATCTTCATTTATGATTTGATTCAAATATAACCAAAATACCAGAAGATGCTCCAAGTGGATTTATAGAAGATTGATATATCATCTTCTATCAAATAGAATGATGTAGCAACCTTGTTTGATTGTATGCAAGAAACAAAGTTGGATATTGCATTCCCTTAACATGAACTAACCTTGCTTGAGGTCCAAAACAAACATAAGGATCTAATGATAATGGTTAGAATTAATAAAACTGGGGTTAGACACACTCTTATTGATAATGGATCTAGTATTAATATTTAAAATATGGATATTCTAGATAAAATTAGTGTGGATAAGAATCTTATAGAACCTGATGATATTTGTATTCCTTCCTTTGGTAATGTTAGTAGGTAGCCATTAGGGACAATCACACTACTGATTATGGTAGGGCCTATGGTTTTTCCTACCCCTATCCATATCATGTTGGGACCACTTTCATATAATCTTCTCCTAGGTAGACAATGGATTCATGCCATGAAGGGAGTTCCATCTACTCTTCACCATGAGATGAAATATGAATATAATAACAAGACATATATGGTAAAAGAAAACAACCATAGTGATAATTCATAAGTCTAAGATAAACATAATACTTAAAACTCTATTAATACTTTAATTCCATCTCCAAAAGTTGAGACATTACCTTCCAAGGATAATTATACTATGAATGCTCTCTTGGGTGATGATTGGGGGTTGTTATATTTTACACCTTATTTCAATATGGATTCTAAAATCTCACCATTAAAGTCCAAAGAGTCGAATACAAATGATGATCATGATATTGGTTCATCCTCAAATGCATGTCTTTTGTTTCATTTGCTTACTGTTGTTCTAGATCAACCAATCCAAAATCATCATCTCATGATGGCGATTGGGGCTCTTTAGCTTTTGTTCCTCATGTTTTGGTGATGCCTAACTTTAAAACAATTAAAAATAATTTGCATGCTTGTGAAATAAAAAATTATTCTCATAGAAATTTAGATAAGGATTCTCCATTTGATTTGGAAGAGTGTTATGGGATTGGATTTAATTTTTTTTCCAAAAATGGATATAATGAAAACATGAAACAAAGAGACAAGGATCATGCAAAGTCTATTAAGTGCCTTTCAAAAAGGGGTTTATGTTTCCAACCTTTTGTTTCATCTCATTCGCCATTGTCTACTATATTTAAAACATCATGTGGTAAGTGAGAAAGATTTTCTTTACAAGAGAAAAATTTGTCTCCTCCACCTTTATCAGAGCAAGAGAATATTTTGTCGAGGCTTCTCAAATCCCACCTAATTACTCTTCCTCTTCCAACTTGTAAGGAATTTTATGGCAATAACTATTTTTGTGCATATCATCGAGTGTATGGTTATTCCACAAATGAATTCCAAGACTTGAATAGTATAATATAACAACTTGTTAATTGTGGTGCTCTTCCATTTGTTGATGCACTGAATCACTCTAAACAATATTAACCTATCTTTTATGGTGTTTCTCCTCACTATGTTGCATTTGTAGCCTCATATGTTTGCTCATTCCCATTCATGGTGGTATAATATTAAGTGTAACCATATTTCCTATGGTATAAAAATTATGGTCTCTATCATGGTTGTATTTTCCATTATATAAGTGAGGGGAAATAATAGCTAGTTTGGGAGGTGTGTATTATTTTCAAGGATCCCCTCTTCATCTCTTGTTTCCTTTAAATACCAACATAACAACTATGTTGAAATTTTAACGTGTGGGAATATTACCCCTATCTATTCCATAGATGTCTTGTGAGATTTGACTTATTGAAATACCCCTTTGGTGGTGGTGTTTTTATAACACCCCTTGAGGTGTGGTTATCAAATTTTCTTGTGTGACATTAAGCATTGATTTGTTCCCTATGACAATGTTAAACCTTTATGCACTCCTTGAAGTGTGATTGGAAAAATAGTCCATGGATTGGGCATAACGAGGCTTGGCGATTCATGAACTTGAGAATTATTACATGGCCACCTAGCATAACACACCTTACTTGCTAGTGGAGCCATGTGTTTCATGAGTGATCTTAAATCCTTATGAGAGTATTATTTTTTAAAAAACCAACACATTCAATGGATGATGTTTGGTATTTGAGAGAATTTAAGACTAATTTCTCTTTATCTTACTGACTCAAATCCTCTTTGTACTAACCTTAATTTTTTTTATTGATGATTATTATATGTCCTGTGATTGTTGTATGTTTTCATCATGTATTCTTTATACTTTCCTACTTAATGCTATGTTTTCATTATATATGTTTAGTTTTGTTTCTTCATTGTGTATGTGTTATTTTTATCATGTTACATTATATCTCATACATGTATGTGTTCCTTTGTTCTCATGTTGTCTTACCATAGGATCTTGAGTCTTGGGGGCTAGTGCATCCCCTATATTCAATTCCATCATATCTCTTCGTTATTTTGATAATTCAACCCCTATTCACATATTCTTAATTTAGTGTGAATCTCTGCACAAGTTCATACTCTCACTAAAGTGGGGGCTAAATGTAGCATCAAAAATTGTCACCCTTGACAATTTCACACTAGTAGTTCCCCCTTATGTGCTTGGACCTAATTATGCATTAACTACCCATTTTATAAATATTCTTGGAAAATAAAACATGGGAAATGAAATTATGCATTTAATATTTTTCCCATGACACTTTTGATCTTTAAAAACTAGGAATATAGTCTAGGGTGCATTGCACCCTAGATCATCATTTTTTGCTCTAAATTTGAATATGTCATTGCTGCTAATTTATTATTTGAATTTCTAATTTCAATTCTTGATTTTTGGTATTTGATTTTCGGTAAATTAGAATAGTTGCATATAAATACAAGGTATTTTCACCATTTAAAATCCTAGAAAATCTATTAAGAAAATTGAAGATCCTAAAATAAGTCAAGGGTAGAATTAGTAGCAATATTACAACACTTTCATCAATCAAGTTCAAGTTTGTAAGACTCAAGAAGAATGAATCAATTTATGTGCAAGGAGATATTACGATCAATCATGCCAAATCATGAAGATGTATTGAGTTATCCTCTAGATGCTAGTTTCAATAGGCTATTATGTTTTATGAGCTAAGCTATTGCAGGTATATCGAGAAATCAAGGCATCCATCAATCAACTTTCGGCAACTTATGTGATATCACTTCTTCAAGGGTTTCACATAGAGGTAACATTGTGATTTATCTTTTATCATTTCAGAAAATTATTGTTGCTTTTGCCTTTGATCAACCTAGGGTATGCCCTCTTGATCATCATGAATTGTTGTATGTGGAGGTAGAAATACCAACATGGGGTTTGAATTAGTTAATCCCCTATACAACATAACCTTTTCCCTCTTTTTATGTGTGCAAATCAGATCTAGAGGTTTCAGCGGAAGATAGTCTTGGAAAATAGAGTTCAGACCTTAACCCATAGTGCAAAATTTTGAAATCTAGAAAAGAAATAGTTTAGTATAGGGCATGATGCACCCTAGAATAGACAATTCAAACTCAAATTTTAGCCACAAACTCCTCATTGTTGTCATTTCTCTGATCTAGGATAGTTTTGTTACTTTTTGTTTTCATTTTTCCACTAAATTACATTTTCAAATCTAAGGTTATATGTCAAATAGAATTCTCAAATCAAAAATCAAATTTATCATCCACACAAAATAAAAGAAAACATAAATCCTAGGAGGTTGGCTCTCTCTTGTGGCAACAAGTCAATCATAAACCCTAGGTAATTTATGTTTAAAGTTGAGTCAAGTGAAAATGAGATAATATTAGTTATCTTAATTGGATGGATCACTTTTCCTACTCAACAACCATTACCTTGAAACTCCCTCATATAAAAAATTGACAATTTTATGAAGGACAAAATCATAGTAAAGCTCTCTAGAAAAGTATAGTGGCACCTCATGGTTATTACACAGAGGTTGGTCAAAGACCACCCACCACCTATCCCAAATATTATTGTTTATATAAAGTTGATTACACCAATGAATTGGAAATTATTTCAAATTCATTGGAAACGGTGCATTGATTTTGGGATAAAATGAGACCATAAATTTGGGATTTTGTTATGTATTTTTTCTCCACTTCATTGTAAGATAATATTTTCACATAAAATTGATTACATGAATCTTTATGTATTTTTCAATGATTAATTTTATTTGTGAAAAAATCAATTTTCTTTATGATTGCTTCTTATAATGAAGCAAGTGATGTAGGGTGTGGGTTTCCTATTGATGCCTTTAATTATAAAACTAATTCTACAAGTTGATTTTTTTTATTCCAAAAGGCTTAACAATTATCTTAGCTATTGTTAGGGTTTTTTAGAAGCGTAGGAGGAGATTAGGATAAGTGGGCAATCATTTCTTCATTTATATTAGTTGTAGGGTTGGGATTTATAAGAGTTGGTATAAAAAATAACATATAAGAAACATATTCCAAAATAGTCAAATTTATGAAAGTCAAACGTGATTTGATTAAAACATGAAAATTTTCTCTACACACATTTCCCTTGATTTGACATTACTAAAAAAACATGGGATAGGGTTGAAGTTCACAAAATGAGATTAGTTTTTTTCTTCCAAAACATGTTCTCCTCATCGCTTAGTTGCAACTATGAATGGATAACAACTTTTTTCTTTCCTTTTTACTCTAAAAAATGCAATCATATTTTTCCTTAGTATTTACCAAGCCATAATATGATCATATCATTTCTATTTATCAACAACACAATTGTGTTATAGTCAAAATTACTATTTTGCCACTTTTTTGTTCATCAATTTCATATGCATACCCTCTTATAATGTGATAAAGTGTCATATTTGAGCACACAAACTTGAGCACTCCAATTTTTCGTCATTCAACCTACTCAATGGATCCATAACAAGTGTACCATCTTGTCATAATGCTCATCAATATTCTAATGTAAACTCTCTCATAATGCTCCTATGAGTTATAGAATTTGTCATATGCAGCTCCCTTCACAATGACCTTACATGCACCACAACATGTTGACACATGACCAAACTATGCCACTTCAATGTGCGACACCTACCTCCTCCTGCGAGGCAAAAAACTCGTTAATAATAAAATTCAGTCATCGGATGCAACTTTGCCACAAGAAAATAAAATAATGAGAAAATGAAATAGCAGGTCCATACAAAATGTATTAAAATGATCACAAGGAATATAAAGTTGAGATATAATCTCTCAACACAAATATTTAAGAATCAATAATGAGATGATTATAATATTATGATATAATAAATCAAATTGATGATATAATAAATCAAATTTACATAAAAAATATTATAAATGATTATTGCATTTAGTACATTCTAATGACAATTGCATAAACCAAACAAATAGCCCACCATTTAAAGTCTTGGCGTATTCATGTAGCACACCATTAAAAAACTTAAGAGAAGGGTATAGTTCCTTTCCTCTACTCAGTAACTTCTCCCATTTTCTTATTCATAAAAAAAATAAAATTAATCTTTAGATTTCGTAATCATGACGTACACGGACTCATTTCCGTCCAGATTCAATTCATCTCCTGTCTATCCCGTTGAAAATCCATTGCACTATGGAGTAACGACAACACACACCAGAAGATCTGAAATGAGCCTTTCGTGTTTGTGTGTATTTGGGCTCTTAAATTTGGCCAGACCCTCTAGTCTGATAGAATTTGTTCATAGAGTTTTTCTTTCTATTAGAGTAGATTACAATTTCAAAGCCCAATATTAAGCTGTACTGCGCCTAGTATTTGGTTTGAATTCTCCTCATGTAAGGCGAAACCTATTCAACATGTGAGCACTGCTGTAATAAAAAATGGTGGGGAGAGACAGCAGTTCAGGGTGGATGAAGGGGTTCGATCCTATGTACAAGGTTCCAACTGGGGACACTCCCTACGTCAAGGCCAAGCAGGTTCAGGTATATTTTCTATAATGTAAACATGTGTGTTCATCATAACGCATATAAGAAATTTAACTGATGGAATGTTTGCTTTTAACAGCTTCTAGAGAAGAATCCAGAGGCGGCTATACCGCTGTTTTGGGCGGCTATAAATGCAGGAGACCGTGTAGAGAGCGCACTGAAGGACATGGCCATTGTGATGAAGCAGCTGGGACGAGCAGATGAAGCCATCGAGGCAATTAAATCCTTCAGACACCGCTGCTCTCTCCAAGCCCAAGAATCCCTCAATAATGTTCTGCTTGACCTTTATAAGGTATGTACATAATCTGTCTGTCTGTACATTCAATCAGATGATATGAAATTCCTATGCACAAACTGAAGTTTCATATTTTCCATTAGATCTGAAAAGAAATAGTAACTTAATTAAAAACAGATTGTGGGTATGGCTGGTAAAGAGTTTAGTAGAAATCAGATCTGGTTAAGTGTAAAGAGGGATATCATAAAGGAGGATGCCTGGTTCTAATTAAACTAATCTAATAGATTAGATATCCTTTTAATTCTTATATTCCGATCTGGAAAATTGTTGGTTTACCCTTGCACAAAAGAATGATACAAAAGTTCATTAACAGCGAACTTCAAATCTACAAAATAATTATACATAAATATCTGATGCAGTTGTTAAATTTGTTATTGGCATCTGATACAACTGAATTTTTTTTCTGTTTGAAAATCTTTTCCACTTTTCACCCACGATAATTAGAACCCAGTTAGACAAGATATGGAGGAACTGAAGAACCATTTTTATGGGTATAAGTAAATCTTTAACCGTTAAGCGCTGACTTTTAAGTAAAGCAAACCTAATAAGAAATTTTTTAAAGAGCATGCTATTTGGAAAGGCTAGTGAAAAAGTATACACTAATAAGCCATTGTCATAGTAAAAGGATAACTGAAATCAAGGCAAACATTTACAATTAAAGTACTATGATAGCTAAGTCTCACATGTTAAACTTGTATGCATCCTAAAAGTTTGAAGCTTCTAAAATAAACATCCCACAAACTTTTAGAAATCTGGCCATTTTGATAAAGTACACCCCGTTAAGTCAAAATTGAATTTGCTCGCCACTTTACCACCCATCCTAATTTCATAATCCCATTGTGATTATCTTTTGTACATAATAAGACAAAACTGAATATGTTTGTCAATTTTCTACTATCTTAATTTGATAATCTAATTGTAATTATTTTTTATAGAAAAAGATAATGGGTTTGAATTTTGAGAGTATATCTTTTGCACAGTATTATGTTTTCTCCTTATCTACAACAGTATTCTTAATCACTATCGCAGTAGCTCTTTGGTTAGGTATTGGGCCAGCATTATCTATCAATGAATCTTCAACTCTAAATCTTTTCCAATTTGATATAATTTAGATATCTTAATATAGAAGAGGAGTGAAAATTTTTGTTTATATATGTAGGGATTAGTTGTTTTAAAAGAAATGGTCTCTCCCTAAGATATTTTATTTTTAAATAAAGACATTTTCTAATATTGTTATCGAATGGTGAAATATTTATTCCAATTATGTTTCAGAACTTAAAAAGAAGGGAGCAAAAGAAGGGAGTGAATGAGAAAAATTGATAGAACTGTTTATTTAGAAATCTAAACCGGATTCTGCATGAATCAATTCCAATATTTCACATAAATTCCAATATTTTATTTTTTCAATACAATTGTCCAGTAGTAAAAGATGGAAAGGTCATTGCTTCAAATTTATAATGAGTAGCTTTGCATGACCCTCTGTTTCTTTTTCTCCTTTGTTTTGTCGATGTGAATTCAGCCATAATTGTAAGTGATATATTAGCTATTTGTGATGATTGTAGAATGTTCAACAAAACTTGGATTGCCCTTGTTTTCATCTTGACATCATCATCCACAAAACTTGCAAACAAATTAGAGACCTTCCATAGAAACCACCTCAAGTGCATTCTCATTGTCTGATTTGGGTATGCAAATTAATGTAGAAAGTAGTGTTGTGTTGATGTTAAGAGAAACATAGATAATACATGTGGTTTATTGTTACAGACCTCCATGAGTGCGTTTAGAGCTGTAACTCAATGTTCATTAATGTAACAATCAAGCACTTCACTTAAAAAAGCTTAATATCGTTAATTTGTACAACAGTTTAATTGTTTTATCACCAGTCAGAGAAGTTAGTTTTAAGCGTAGCTCCCATGTGATTGACTGCTTAGCTATTCCATCATGGAGAGGTGGCAAGAACAATAGACTTACAAGTCTATTTTTTGTTTAATGTTTGTATTGATTTCATATGTCCTTTCACTATGACAATAATAAAGTGTATATTCTTCCACTTGTCTTTCAAAATAGCATGCTCTTTAATATTTTTCTTGTTAGGTTAAATACGTTACACCACCATAATGGTTAAGTATTTTTCAGGATAATTAGAACCTAGTTATACAAGTTATGGAGGAACTCGTCCCAGTTAAATCAAAGAGCTAACAAAAATTTGAATGGTTGTATAAAAAATATATATAGAAATATGAATTTTAAATTGTAATCATGAGAAAAAAATATATATTAAAAGATTAGGATCTCACTTTTGAATATATTTGTAGAAATGTGGAAGGGTTGATGAGCAAATTGTGCTGCTCAAACAAAAGTTGCACCTCATTCAACATGGAATTGCTTTTAATGGTAATCCCACCAAGACAACACACTCACATAGGAAGAAGTTTCAGCTCTCTATTAAAGAAGAGACTAGTCGGATTTGGGTATGCAAATACATTTACAGTATAATTATATTCAGTTTGTATTTTAAATATTATGTTTGCATTGTTTATGTTTATTTTTTAGAAGATAAGCAATGGCAAGTGATTGTATAGATTATATTGACAGAGCAATTTAGAATGGGCTTATATGCAACAACACAATTATGTTGCTGCTGAAGTTTCTTATAGGTATAATTTTAGAGATTATATATTGTTCAATATAAATTTAATTTTTTCTATAATATTTTAAAAGAAGGGTTTAAATATTTTCCATAAGTAAATTATTAGTGTGCTGATTACAATGCATTAATTGTCCATTTGAATACAATTAAACAAAATTATTTGCAGGAAGGCATTATATTTTGTTGTAGATGCCAACAGGGCATGCAATTTGGGTGTGTGCTTGATGAGGCAAGGAAAGGAAAAGGAGGCAGGTATGGTACTAGAAAATGCTATTTCATTGCATGAAAAAGACATCAAATCATTGGAGCAAGCAAAGAAAATGTTGAAGGAAATTCAATATTTTCAAGAGTGTGAAGGAGGGTCCAAGAGATGCTTATCAACATTCTTTAATCATGCTAAGTATGAAAAAGAATCTACTTCTCTTAGTGATGGAGAGAAATATTATTCAAACAACAAACATGGATTGCTCTCATCTTCCACTGATTCGATAGAATTATTGAGGGGTGACAATGCATTAAATATGGTTGATTGGGAAGCTAGACTAAATAGTGAGGTGCTTATATCTCGTAAAAGACATCGACGACTACCAACATTTGAAGAAATAGTTCCTATTAATGATTTATCTCCTTGAAGTACAAAAATCATGAAATTTTTTATGTAATTAAATAGGCACATCTTTATTTTTTATTCTCACTCAAGCACATTAATTGAGTTAGTAAAACCAAGACATTTTAAAGCCTATTATTGGAAAGAAAGAAGTAAATGTTAGCCACATGTGCATTGGCTAAAATTTTAAACAATATTGGTCTATCAAAAAGGTGATTATTTTAGATGCTAATTATTGGATGTTATTTATTAAGGAATATGATGTGATGTAATAATTTTGTATAATATCTTTATCTTGTTCTTGGTTTTGGGGTCGTTAGAATTTTCTTTGTTTCTATAATCAATTTAAATCAATTAAATTAAAAAACTTTATAAGGTAGTAATTGAAAATGGGGTGTAAACATTATCCAAATGCTTAACATTTTAGATTAAAATTCTAGACATTGATATATAAAAGATGGCAATTATGTTAAATATTTGATTATCATGTGTTATTTCTTTCTAAATGATATGATGTAATAAATCTTATTGTGAAATTTTTTATTTTTAAAGTTAATTAATCTGACCATTCTATGGGAAAATAGATGTTTATGAATAAATAATAAAATAGTTATTTAATTCAAAATATTTATAAGAAAGTAAGACTTAAAAAGAATGTTTAAATGTATGCATTTTTTGACTAAGATTTTAGACAATATTATTTTTCTTAACATGATAATTACAATGTGGAAACTAAACATTAGTTAATGATGAAGGGATACTCCACTTAGTACCCACATATAAGATAACAACTTGTATGAATACAAAAAATGTAACAAGGAAAACAACCCACTTTTGATTTCTTCTAGAAAATAAAATTATAGATTTTGAAATTACAATGCTACAACCACATGGGATTGATTCACTACAAACAAAATCAAATGTTTTAAAATATCTATAATTGGGTAAAAGCACAAAGTTGTGTCATACTTTCAATCAACTAAATGGTTTTGAGCATACTATTTTTAGTTAGAAAGAGTTCAGCCAAGAAGTTTTCAACTAAAACCATGTGGCAATGACATGGAACCAACGTGGTGATATATATTCGACTAGTAGGGTTTTAGTCAAAACAATTCCAACTGAATACTTTTCACGTAGAACTAAGAACTATAAAATTAAAAAAAAGGTGGCCTACCCCATTTTTTCATGTTTGGGAAAAAGTGTTGAGGGCGAGACAAGGCTAACTGAGCTAGGGTTTCAACATTGATAAAACTCGAATAAAAATCATGTTTCATTGCATTTCTCCTCCCCTTATTTGACATTTTTTGTCTGTGGTCTCATCAGGTTACAACCGATTGAAGTTTGTAGTTTTTCTCAAGTTTGATAGATCTACAAGATTTTTTTGATAGTTGTGGTGATATTAGAGGCACATAATAGTGTGGCCATATGATTGTTTTACATTTTTTTATGAATCAAATGTATTGAAGTTAGAATGGAAATGTGTAAATTTGATTTTTTCCAATAAATTGTGAATGGAAGTGTAAATTTCATTTTTGGCAATGAATTGTGGATATCTCATATTATTGTTACATTGAATACTTTGAATAAATATGAGATATTCATGTTTGGTAATGAATAGTGAATAAAGAATGTATGTTGTTACATTATTTACAGTTTCAATAAACCCTTGAATTGCAATGAGATTATTTATTATTTATTGTTACATGAAACCCTCACAGAACGACAATATGTTGGAAATGCATCGCCATGATTTGTTGTTTGTAAACTATTACATATAAACAATGAGGGTATTGCTCCATTATCTGCCATTAATTTTTAAACAAGATATCATGCCTACTTTTTAAACACTGCATATATGACAACATAAAACTATCTAGGCCTAAATACATCTCTTTTCAAGACCTATTTTGCATTTCCATTAGCAACTTTACCATGCACTATCATTTGTAATTTGATATTTCCACTTCTAAACTATATGAATTGCTCTCATACTGGTTGTAGATATGTCCTTTTTAAAGCTTCTACCAGTGTGCATTTTTTTTGGGAAATTAATATAGCACTATATTATTTGATATTCCTTCTTGAAAAGCAAACAAAAACCTTTGTCATTGCATAAATAAATATTTATCATTGTCATTCCCCTTCAATAAGCCTCCATACAGTACTTGACAAATAATTCTATCACTGGAATCTTCACATAATTTAATACTTTTAATACCTTTGGGCATTAAGAAAAGGTACCTTCCCTTGTCTCTTATAGATTTTTTGATTAGCACCAACATCCAATGCTACTAGGTACTACCATGGAAACACCATAAATAGGTCTACAACCCCTGCACTTTCAATCACAAGGACTATATTTTGCATGATCTTTCGATAGTCTTATATCATCATTATACCATGAACAATGTCTCTCCCCTTTGAATTTTTCAATGAGTTCCTTATTTAAGTTCTACCTCACCATCCTTTGATAATAATGAGAACTAGATTATTGCTCTTGAATCATTTGATGGACCATCTACTACCAATGTTGACTGAGCACATGAAAGCTATTAAAGTCTTCTGAACCTCTCAATGATGAAACCGATTTTCACAATTTTCAACATCTATATACTTGGATTAATATACTTATACACAAAACAAAAATTATTTGAATGGGACAAAATTGTCACTAAATTTTGTAACAGTTTTCCTAATGATAAATGTAGGTTGATATGAGAGTTGTCCCCATTAGCTTATCCATTGGCATTGGGTACATTAACTGCCACATCTACTTCTTTGCCAATACCCTCAATCATTTGCATCTTAAACTTGTAAAATATTTACCTATGTTTATAGGATAGTGATATTTATTATGATTTTCTAATGAATCACATAAGAAAATGGCACCTTATCTTAAAAACAAATTTTCATATATATATGTATGTATGCATGTATGTATGTATATGTACATGTATACATATATTTATGTATTTATGTATACATATGTATATGTATGTATGCACTTATGTATGTATACATACATACATACACATATACATAGACACATATACATATATACCTACTCATATTGTAATAGGAATTTTTTTTTGTCTTAACCTTCCTTAATATTATATATGTTGCACCTTCATGTACTTTTTTATCATTGTCTCTTTGGAATTGTCACTTCTTATGTTATTCTAAGTTCTAGAAGGTTCTATTTCATAGAGATAACTTTTTATCTCATTAGATATAAATTTAAAAAATGTTTTAGTTTTGAAACTTGATAAATTTGTAATTTAAAAATCATTTAGTTTTGAAACTTGATAATTTTTTAATTAAATTTTTTTTTTATGCAGATTTCTTTATTTATATACATATATATGGTTCATGATCATGGATCTCACCATTATCCTCAGCCTAAGCCAAATGCTCAAAATAGAAAAAAAACTATACGAGGAGAGTACTAGGAGATTAGAAAATGCATTTGTGCCATAGATAAAAGGACCCTTTGCTTGACATGGGATTAATTCATGATAAAATGGACTTAATGAGGTCTTAATCTAGTGTTGTGAAGCATTTTATGCATCCAAACTAAGTCTTGGACCTTTTTAAACAAAATAAAATGCTTTTAACAATGTCTTGTAAAGGTGTTGTAGAGTCTTGTAAAGGACTTTCATACTTTTCTAGACCTAATGAACCCATTTCTCCCTAATTCAACGTTATAAAACATATTTAAATACATATTCACATCAATATAGAAGGCGTATAACTTTAACTTAATGATAAAATAGTGTTGTAATGTGCCTTGCACGTTCACATTGGTTCTTGTTCCTTCCTAGGCTATGTGGACCTCATTTTAGTGTTGTAAAGTGTATTTAATTACATTTTCATGTTGATTTATGTGTCCCAAGCCCTATTTTATATTCACATCATCAATAATAAACCTCTTTTACCCCATATTGTGCATCACGAGGCTTTAATTGATTAAATACTTGGAAAAGTTGCAATTTAAACCTTATTTCCTTATCCCTCAGCCTCTTAGCTGTCAAATTGGCCCATGTGGGACCCATTGGCAATACATGGTGAATCAGTCCCATCCATGTAGGACCCATTCCCCATGTGTGGTGAATGATTCCTATCTAGCCCCCATTTTGACCTTTGAGCAAGAAAAAGTGAAATAGGGTACTAAGGCATAATTTTCTATAAATAAGTGTTTTTATCCTCATTTTACATATCTTATCTCATTAGTATATCTTTCATCTTTAATTCATCATCTATCTTATCATCGAAGTCAATCAAGTTAAGGTTTCTTCATTAGAAGTCATGAAGTTAGCTTTCTAAAGCATTCAAGGGCTGAATCTTCATGTATTGCTACAAAATTTCAAGATAAATCATCATGGAAAGGTAAAAATCTCCATTTTTGCATGTTTCATTACTTCATTTCATCACTTTGGTTTAATTACCTAAAAAGGGTTTGACTAAGGCAAACCCCCATGCCCTAACATTCAACATATCTCTCTTTTGTCTAGTTTTTTTGAAGATTTAGGACTCTTGGAAGCTTGGAAATCATTGGAGATCAAATTCATTCAAGTCATCTCTTCATAATTCAAGTCAAAGAATCAACAAAAAGTCATTTTTAGACTTGAATCCGACAATTTCTGAAGCAGTCGCCTGTAGAAGATAGAAATGTAGATCTATACCTATAGAATCAAATTCTGACTTTGTAAATTCCTACAAGAGGACTGATTCACCATGCATGGTGAATTAGTCCCACCTGTAGGCCTAAAAACTAATTTTCTAAGAATTCAACTCTCAACATTCAGAAACCTGTTTATTAAAGTTTTCACTAGAAGCAGGACTAATTCACCATTTGTGGTGAATCAATCCAAGTAGCCATTAATAGTGATTTCAGGGACATTCTTGAACCTTCTAGTAACATCAATCTACCTCTAGGTGCACTATGTTCAGTCTCATCAATTTTTGTTATCATTCGCTTAAGTTTATAGTTCATTCTTGCATAACATAATGTGTTTTCAAACAAGTCTTATTTCTTAGGTTTTTCTTGCTTAATCAATCAATCTTATCAATTATCTACACTTGGATCACTTCATTTAACTATTATAACATCGCACACATCCTAATTTGAGTGAATCATAAGCATTTTGGCCCCATCTCTCTCCTTTTAGAAGAAAAACCCTAAAGTGGAAGAGAAGTCCATAAGGTCCAAAAAATAATGTTTCAACATTGAGATGTTTAGATCAAACCATTCATAACTCCCCTTATCTGGACAATAGAGACATATTAGTCAATATTATAGATGATATTTTGCATACGATTAGGACCATTTGATAATAAAATATTTCTCATGATCTTAGCATTGAGCAATTTTATTTATCTCTTGCCAGGAGTGTTACTAGCATAGAAAAATGGAGACTTTTTAGTAAGTAAGTTTCACAAGATAATGTGCATAACATGTTTCTTTTTTATAAGGTAAAAGTTAGAGTTAGAGGATATATAGTTACTAGATGTAGATATGAGCTTGTTGCTCCATTCATATATCCTAGATGGTTGGAAACTCATCATAGATGGCCTCATAATGATGATCTTCCACTTTATTTTTACAAAAAATTATACAAAGAGTTTCATTTATAGATAGATGTGGACTACACATCTTTTCTTAAGCATTCTAGACATGGTAGAGGTAGGCTTTATGACAAACCTAAGTATAGACATCCAAATTTTTCACCACCCATGAACACGAGGGAATTAGTTAGTCCAAACCTTTTGGTTCTTCCAAAACATTTGGAATTAGTAGCAATAGGGGATAAAAAAACATTCTCCACCAGATCTTTGATTTTTTATAGTATTGCCACCATTTCCACACAAATCAAATAGATGTCATCTGATCACATTGGTAGATACTTATTATAGCCACAAATTATTCTACCTACCACTGAGGCTACATCTATTTTTTTGTGATCCATTTATTCATGCTAATCTACCATCACCATCATATTTTTCCCATATGAGTGATATGACTGTGTGTAATGTGTGCGTAGTCTCCCTTATTGATCTACTAGCAAGTTACCAGTTCACCAGTGAGGAGCATGGGATCCCTCTTGATCATGCACCAACCCTTATTAGACACTAACATCCTACTGCACATATGAGCCAGAGGGTGGAAGCTTTACAAGATATTCCACACCATCCATAGGCTCATATGTGCAGCATGTTTCTATTGATCTTGTAGCTTTTCCATGTTCTCAACATGTTCCAAATCATGTCAAGGTTACTATGTCACCTAATCTTGCTCATGGCACATATAGTGCACTTCCTTCTGGCACTAATACAATACCAACTAAAAATGTTCCCAAGGTATCTTTGCATTCTTTTGATATTAGTGGGATTGGTAGAGCCCTCAATGATGCATGACAAGTACTTGAATAATTTATATATAAATTGCAGTGTAAAAATTTACATGTACATATATATTAAATAAAATTGATTTTCAATAGTTCTAACCATTGATTTAAATTATGTATTTAAAAATTTCTAGCAATATGGTGATTTTTTCAGAGTTTGGAGATTTGGAGCATGATGATGATCCCATGCATTATACACCCAAGGTATATTAAAATAATAAAACTTTAAATTACTTGATCTATATTTGAACACATTGAACTTGTACATTGTAAGTTTTAGATAATTTCACATACATACGCATGTATTAAATTAAATTACATGTACTTGAACTTGTGTAGGGATTGGGATAGGGCATGGGATAGGGATCAAGATAGGGATCGAGACAACTTGGATCAGGAGAGGGATCAAGATAGCCTAAATTAGGACATGGATTGAGAGAGTGATCAAGGTAGGGATCATATTCATCCATCCATACTCGATATCCTTCTATTTGATTTGGTTTACATGTCACATTATATTTGATTTGGTTTACATGTCACATTATATGTACATTTTACATTATGTTTTTTCATGTCATGAACTATACCATGGATATTATGGTTTGAACTCTTATTATGATTTGGACCATATTACATACATTTGAAATTATAGTTTCTCATGTCATGTTATATGCATGTACACATTATTATGGTTTGAACACTTGTTATGATTTACATCAAATTACATAAAATTCACATTATGGTATACATAAATACATCACATTACATGGTGAATATAGGGGAAATAGGAGTTCTACCTTTTGGTAGATGGGGGTTCACCATGAAATGAAGCTTCAAAGGGGAAATGCAAACACTTATGCAAAAACCCTAGAAACTTGAAAGCATGAAATCAGATTGACAGAAAGAATAACATAGAAAAGTACTTAGAGGAGTGGAGAGGCCAAAACAAAGTAAGTAAACCTTGGAAATTGCTATTTCTAATTGTACCAAGACTAATACTCTAGGTTGGATGATTTAGTCCCACTCTAGGGTTTTCAAGGTAGGATCTAGGATTCTTTGAGAGTTGATCAAGATTTTTTGAATGGTGGTTCGAAGCTATCGTGGGACTAATACGCTAGGTTGGGGGATTGAGTCTCGTTCACATAAATCTATAAAACACACACATAGAGAGAGAGAGATGTTGTTTTGTTAGTATATGGGGATCTACCTCAGTTAGACCCCATTTGAGTAATTAAACATTGAAATG
>VDFB02193867.1:639006637-639218468 GCA_007258455.2 Sequoia sempervirens
GATGGCCTTCTAGATTGATCTATCTTTATCTTTAGATACACTATAAGTAACTGAAATGATAGATATATGAAACTCAATGGATTCCATTACAATCTTGATGTTTTGAGAGGCATCCAACCATGTCAAGCAATAAGAGAGAATAACATCTGCCTAAGACTCACAAACCTTCACCATTTTGAGACTTTTTTGAAACTAGAGTGTGCAAGAGCACATTTTTCATGTAAAGCCAATAGCCTTTTTTCTTCCAAGTTTTCTTCTATCTCTTGTCTTGTCTTTTCATTAAGCCTAGAGGAACACTCCTGGAAAGAGTCTGACAATAATCTCACATTTTCAATAGGGATGAGGGTTGTATCAATGGATGCACTGAGTATAGTTTCCTACAAAACTTTTAGAGCATCTTCTATCAATTTTTTTCCCTTTCGATGTGTTTCAAGAATTTCCTTTCTTCTGAATGCTTGCATTGCATCACCCAAAACAACTTTATGTACTAGAGATATCTTTTCCACGTCAACATATCCCTCAATCATAGGGAGTTTCAAAAGTTCCTAGGGAATAATCAGTTGAAATCTAATTTTCTTAGATAACAAACCTTTCAGTACATAACTCTTAGAGGATGAATCACTGGGATGCTTCAATGATTTTACAATCTATTTCTCTTCATTTTTTTGTGAGGATTCCATGACCTTCTTTTCTTCCTCACTCTTTTCCTTTTCTTTATCTTCCTCTTTTTTTTCATCCTTTTCACCTTCATCTTCATCTTTATCATTATCTTTTCCATTATTGTCCTCTTCCTCATTTCCATCTTTTCATATTTATTCTTCTCTTCTTTAGAATTATCTTGAACTTCTTCTTCATTGCCCTATCCTTCCTCTTAAACATTTCCTTCCCTATTATTGTCTTCTTCTCCTTCAGTATGCTTCAGTGGGGCATCATTATGTATCTCAAGCTCAAATCTTCCTTCATTTTTGTCATTGACTTCATCACCAATATTAATTTCAACATCAAAATTGGGTATGTGCAAGATCATCATGGAAAAAATAGGCCCTTAAGTGACAAAAAGTTTAGAAAAATCAAAGTTAGGAAATCTATATTATTTTAAAAATATGTAAGAATAAGATCTCTAGAAAATTGAATGTAGTTTCTAAAATATTTGGTGAAAATTTGAAATTTCAATGCATTAGTACTTAAATTTCAGAGAAAAAATAAGAAGCAAGTGTTTATCTGACCACCCTAACCACAATAAAATGATAATATATTTTTATAAGATTTTATATATAAGTATCAGACTCATGTCCCGATGTGATGCATACTTTTTTGTAATTTTTTTCCAAGTAAATAATTAATTATGATTTTTTTATTACAACCTTTAATAATATAAAAAACTCATATGTCTAACCACCTTTACTTGGTCAAAACATCATGAAATTCAATTTTTATTTTTTTAGTCCTATAGTATGCGAAGCATAGAATGTGACACATGTTTTGGATTCAAAAAATGTGATGTCATTTCAAAGCTATAGATGTTTTTCAATCAGCCTATCAATCAAGATTTTAGTTGTAATTTGAATACAAAATGAATAATAATTACTTACTAAATTCAAAGTAATGCATAATTTATATTGGTGGAGATCTGAGAATCTCCTTTAAAATCCCTTTTTGTTTCATCAATTTTGGGTAAAAGAAAGTCATCAACCACATACCCATCATATTGCCACTTTTTGGCCCATCATGATCCTGCACATACCCAATTATTAGGAATTTCTTCATGACCTGTAAACAATGGAACATTTTCCTTAGCATTTTCAGTAGTAGCATCATCATCAATTTTGAGCATGCCATACTTTTTGGTTGTCTCTCGGATTACCTTTTTTGTTTCCTTTCATACTTTCTTTGTAAATTTCTTATTTCTTGTCATCAACATATTCACTCTACTCTTCATCTGAAACATTTCAAGAAAAATCTTCTTTAGAGATTTTAGATCATTAGGGTTCAAGGAAGACCCAACCTTACTATATGTTGCATTTCTAATCTTTTCTCCAAACACAATGGCCTCAAATCTCCTTTTCATTAGATCATCCCACATGCTTTTAGGAACATCTTTCCTTATGTCATCCCATTTTACCTCTAAGACAATAACGTATTGAATTACAGCTAAAAGCAATGTTTTCTTGTCTTCTCCAACTTTACCATAGTTTTTAGATGTGGGTTGAAGCATATTCTCAAAAGTAGGTAAAACTTTAAGAAACCCCCCCTCGACGAAGGTGTAATATCCTAGCAAATATTATATACCTCCTAATAAAAATATTAATTTTAATGGCGAATTTTTTCATTTTTTGTGAAAAAAATAATGTCCATTAGCTAATATTTTCTAATCGCTAGAAGTCTGTAGAAAATCTTGGTGAAATGCAAACTTTTTAAAACCACTAAAAATTTTCCATTAGTGAATTAAACCTATTTTCAAAATAGGACAATAAATTTTGTTGTCGATTAAAACTTTTTTTCAAACTAAAAAGTAAAATTCATTGGTTAATTAAACCTATTTTCAAAAGATTAAGAAAAAATAATTGGCAATTTAAACATAATATCAAACTAATAGAAAAAATGCAGTGGTGAAGTGTTAGTGCAAATTTTCCTAACCTTAGTTGCAAGTCTTTCTTTGTCATCTTTGTAGCCAGTGGGTCGAAGGTTTCAAAAACTTTGAAACTTCAAACTTTGGTTCTAAGGTTCCAAGTTTCAATGACCATATGACATTATGGACGATGATCATTCAATGATTTTTTATGGATGGCTATAGTTGCATTCTAAAAGTATATCTCTCAAGCACTAGATTTGTGAATTGAAACCTCCAAGATTACACTAGAACCATTAGATTTTCAAAAATCAATAGTTAATATTTTATTAATTATTTAGGTTTGTCAGTCATCCTACTCTTTTTTACCATTTAATATTTCCTAAGTTACACCAAAATATTTTATGACAAAGCCTTGAATCTTAACTCCTTAATTCTAATGGTCAAGTCTCGTCAACCTAGCGATGTCCCCATTTTAAATTATGCACATCCACAAAGTTTGTTTTAAAAGAGGTACCGTTCAATGAATTTTCAATGCACAGCTATAGATGCATTCTAAAAGTAAATCCTTGAAGTACTAGACTTGCAAACTAAAACCTTTGAAATAATAGTAGAACCGTTAGATTTCTAGAAATCAATGGTTGAGATTTTAATAATGATTGGTTTCAGAAATCAACATATAGTTCCAATCATAAGTGACTAAAATTTATTGTGAATTATTAGCTAGGACATTGAGAATCATTAAGGTAAAATAAGACATTTAATTCTCTCTTTTCAATGCATCAGAGTACTCTACCTTTTATTTATTCTATTGAAATTCTCAATTTGGATGTGGTACTGGGTGGTAGCATAGATTAATACCATATCAGTAGCTAGAGTGATTGATTGGATAGATTTATATTGAAAACTACATGAAGTACTATAGACTCGTAGATGATGATGTCAATAATCTAGTGATTTTGACAATCAACAACTTACGTAGCATTACCAATTTTGACAATTGACAGCTTGTCAACTTGAGCTACAGTTTGCAACTTTCCATGTAGCCAACTTGAGGTACCGATTAAGTTGGATTTTTGGTTTGCGTGAATCACAATTATTACTAAGTAGTCAATAGTAATTATAAGCAACCTGTGTGAGGTGTACAAGGTACTAGGTTGGTAGTGGTACTTTTGGAAACACTTTTGGCCCATAAATAAGGATAGTGAGTACAACTAAAATCATTCATTTAATTGTCATAATGGTTTTCATTTTGTAGGGTTAATAACTTAATAATGATTCAGGAAGAAGATGATGTGGTATTATTGGGGATTCTCTAAATTCTATTGCTTCCAGTTATGTAGTTATAGAGTAAAAGACCAATTTCCTTCAAGTTCAAAATGGGTGGAATTGGAAAGAAGTTGATTTGGTTCACCTGACTTCTCAGATAGGTTTTGAATTAGGATGAGGAGCTTTGATAGACATAAGTGCTATCTTAATGCATGGAGGTTGCAAGTAGATGATGGGAGTAGTTTTACTACCCCTCATCATCTACATGGTTTCCTAGGAAATTCCCATGCATTTAATTTCAATGCTCATCTTATGCATGGGAGCAATTTTACTATCCCTCATCTTCTGCATCGGTCTAGTTTTGAAAGGGGCTAAGTACATTTTGTATCTTCATGACTCTTATGTCCACAATTTGATAGGGCCCCCTTTCCCCATACATTTATTTTCAGAGTGTATGGATGATTCGACAAGTCTCATGTGTCTATTTTCAGAGCTCATGGTTGACCCGACAAGTTCCATTTATTTTCAGATATACATGTATCACATTTACATTTTCAACTTTTCACCAGCAGTCCAATAGAAGCTTAGTGGTTGCACTTACATTTATATTCGTACTATGTAATAATGTGACATTGTAATTCAGTTGTAATAAAATATATGGTAGTGCTATTAATGTGACATTGTAATTAATTTTATTAAGGCCTTTGAAATGTTAAGTTTTCAGCTGCTTGGCCTTGATGTCAATCCTAGTGCATTAAACTTTAAAGCAAATTTAAAACACAAGTTGTGTGTTTACTATTTATATCATAAATTACTCAATCGTTTGATGAAAATTTGATGTATGGTTGTAGTTGCATTCTAGAATGAAATGCACAAAGCGCTATTCTTGTGAACTTAAACATTCAGAATCACCCTATAACCATTAGATTAATAAAGATCAACAGTTTAGAATTTGTTGTCAATGTAGGAGTAAATCATTGTTTTTAATGGATTTTTTAAAATTTTGTCAACCATGTACATTGTACTACCTAATTGTGTATTGTGTAGTCCATAAGTAATGAGTAGATGTTTTAGTGTAATTTAATTTTCTCATTGCAGTACACCACCCTATTCTGGGTTCCACAATTCCACTTCCAACAAATCCATTCAAGTAACCTTGTTTCAAGGTTCAACATAGTTTCAATTTCAAGAATCAAAATTCAAAATTCGGGTAAGTTAAAGAATTTGTGTGGATATGTTTCATCATTTGACATTTCCTAAAATTTTATTTTTTCAAACTTTGAAGTTTAGGTTTAGGGTTAAGAGGCTTAAGCATTAAGAAAATTAAGGACTAATAGGGAATTCACAAATTTCATATTGTTGATTGTATCAGCATGTCTACCACCAATACCACTAGAGGAATGTCGGATAAAAAAATAAATTATGCAAAATTGCTTAAAACCCCAGGTTTCACTAATGAATACCATGATATTTATGATCCTAAAACTTATGGTAGGTGTACCTCAGAACTTATATTTTCATTTGAGAATAAGGCTATAAAGAAAATTCAATTGCAGGTTAATAGTATTAGTGCACTGTGGGTAACTGGATTAGGGCACATGATGTTACATGAGGTTTTCCCTTGCCCAAAATTTAGCATGGTCTATGCCCTAAATTATGATGATAACAAAAGAGAAATTGTTAATAAAGATAGCAAAGAAGAATTGTTATCCACTAATGTAGAAGAACTTGGAAAAGTGTTGGGCTTGGGGTTTACAACCAAAGAATTTGGAAATGTCCACATTGATCTAGAACAACTTGCTAGTGATTATGAAGCAGTGGATGAAATGGAGGAAAATTATTTTTTAAATAGAATAGTTCAGGATAGAAAAAAAATTGTAAGGTGATTATAAGTTTCCTTGTGATTTGGATATTTTTAAACCATGGGTTCAAAATACTATTTCCATGCTAGCATTTTTCCTCAGACTATATAGCAATTTGGAAGCGGGTGCATTCCTCCTTGAAATGGTGTATAATATCCATTATGGTGTTCCACATGCCAAATATAATTTTATTGAGCACATTGTAGAATCCATGCATAGACAATTTTTAATGAATAAAGGAGGTTCCACCAAGACATTTAGGTTCACAACCTACTTGTGCTATCTTTTTCTATTCAAATTCAGAGGAATGTTTTAGACCAACAAGCTTTAGATTCATCCCTATGGTAATAGTAATCTTGAGCAAAAAAAATGGATCCAGTATATGAATGCACTAGCATTATAAGGTTGCATGATTCTCAAAGGAACTATAGTCATTTTGTAGACTACTTTTTGGCTCGATTGCATCAAGCAATTACAAATACTCTAATTCCTAGATTGCCAATGTCATGTAGAAACTACATTCAACTAGGAAAAGAAATACAATTGGCTGATTGGTACTTAATGGAAGAATATATTGTGCTAAGATTTTATATATTAGAAGTACAATGATACAAACTTCCAATACATGTGACTGAAAATGTTTTTTCTTTGGAATATGTAAGGAAGATGAAAATAATTAATGAAAGACACTTTAGCAGTCAGAGTAAAAAGACCATATTTCCTTCCTTACCTTCTTCATGTGGAGGGATGACATTCAAGAGAAAAGTATTTAGTGTGGCACATGATCTTTTGAATTTTTTTGATTTTGATGTTATCTGTTATTGGAAGTATGATCCATGTCACACCATTAAATTAATGATTGTGCTCAATAACAATGTTGGAAATAGAATTCAACATCAAAGCAAACCATTGCTTGAAAACTTGAGAAACAAGGATTATTGGCATGAGGTCAAAGTGGCAATGGAGAAAGGTGCTACTAAGAATGGTATTTCTTTTGAACAATTGTTATCATAAATTATTGCATTGCATCAAAAGGAAATTAGGAGGTACAACAATTTTTATGAAAAATTCATAAACCATCTACTAGAGTAAAAATGCCAGATTCTCTAGAGAAGGAAGTTACAAAAAAAAATTGGTCATGATAAAAAATTACTTCCTTTTAGTCTATGAGGAAGGACCTAGGTGACCCAATAGGTCTTGTAGAGTATGAAGATAATGAAGAAGACCTTGAGTTTAGAAAATTATGGAATATAGAGCATCCAAATGAACAAGAAGATGAAGAAAATTATGATGATAGGAAAGAAGAAAGCCATGTCAATTTCAAACTTGGTTTAAGTGAGGCCACAAAATAAGTATTTACTACAGGAGCAGCCATAGCTAAAAAAATGCGTTATGAAGGCGGTCCTTCGGGGTGCCAAAGACAAGGCCCTTGGATGGTAATAGATGTAGACAATAGAAAACCAATTGATAAATATGGCCTTGGGGTTGGAAGTGAAAAATTAGACCTAGGGTATATAGGTCAATTTGCTAGAGCTTCAAGTTCAAATCCTCATCGGCATGGTCAGACACAATCACAACTAGGACATTCCCATGGTGGAGGGCTTAGTGCAATTGGCACTGCCATTGGTGGTGATGGTATCATGGGTAGTATTACTAGTAGTGGTAAACATGTGCTACAACAACAAATTACACACAAGAGGACAACACAATATACCACAAAAATACTAGGTGATCAAGGCATACAAAAGAGGAAAAGGATTTTGACAGTTCCAACTCCAAGTCACACTACTAGTGGATCCACCACAAAGGAGTTATTTCTAGACACTCCCCTAATTCCATTTAATCTTCCTATGACATCATTAACAACTACAAGTACTCCTATTCATTTTCCATTCAAGCATTCCATTGTTCCTGCATCCCCAAGTTTTGATTACATTGTAGAGTTTAAAAAGAAATCAGAATTGAATAAAAAAGAAAAGAAGCAACTGATGGAGAGTGCATCTACACTAACTTCAAGGCCTATAAAAATGATGGTATTAAACACATTTGACACAAGTAAGGAAATCATGGAGTACACAATTCTTGTTGCCACAGTTTCAAATAAACTAGCAAATCAAATGGCTCCATTTGAATTTGAGGTGAAAAATTTTCAATTGGATTTTTATAGACTCAGAAATACTAAAAATATTAATGTATCAAAGAAAAACAATGAATTGTTGTACATATCATTGTTAAAGCAAGATAGAGAGAAGAAAAGGTTACATACTCAAATTGAAAAGTTATAGGTAGACATAGAAAATAAGAAAGCAAAGAGGAAAGAAGTACATAACAAGAGAAATGAATTAAAAAAATAATTAAAAAATATGCATCTACATTAGCAAGCAAAGAGGATACACAAAATGAGACTGTAGTGAATGAACTAAAGCAAAGGCTAGACAAGATCAACAAGAAATATGATGAGGAAAAATCAACTTTAGAAAAATAAAGACTAAGCATTACAAGTGAAAATGCTCAATGGGAACAAAAATTGGAGGAGAGAAAAAGAAATGGAAGATTAGAGGTAGAGCTGATGAAAGAAAAAAATGAAATTAATTCTTGTCAAAATAAGTTATCTTCATTTTGTAGAGAAAAAATGAGGTATATGAAAGAAAACATCTGGGATGAAATAATGCAAGGGATTGATCATTTGTGTGACATGTTTCAATTGATTGATGCTATTAGACAACATCCTAAGAAGCTCAACAAATATTTAATGGAGAAAAAAATGTGTTGGCTTTAGAGAAATCAAAAAATCAAATTCAACAAATAGTCTATAAAGCTAGTGATAATGTTTTTAAATCAAAAGGGATTACTAATCAGCTTGCTATATCATTGACATTGTCATCTATCATTGAAAAGTGTTTGAGAATGTGTGAAATAGAGAAATATTTGCATTTGGATACAAACAAGATTAAAAAGGTGGATGAAAAGTTAATTAACTTCATAGAGCTTGGTTTACTAGAGGCTTTTGACACAAATGACCAATTTTTTGGATGGAATGATTTCATAAAGAAGATGGAGGATGCAAGGAAGATTGATTTGGACTAGTTTCCTCAGAACCCTGATATGTGACCTATTTCGATTCCATCAAACCATTGCTAACCCTGAGTGCAAAATTAACTGCGGAATCCAAGACAATTTCCAATTTGAATCATGAATTGCTAAAAAATATTCAAGTCAAACAATATTAGTTAGAACAAATGAAAATTCCAACACCCGAAGAGTGGAAGTTGCTAGAAAAGGTGATACAGTGATCTAATTTTTGATAATATGAGTTTCTAAGTTCCAATTCAGCTCTGTGTAGAGTTGTCTTTGAGCAATATTTTGCATTTCCAATTCCTCTACATATTTCTTCATGTGATAATCAATTTAAAAGCGCAAATTCAAACTTTCGTAATGTGTTGATGTTAAATTATTTGTATTATTTATTATATCATTTGAAGAAAAAGTCTGGTAGTGGTTTCAACTTCTAAATACACTTTAAACGATTGTTGATGTTCATTCTTGTATAAGCTACGAATACTATTGTTAATATGTTACTAATACTATTCACACATCAATACTCAACCTCCATTACTACTTAGTAGATCCACTAAACATTTATATGAATTCATGCTTTAATGATTTAATCAAGGTACTTTAACCGGTTTATTAAACTAGAACCATAATTAAAACTTGCATCAATGCAAATTTTATAATATTAATGAAGAAGAAGATTAATGAAAGATCATTGATAAGATTTCAATAATAATTCATGTAAAATGTTACAACTGGAGAGATGATAGACTCAAAATAAGGGAGCAAAATAGGCTTAGTTTCTAGTCCTCAGAGTTTTATAACCTTGTTTTGGATTTCTAAATTTTCATAACTTCTTGATTCCTTGACTTGGTTGATGGTTCACTTTGTTGAGTTGCAAGTCTTTGTTAGTCATCTTTCTAGTTAGTGGGTCATTGGGTCGGAGGTTTCAAAAACTTTGAAACTTCAGACTTTGGTTCTAAGGTTCCAAGTTTTAGTGACCACGTGACATTATTGACTTATCTTTCCTTTCAAAGGCATCATCATCTGAGACCTCATTGAATGCTATGTATGGACTAATATAAAATATAAAATACAATATTTAAAATATTAAATATGACAATTTCATGGAATACAACATAAAATATCATCAACTATAGTTTGACTTTGGAATATGATTCATGAAGTGCAATGATTCATAATTTTATTAAACACAATGTAAAATATCTTCAACGGATATGTGCAGGATCATGGTGTGCCAAAAAGTGGCAATATTATGGGTATTTGTAGGGTATGTGGCTGATGACTTTTTTTTCACCCAAAATTAATGAAACAAAAAGGGTTTTTAGAGGAGATTCTCAACTTTCCAAAAATATAAATTATGATTTAATTTTAATTTAATAAATAATTATTATTCATTTTCTATTAGAATTACGACTAAAGTCATGATCGATAGGCTGATTGAAAAACATCTATAACTTTCAAATGGTATCATATTTTTTGAATCCAAAACATGTGTCACATTATATGCTTCACATACTATAGGATTAAAAAAAGAAAAATTAAATTTCATAAAGTTTTTACAGAAGAGTTCTTATATTTTCTAAAAGTTGTAATAAAAAAATCATAATTAATTATTTACTTGGAAAAAATTTACAAAAAAATATGCATCACATCCGGACATGAGTCCTCTACTTATATATAAAATCTTACAAAAATAATTATCATTTTATTATGGTTAGGGTGGTCATACAGACACCTACTTCTTATTTTTTCCCTAAAATTTAAGTACTACTGCATTGAAATTTAAAATTTTCACCAAATAGATTTTATTTATTTTTAAATAAACCTAGTATTTTAGAAACTACATTCAATTTTATACAAATTATATTCTTACATATTTTTGAAATAATATAGATAGCTTATTCAAATATTTACGTCAAGTTGCCTAACACTGATTTTTCTGAATTTTTTGCCACTTAAGGGCCTGTTTTTTGCACGATGATCCTGCACATACCCCAACTATAGTATAGAAAAATGGAAACTAATCCATGAAGTGTAGTATAAATACCTAAAAGATACTAATTATCTTTCATTTCCCAAATGGTGTAAGAATCCTCAAACTAGCATTCATCATCAGATAAAGTAAAAGAGTCATCTAGATTTTGATTCCAAGTTTTCTCTTCATTTTCTTCGGACTGTGTCTCAAATTCAACATTCATTGTGTCATTTTTTTCAATGTCATATGTCTGAGTCCCATTGCCATTTCTAGTGCCACTAGTACCATTCTTTGGAATTGGAGTGTTGCACAACCCAATCCCTCTTCTTTCACATGTGGACCTCTAGATTGCAAGTGCCCTTTGAAAAGGAAAATTTCTAACATTAGATGCAGTTCCTTTCATCCTCAAGCAGTTTTCCAAATTCTTGTCTAGTTTGTTTCTTAACTTTGATTTCAAAAACCCTAATGTATTGAAAATATCTCATCCTCCGCTGACCCCAATATCATTGTTTTGCATAAATCAACAAGTTTGAAATATTATGATATCAAACCACACAATATTTAATTCTAAACTAAGTTTGTCCAAACCTTTTTTATTGATCCTAGTTCAAAGGCCTTGTCCTTGCCCATTGATTTATACTGGTCCTTCATAATTGTTGAAAAATTCCTAAATTGTTTTCTAAGCTTAGCTTCATCCAAAAATCCTTCTACTTTCTAAGTCGAGGGAATCTTTCATGAATCTCTGAGGAAAGATATTTTGCAATTTCCTTCAAATTCTCACCAATAGATTTAACAATTCCTTGAAAATATTCCTTTTTAACAACTAATTCTCTGGTAGATAGCTTGACTATCTTACATTGGTACTTTTGTATCCCATATCAATGTACAAAGATGCATAAGTGCCTGCTTGCATTAAATTGTAAATAATTATTAGGATCATTCAAATCAATAATTTTGTACCACATGAAATAATTTGATCCATCTTGTGTTAGATCTAGATATAGATGATCGAGGGCCAAGCATGCATGTTTGCATAGATTGGCATATTCATTAATATATATAGTTCTATCCTAGGCTTTCTTCATAGGCTCATTCATAACATCCAACATGGGGAGAAGACAAATTAAAGTCAAGAGTGTCTCTATACTCCTTAACCTATGTAAAAGGTTAGGAGCTTTGTCTACTATGTTGTGATTCTCATACATCACTCCAATCAAGGATTTATATTCTAAAAGAACTCTTTGCATTGGTCGATGTAGGGAGATCCATCTAGTATCAACATCCTTGAGAAGCTTGTTTCCTGGTGTTATTCTTTCACCAAAATTTTGTGGACTAGATTTTTGACTTTTGATAGTGTAGGAAACTTTCTTACAATTTTGAATTCTAAATTCATTTTATGGTCCATGCAGTGAATTCCAAGCATGTATGGTGCACAAGTAGTTTGTAACTTTGTGCAAACACCAGTCCCTTGACCTTGCATCAATACAACTCCATCAACTCCTAAACACACCAATTTTTTGGCAATTATCAACTCATCCATATGTGTAATTTCATTCAAAATTTTCTTGACTAGTTCAAATATATTTTGTGATGTTGAAATTTCCTTTATTTTATGAACATAAAGAACATGATCTTGGTGAACATGTTGTTGTACAATATACAAATGCATACAAACCCAAGAAGTATTGTCTACCATAGTAACTTCATCTAAAGATAATGCAATGAAATTTGACTCTTTTACTTTAACCTTTAAATTTTCCTTTTCCACTACAGCAAGATAGCTTTCCCATTCCCATCCATTGTTTACTAACCAATGTGAGTAGGGATAGTGAGGAAATTAAAATAAGATAATAAACTAGCATACTTTGGGTAGTCTATCATAGGACACCCTCTATAAAAAATATGAAAAAAAACAGTCATTTGAATAGTTTTTGATAGATTTGTTGCTTCCATTGCTTTCCTAAATTGAGCCTCGAGTGTACCTTTACATGCACCAAGCTTCAACATTTTTTGGTGATGCACTTCATAATCTTTGACATACCCAACATGAAGACATTCTTCGTTCGATTTCCATTGTACGACTAATTGTTCCTTTCCTTCTATGATTTTTTTTCATAAACTTTACCGATATGCTTTTCTATAGTGCCAATATTTAGCTACAACATCTTGTCTCTTCCACATTTGCAAGTACAAATTGTACATCTAACCAAATTTTCATTTTCAATATCATTTGATTTCCCCAATGGTTCAATGAATGGGTACTTTGACAACCAACCAAGTTGAAAAATCCTTGTCATAATTTCCAACTCATGTCCCCTTTTTGGTTTATTTTTCCTTTTCTTGCTACCAACATCATCATCCTCATCCAATTCAATTATCTCATTCTGGCTAACTGGGCCTAGGGTATCACTTGGAACATCTTCTGCAGTATTCCTATCTTGATTTGATACATTTTCATTTAAATCAATGACAATCTCAACTTGACCTTCGAGTGGTGGTAAGGTATTGGGAATGTTACCAATATTTGGTGGAAGAGTTGATGATGTAGCTCCATCTTGACCTGACGGATCAAAAGATTTGGAAATTCCAAAGTAAGACTATATGGTACATCTAAGTTTTTTTTTCATTTTGATGGCCTCCTAGTCTCTTCACCACCTTAAGGAGCCTAAGGAGTGGAAGGAGTCTCTTCACCACCCTGAGGAATGGCATGAGCCTTACCATCTTGAGGAGTGGAAGGAGTCTAAGAAGCAATAGGAGTCTCTTCACCACACTGAGTAGTAGCAAGAGCCTTTCCCTTGCTGCTAGAGTTTCCTGACATACTAATCTCTAATTCACTTGACATATTCATCTCTCACTTCGAATAAAAACTAGAAAAAAAAAAAATTCTTGTTTAATGACATAGAATAATAATATAGATCCCATTCCCTACTCAATATCATCTTTAAGACTAAAGCAAGAATAGAAAAGAGATAAAGAAAACTTATTATTATAACTAATAACACTATGAAGAAATGATCACTTACCTTTAAGTCTATGTTTTCAGCTTTCGCTAACTTCCGAATAAATGACACTTTCGATTGTATTTATTTTTGTTCAAGGAATGGATTAATAATATTTCTTTTAGTGATTTATCAAAGATTGTGTGAATGGAAATGCAATAGGAATTTATAAGTAGTGTGATAAGTATTGTTCTTTAAATATGGTAAAGAATCACATATCAAATTCAATACCATGAAATACAATATAAAATATTTTGCTTTTCCTAAATTTAGTCGCAAGTCCTCAAAGTTATATAACATTTTCGTGGAGTTCTAAATTTTCATAACTTCATGATTCCCCAACTTTTTTGATGGTTCACTTTGTTGAGTTGCAAGTATTTCTTGGTCATATTTCAACTCGATGGGTCGAAGGTTTCAAAAAAATTGAAACTTCAGAGTTTGGTTCTAACTTCTAAGGTTCACTTTGTTGAAGCAAGAATGGAAAAGAGATAAAGAAAAATTATTATTATAAATATTAACACTATGAAGAAATGATCACTCATCTTTTAATTCTACATTTTTCAGCTTTTTTTGACTTCTGAATGGAGAAGTAGAACATTAAAATCAAACAAAATGTGTAAGAATAAATGACACTTTCAATTGTATTTATATCAATCCATGATTCCATATTTGGTGAATTTCATAGGAGTTTTAAATGGTATATTAAAAATTTGGCTAATCCCACATGCTTATACAATGACACATTGTAATTTACAAGGAAAAATGTGTGCTCAAATGTAATTATTTTTTTATGTTATTTGTGAAATAGGCCCTCATCAGAAACTATTTATAAATTTTAATTGGTGAAATGGGTCTTTACAATCAACTATTTGTAAATTTTCATTTGCGAAATGGGTCTTGCTACAATGTTATTTTAATAGTATTGTGGAATATGTAGGTGTTTTATTAATTACTTTCATAATTATAGGTGAAATTATTAGTCGATCCAATTGAAACATGTAGTTTGAAAATGGTGAATTTGTTGCTTAAATATGCCTCATAAAAAAACTCATTGGTGAATGGACATGCATTGGACCTATAGTTCATAAAATCCAGGGGATTTGGACACCCTATTAGGTGTGATAAATTTTCCAATTTCAACTTGGCTAATTCCTAGAATTCACCAATTGGTGAAGATTTGCCACTAAACTTTTCCCTGCCCAAAAGTTAGCAAGGTGTTAAGAGTTGGCTCAAATTTATATCGGGGGTCAGAACTTACTAGAATATCTTGTTCATCTTTCTGGTTCATAGATGTCTCACCAGCTACCTTAGCCTTCTTTGATTCAAGCTTGGTGTCCACATATATGTACAAAAATCATGTTGTTCTTCATCTTTAGATGATGACACAATATGCCCTATTTTAGAACCAATAGCTTCTATAGATGCACCTTCACCAAAGGGTAAACCTCCTCTTCTTCTCCTTACCAACTTTACTTTAGGATCTTCTTCTTCATCTTGGTCATTAGCAACACTAATATTATTTTCTCTTGTTGATTTTTCTTTCTTTCCTCTCTTTGTAGGGGCTACTAGAGGAGTCTCTTTCCTCTTCTCAAATCGTATAGTTGGTCCAAAGGAAACAAGACCTTTACCTTTATCAACTACACTAGGCTCAATCTTAGCTACAGGGGCTATAGAGAGTTTTGTAGAGGTATTCCTTCCAAATCTCCTAGGGGAAAATGATTATGCTTCCAGTTGTGCTCCCCTAGCCCCTCCAAGTGAAATTTCCTCATCAGTGAAATTGAAATCTGTTAAGTTTTTTCTCCACTTTCTTCCTAATCTTAGGCTTCTGCTACTCCATATGAATTTCCATAGACTTCTCTGCATATGTCCCAATTTTAGGTTTATTATGGTCCTTTGGATTCTTTAGTATAATTTGCACATAACCTTTAGCTTCTTCTTTTGTTATCTCATATCCAATAGGCTAAATCTAGATAGTTCAAGGTTCTATAGCCTCAATCATGCATTCATCAATGGAGACATGACATATGATGTCATTCTTATACTTCACATTTTTTCTCAAAATTCTATCTCTTTCATTCATATTTCTTTTGAATACAAGAAAGAATGTTGTTAGGGAATCCTCTTGAGTTTTCAAATTACCAAGATTATGCATGTAATTAAAAATTTGATGTCACACTACTCTAGATGGGTTCTAGAATACTTCTTCATTCTTCACAAGGAGTCTTTTCATGAAATAAAATAGTAAAAACACAATCAAAGAACCAAATTCAAATGCATGCTTTCTTTCCTTTCATGACTTCACATTCTCAAGCAATTGTAATTGGCGTAGTCTGCACAAATCATAATCAACACCATTCATGATCATATCAAACCCAGTGTAGATAACAATAGCCAAAACAAAGTTCTCTCTATTTGTGATTTATATATCTTGTGACCTATCATGAGAGATTCATACTTCACTACTAGATTAGTAATGGTTTTCATTGCTAAATCTCTTTTATCATATTTGGCTCTTGTAAGTTTTTCTACAACCTCGTTCTTTACGGATTTCAACATGGGTACTATACCTTTATCCCATAACCCTATAACAACCCTAATCACCTCCATTATAAGATGCAGTTAATCAGTCCACAATTTTTTTTCATGGATTCTACTTAGAACTGACTTAACACATTTGTCATTACAATTGAAATTAGGGAAATTGTTCCAGATGTCCAACTTTTTATCAACCAAATTCAAATACTTAGGTTTTACCTTGAATTCATCACTAGTAAGGTTATCATACTAGATGTCAATTATCTTTGCATGATTTCATTCTTCAAATTTTACCCAAATCATCATCCTAGTATCATCAGTTGGCATTACACCATGTGGAATTGATGAAAATACACCCATGGGATCATCTTCAAAAAAATTTGAGGAAGATTTTCTGTAAGAGGGTCTCGGCCTTTCTGACACATGCACAACAATAGGGGTTGCCATTCTACCAGTTTTGAACCCAAACAATTTAACCAAAGTGAAAACACAATTTCTCAAAAAATAAAAAGTACCTTTTAACACACGACAAATGGTAACTAGGATTTCCATAGCTCGAACTCCAATTCTCTTCAAGAATGCTCCAAAATCTCTTTAACTTCTTCAAATTCTTGAATGATCAAAGTGCCTTAAACATTTCCCTTATAAAATAACAATCTTCCCTAATTCGTATTAAATGCAACAAAATCCAAAAGGTTTCTAAAAACTCTTTCTCCTTCACAAAGACAAACCCTAATTTAATCCACTAAATATCATCCCTTAATATTTTCTACTCGTCCCTTTTCAGAACCTCTAAAAACTTAATGTTCACAATTCATCCTCCTACTAGCCTCTAACATGCCATTTATCTAGGGAGATGTTATGATTTTCTAATATTGCCCCTTCTTTCACCTGGCTAGGTCTAATTACCAAATAAATCATCTATATTAGATGAGGGCATAGACCCATAAAAATTCTCTAGTTCTTCTTTCTTTTTTCAAATTTTATTCATATTTTTCTTAATCTAATCTTTTTCAACCTTCTACATAGATTCAATATTTTCCACTAGATAGTTTTCCTTACTCTTCTTTCTTCTGTAAACTCTTGAAACATGTCCTAGTTTGTTTCAATTAAAACAAACAATATTTCTTTCATTAGATTGACTCCCACTAACTCTTGTTCTACATTGATTAGCTTTATGTCCATACTTGTTGCAAGTATAATAGTAGTCATTAAAGGATTGGTTCACTCTTCCATTAAACTGATTCATCATCGAAGTTTTGTATTCACTTTCCCTATTTCCAAATCTTTTGCATCCAAAACATTGACCAGAAAAAGGACTAGGTAATTGATTCATCCTACTTTTACATTCAGTTGCCTTTTGACCAAATTTATTGCATGAAAAACAAGTTCCATTAAAATAAGGGTACCTTTGTGCATTAGGTTGTCTCACTAGAGGTCTCCTAGTAGAGTTTCTTGAATTTCTTTTCTGCTTTCCTTCATTTTGAGTCTTCCAATTATTCATAGTCTTAGAGCCTTCACCAGTATCATTTCTCGAATCACTTTTATCTTTACTTATTTTTTGGTCTACAATCAATTCATCAAGCATATCTAAGCTAGCTTTTAAAAAAAAATCATCAAGTTTCACCCTCTCTAGATCCACTTTTAGATTCACAATTTCTTGTTCAAGCTTAGTACAATCTTCAGACTTTCTTTGTACCAATTTGTTTAGAAATCTATTCTTTTCTTCTCTTCTGCTCACACTTTTAAACTGGTAATCTCTTCATTTTCCTTCTTCAACTGATCAGTCACTTCCTTATGCCTATGTTTCAAATTTTCAATTGCTCCTTAATTTTTTAGACACAATCATTCACTTCTTCAAGATTTTATTTCAAAAATTTGTTTTCTCTTTCAACTTTATCAATATCCTCAAGAGCAGTCTGGAGCTCTCATTTATCATCCATTTCGTCCATCTTCAGGATCTCCCTCAAGCTATTAGGCTTAACTAGAGGAACCAAGATCTGATACCAATTGTTGAAAGTTCAAGATACTAAGATGGAGGTTGAATCATTTTCTTCTTAAACTTTATGATTAGATACAATCCAATTATTCCAATGCATACAATAACAAAGATAAATAAGAGCATTAACAGAGCATAGAAACACAAGACACATGAACACCAAAATTTTTATGTGGAAAACCCAAAATGGGAAAAACCATTGTGAGTGTTAACTCATAATATAGTATAACCAATTATAAAATATTACAAAATGGGTGGCTCACTAATAAGACTCACTGTCTAGAAACAAAGGCTCACTACCTACAGAATTGCCATAATTGAATGGCCTTCAACCCAAAAATGAACTAACAAATTATACCTAATGAGTGAAAATTTAGTTCCAAATAAAGCTCAATAAATGGAATTGACACACTTCATCATTTTCACACTAATTCACATTATTGCATTACTTCTTCAAACACTATCCATTATATATACCTATCTCTTCGCAAGCATCAATTAGGTCAACCTAATTAGATGCAATTTCTCATTTACAAAAAATACCAACTGTCGGCCTCAAGATTTGAAAAAGATAACCCACATGCTTTAACAAGTTAGAAAATACCTACAATAGGTCACACATATGTTCATATAGAAAAATTTAATTTACACAATATATCCATCAAGTCAGCCAGAGATGGACCAGAAAACACAACTGCAAAACACCAATGTGACACCATACGAACAACTAGATACATGAGATCTTGTATCTACATGCTTCTAACATGTACAAACAATTTCCAAAAACCTCAAGAAATAGTGATCACCACAAAACAAATGTGGACAAAAATACCAAAGGATGTAAGAAAAATAAAGGTTCAGATACTAGACTAGAATACCAAAGTAATTTTAGTCTTGATCTTGTAGTTGCAACTCATATATCATGGTGACATTAATGAAAATAAAAGGTAACAAAAATAGATGTTCTTCATTTTTCCAACATCTTCTATTATTTTATGTATGTCCAATGACATTATAAGAATCCATAGCTTCTAAGAATCTCATGTAAAGGTTTAACAAGTCCTTAAGACTAGAATCCCATGAATAGAATGAATACTCTTAGGAGAGGGACTAGCTAGATTCAAGTGACTAACAGGTCTCTTAGACCTTTGAGGGGCCACAGAGATAGGCACTACATTCACAGACTCCTCATCTTTTGAAGAGGAAGTAGACAGTTGTGATGAAGAAGTTTGTTCAGGAGACCTACAAAAAGGAGAAGATGCCTCTAGGAAATCGTCCAAGGCATCATCTATCATATCAAATTCCTCCTTATAAAAAATAATTATAAAATATGTTAAAATATTTTAGAAAAAGATCTGACATGATTATTTCATGTTGTGCTCACCAAATGTGAGGAAGGAGATTCACTACTTCCAAGTCCTAAGACAAATAGGGTCTAAAGGGAGTGAATTTCCCTCGGTCACCTCAAGACTACCTCATGATTAATGAAAAGGATAAGATGAAAGAGATTGAATAAAAATACTTAGAACAATTTTTTTGAAATGATCACAAATAAAGGACCTTGGGAACCAAAAAAATTAGATTGTAGAGATTTCTTAGACAAGATGACAAGATCTTGATTAAAGGATGTTTGCACAAGAGTGGGGAAATAGCACAATCACTTTTCATCTCAATAATGTGCTAGCATATAGTATGGAAGAGAACCAAACCTTTCATAGATAACTCAAGGAATCTACTAGCTGCTCAAAATTTGAGGCTTATTTAATCCACTCACTTGATAGAGAGAATGAATGCGAGTAAATGAAAATGAGAGAAATATATTAACTTATAAGAGGTCCTACACTTTGAATCCTCCTATTAAATCTTCACACAAGCAACCTACACACAAGGATAATGAGGAAAGCTATTGGGGTTGTTTTTGGGATTGTCTTAGGTAAACCCTTATTTTGGTGTTCCCACCTCCACAAATAACCTGATAGATAAAAATAATAAAAGGAAAATTAAATTAGACACAAGAGTGATAAAATAAAACCCCATGATGGAGGATAACACATATTATCAAATAGACACATGATAGATAAAAGAAAACCCCACTAAGGAGGAGAACCTATATCATGAAATAGAGACACAATAAATATGTTATCAATTATACTAGAGAGCAAGAGAGTAATACTAGAAATATATCGCTCCCTCTTGGCTTGATAGATGTGACATTGAGGGCTTGCAAGAGATGTTTGGCTATTGGAGAGACTTCAATCTAGTAGAGCTTCATCATGGAGATGTGATATAGAAGAGAGAATCAAGTTGGAGTGAGAGAGAGTGAGAATGCTTGCAAATGAGGGTGAGAAAAGAGTTTTTGTTAAGCGACATGGGAAAGAAGAGCCATTACACTCAAAAAAAATTGATGACAACACATGTCATGGGCCAAGATTTTAAGATTCCTCATTTGAACTTGAAAATCTTGGGGATGCTAGCATGTCATGCAAACATTTATGTGCTTGTAAGCATCAAACTCATAATTTTATGTAAAATAAGGTGGAAAATTGGTGTCACTTCATCATTGGTCCTTATGGAGTTGTAATCGTAAGATTCTAACTCATATGGTTGTTATCATAAATGTGGCTAGGTTTCATAAATCTTGGGGGCAAGTGCACAAAGGTGAAATTGCCACAAGGTGCAATTTTATGACATTATAGTGATAATGGGATAAATACAACATATAGAATAAAAATGAATAAATATAATTTTTTTGTCACAAATATGACTTACTCAGAACACCAATGTAGATGAACTCAAAATACTTTATCTAGATAGTAAAAAATTATCCCTTTTTCCTTACTTGATCTGGGAATAATTAATGATAAATTGAACTTAATGTCACCTTGGTGTAGTGTTGTGAGGTGTTTTACACATCCACATTAGGTCTTGGTCGCTTGCAAATTGAATAAAATGCATGTCTTTTAAATAATTTTTTAAGAATTGTAAATGAATTTCACACTTTTCTTGACTTTCATTAAGTATTTAAACCTATTGTTCCTTTCCTCTGCACTCTTGAATTAAATATATTTTAATTCAAAAGTTAGTTTTTTAATTTTAATTATTTATTTATTCATTATCCTTTTTTCTTGATAATTAAATAAATTTTATATTTATTTAATTATTTATCCATCCCTTATCTTCCCAATTACTAATTATTTTAAAATTATTTAATTATATAATTTGTTCTCACCTTTCTTTTTAAATAAATAAAACTAATATTTTATTTATTTCATCTGTGTTGGCCACCTAGAAATTAAATAATCTTTATTATTTAATTTATCCTATCACCTCTTTTTTTGTGCAAATATTATCTTCCACCTCAAGTGTTTATCTATCCATCTCTTTCCTCTCTTAATTAACCTCCACCCTTAATTAAATTATTTTCCAATTTAATATTTCCCCTTGATCATGATCCTTATTCTAGCCATTCAATTAAATATTCTCTATAAAAGGAGATTTTTAAACCTTAATTCATTCACCTAATAATTCATTCATCATTCATCCATATTGTCATGTCCAGCAAGCAAGAATCAAGCACTCAAGATAGTATTCAAGCTCAATTCTAGGGCATTCAAGAGCAAGATTCTTCATCCATTGTTGCAGAAATCAAAGATCCATCATCATAGAAAGTTTCTAATTGCGTTGTTTCATGTTTCGTATTTCATTACTTTATTTCATCATTTTGGTTTAATTACCTAAATGGGTTTTGACCAAGGCAAACCTCTAATCGCTAACAATCAACATTTTCTCTCTCTTCCTTTGTGTGATTGTAGATTTAGGTGGTTGGATGGCTTGGAAATGATTGAAGAATATGTTTCAAACTTGTTGGAGTCATATCACTTTTGAAAAGGTCAAAATCTGCGCAAAAGGTCACTTTTAGGACTAAATTTGGCAATTTCAGAACCAAACACCTAAAGGAATAAAAAGAGAAAATCGAGAGCTTTTGACTCCACTTTTACATTTTCAAAAAGCTAAAGTGGACTAATTCACCATCAATGGTGACTTAGTCCCATTGTACCTATTTTTTGAATTGTTTTTGTAGATTTGGATACCCATTTGGTTGAAATGGGCTTTGGGACAGTTTCCCAAATCTATGACTAAGTCACCCAGATTGGCGTAAGTGTCCCAGTTGGCTTCTACATTAGATTTTTTAGGATTCTAGACCTTCATTTTATCCTTCTTCAGTTTCCAGGTGGACACCTTTAGTTTCATCAAATTTTGTTATAGTTTACTTGCATTTCTAGATCATTTTTTATATCATAATGTGTTTTCAAAGATTTTGCATTTTCTTAGTTTTACATTAATTATCAATATATTTTATCAGTTTATTGTATTTAGAACATTACATTAAGGAAAATTTCATTCATATTTGGATTATTCTTGAGTGGGAACATTGCACATTTTGGCCTACCTCTCTCCTTTTAGGTGAAAAACCCTAGAAGTGTTAAAGAGCATTAGGGATCCAAAATCTTTGTCCACACTTTCTAGGAATGATTTTTTTAACAACAAAAAATGGTATCAACATAGTGTATCACCACATTTACATGACACCAAAATTCAATTCATAAACATGAAAAATATGCAACTAGGATAAACATATGCTCATTAGGTTCAATGTACCAAACTATAGACTATCACCAAAATAATAAACATAACTTCTAATAATTTCAAAGCACTAGAAAGATTGTTCTTAAAAAATTCCCTTGACTATGATCATTCATAGAACTGTACAAACTTTATATCATACCTTATCACTTGCATAATAAATATGTTTCAATGTAGAGTTACAACAAAATAACCAGGTACTTTATCCAACTCTATAGAAATTCTTGCATTTACCATACACTCATCAACTATACATTCAAATATGAGGAATCTAATAAGTGAAATAAAAAAAATATCATTATAGAAACTAAAAAAAATTCAGGAAGAGATGAAACACATAGGATACATCCTCATTGATGAGATAAGCTACATAGGGAAAAAGTGACTAGTAGAGATAGATAGTAATAAATTTCTTCTTTTTCACACTATATAGCTTTCTACTAAAATGAGTATTTTTTTTTACTAATTCTAATACTTTTCTTATAATATTATTCCAATGCATGCTAAACAAGTGTGTGCAGGATCATCATGGAAAGAACAGGCCCTTAAGTGGCAAAAAATTTAGAAAAAATAGAGGTAGGAAACTTGATGTAAAAATTTGAATAAGTTATATATATTATTTCAAAAATATCTAAGAATAGAATTGTGGATGCTAAATCTACATAAGATTAAACTTTGGTGAACATTAGTAACAATGTCAAATTAAATACGGGCGGGGGCCCTAGCTCGGTTGGCTAAGTAATTCCGTTGCGGCTCTACTGGTCACGAGTTCTAGTCTCCCCCGTCCCGTGGTACCGGAGGGCGTGTCGCGCCAGCGCCGCCGGTCACGTTAAAAAAGTTTACCAGGCGCACTGCAGTTTATAGGGGGTCGTGCTACCCGATTCCTGCAGTCTAAAAAAAAAAAAAAAAAAAAGTCAAATTAAATACAAAAAGTCAAGCATCCCTATGATATAATAAATCAGGCTTCCAAATGAAAACAAATGAAACTAAAGCATATTAAAAAAAAATGAAGTATATTTATCTCATAGTGGATTAGTGCTTCTTCAATGTGGAAAGAAGCCCTTTACCAATCATTTTCTAAGCTCCATGATGAAGACAATATGAAATTTTGTGAAGATGGTTGAGTGATGATCAAGATGAAATGCTAAATTGGATGAGTTGTGGAGAGAGATACTAAGATTGTGGAGGATTAAAAAAATAGAGGAGGCTCTATTTATAACCAAGAAGGATAGAAGAATGCAAAGCATGGAGGATGTGGGACTAAAAACCAACCAATGGGAAGATGCCACTCTTCAACATGTCAGTGGTTGCGGAATAAGCACATTTTGGTCAATGTGCCAAAGAGGTGGAGATTTGAAATTTGAATTTGATGACAAGATGAGTTAAATGCCAAGTTTGAGCTTTGTAAAAGACATGTAAGAGACATGTAATATTTTTAAATGTATTGTTGGATGTACATGTCAATTTGGGGGGAGATTTTAAACTTGGAGAATATTCTCTTTTTATGCCATGGTGAGAGAAAATAGAGAATTTAATAAATCAGTAAATTGATTTATTTGTGCTAGTGGGAAAAGCTAGAGGATGTGATGGGTGATTTGGAATATTATTAATCATGGATTTGATTAATTCAGATGATGTTAGGTGGTTTTTAATTTTAACTTAGATACTTGGATTTATTTAAATCAAAAGGGAGGAAACTGATGCAATATCTATTTAATTAAATACATTTGATTTAATTAAATGAGGAGACTCTAGGAGATCAATCAAATAAACTAAATTTACTTAATTGATGGGTGAATAAGATTTAATTAAATATGAATGATGTCAATTTCATGTGTCTACAATAATTTGTAGCAAATTGAATGTATTTTCTAAACTATTATGTTTTTTTTTTTTCTAAATCTATTTGGTGAAAATTTGAAATTTCATTGCAATAGTACTTAAATTTCAAAGAAAAAATAAGAAGTAGGTGTCTGTCTAACCAACCTAACAACAATAAAATGATAATATTTTAGATATAAGTAGAGGACTCATATCTCAATGTGATGCATATTTTTTTGTAATTTTTTTCCAAGTAAATAGTTAATTATGACTTTTTTATTACAACTTTTTAAAAATATAAAAAAATCATATGTCTAACCACTTTCACTTAGTCAAAACTTCATGAAATTCAATTTTTTTAAAATCTTATAGTATGCGAAGCATAGAATGTGACACATGTTTCAAATTCAAAAAATGTGATAACATTTGAAAGCTATAGATGTTTTTCAATTATCCTATCAATCAGGACTTTAGTCGTAATTCAAATAGAAAATGAATAATAATTATTTATTAAATTTAAATTAAATCAAAATTTATATTAGTGGAAATTTGAGAATATCCTTTAAAAACCCTTTTCATTTCATCAATTTTTGGTAAAAGAAAGTTGCCAACCACATACCCTACACATACCCATCATATCATCACTTTTTGGCCCATCATGATCCTACGCATACCCAGACTCATCTACAAAAGCCTAACATCAACTACTAGTAATAAATGTTAATGGTAAACATCAACTATAGTTATTTTTTTGTAATTTGAAGACTATGCTTATGATCAACAACAACTTTAGATATTATTATATGATAAGCATTATATTTCTTGCTGTTGCAAATGTAATTGTATCTATACACAAAAAAAATTAATATTCAAACTATGGATGGACTCGACATCAAAGAGTGTTACAATGAGTCATGTCAAAACTTATCACCTAATGTTCTATCAAGACCTATAAATGATATCATTCATGTCAATTCTTGCAATCTATTGTTGTAACATGACCTATAAATTATTAATAATGATTGATACCTATAAATTCAACTATAGACTTCCTCACAAATTTATAAAATATTTAATTAAGTTGAGAGGCATCTTACACTCACATTGAGAAGTGTGTGTAGATTTTCATTCTCCCCATTTAAATTGATGTTTACTAACTCATCACAATTTAAAGCATTTATCAATAGATTTGTGCTTTAAAATCATATTTTAAAGTAGTTCAATGTCTACGGCATCTTATCCTTAGCTTTTTTTTTCTACTTTCCTTTAGAGTTATCTTCACTGGAGTTTGATCTTTGTAATGACAATTCCTATTAAATTTTGCATGGAAATTAAGTTTCAATATTATCAAATTACTTTACAAAATGTGCTCTTTCCTCTCTGCGCCTTAGCATGTTTTTGCTTTCTACAAGTTTCAGATGGATAAGTATATGGAGATGTTGGATCTGGGTGTAAGGATCATCCCAATGGCAGTGGTAGCATGGTTTCTTCACTTTGTATTCTGTTATTGTCTTTATCATTTTTTTTTCTATGCTTGGCTTGAATAAAATCCCTCTATCATTAAATCTTCACATTGAGGCTTTTTTTACACCATTTGAATGTGCTTTAGCTAGCCTCATGTATTCTAAAATTTAGGGTTTGATTATTCTTGTTGGGTGCAGTGGAAGATTGAGGCCATAGGTGTGTTTATATGGTCCTTAGTAGCATGGTTGAGCTTGTTGCTAATTTGTAGGTTGGTGAAATTATATTGCAACCACAAGAGTGTTGTGTGTAGTGTGAAATAGGACATATTTCAAATTATAGCTTGCTATTGTGCCATTTTCTCATTGTATGCATGTATTTCTTTACATGGATTATGCATGAGAGACATTTTGTGGGATTGATGTAGAATAATGGTATAAATTATTTTGTAGACCTATAGGTAGAGACTTATTGACTTGAATACGCAGAGGCATTAGTCCTATCATGATGTACTGGAACATGACTTAATGTATTTTTCTTCATCAAAGAATGCGTAATTATTTTGCATACACATGTGTGCTAGTTGTGACAAGTATTATTGTAGATTTAACATGATTTGTTGCATGTTTTCCATGCTCATGTGGTTGAGACTAAGCTATAATTGATACATAGGTGTGCCTTTGTGATGTATTGGAATTGGTTGATGGTAAGTCTGCATTAACAGAGAAGAGAAATAATTGGTCGATTTTTGTGTGTCCTATAACAGGTTTGGAATTAATTGCAAGTGTATTCATTTGGATTCCATAATTGGTGGATTGCTATCAATGTAGTCCTTGAAGGAATATGTGTAGTGCATTGTGTCTTAGTTACTTGAATGTCTCCATGAACACTATATGACCTTTTGAGATTCTTTTTTGTTTTCTGAATCATTCTTGTTGATATGAGTATTACTCTTGATTAGTTAGTGAGCTAAAAGGCTACAAAATTTCTTATAATTTTTTTGTAAGGCACCTTTTCAAAGTAATATAGGAAGCTTATGTGTATGCTCATGGATTATTAAGATATATTTAATAAGCTATGCTATGGTTTGATATTCTTCACTTTTTCCATGTATAGAGCCTAGCTTATGTGTGGGTTTGTAAGACATAGTGTTGTGGTTATCTTAGTTAAGATGCTTTATCTTGGATTGTAGTCATTTTTTTCTTTGGTCTTGGAATCCAAACTCTATTTCCCACATAGAATAAAGAAACTCATTTTCTACATGTACAATCTACCATCATATCATCTTACTCACTCATAGAATATAAATCTTTTATAACTTAGTATTAGTAGTGTTTCCAGATTTGCATGATCTCATTGCTTTAGTAATAAAATTTCCTAGAGGTGTTTTTGCTTTATAGCATTCATGTATGGAGCTAAGCTTTAAGGTTAATAACTTAATTATCATCATGGTTAAGAAGGATACATCTTATGCCTTATACATGATTGCATTTCACAAAGCTTACAATAAGAGGTACAATTTCTACTTATTTTTCTACAATTATTTGATAGTTTTAGTTTATAAATTTTTTCTAGTTTTTATCTATTTTCTGTGATTATAATCATTTCATTTTTAAAATTTTCTATAGATTTTACATAGTTAGTTCTAATTAGCTCTCGAGTAATAATCAACTTCTAAATTTTGCATAGCTTTTACATGATGTTAAACAAAATGTATTTTGTGCTATGATCCCAAATGATTGTAATATTTCTATAGTAGGTATGTAGGAGGCATAAGACCACAGACTCAAGCAAGTAATTATAATTTTTTTAAGGTGTTTTAAAAAAATATAATTATTTTTTGATTAATTAGTATAGCTATACTTTTTTACTTATAAACAATATATTTAAAAAAATTATATAACTTTTTATTTAAATGTAACAAATTGATTAAAATAATGTGTGATTGATTAAAAAATACTCATAGTTTTTTATTACATATTTGAGATTATTTCTAATATGGGAGAAAAGTGGGTGTTACATCTCTTTTTAAAGTTTATTTCCAAGATATCACCTTTTTTATCTTGAAAATATTATTTTTATTAGATTAATTAATCATTCAAATTTGAAGACCACTACACAATTCAATTCAGCTAGAAAATCTAGAAGTGGAAGTTTATTTCCCCTACCAACATATTAAAAGGATATGCATAAATAAAAAATTGTTATTAAAAATATTTTATGACTATTTTGAAATTAGAATCTAGTTTAATTTTAGAAAGTGAAATGATTTGCATGCAAAAAAAAATTAAGTAAAAAATAAAATAAAAGAGAAAGGTTGATTTTATATTTAAGTTAGTATTTTTAAAATTATTTTAAAATGAATATGTAATTTTATTTAATTTATTTTTATTAGATAATTACTATAATTTTATTAATTATTTAACAATTAAAAAATAAATATTTTATGTTTTTTAAGAAATTAGAATCTAATTTAATTTAATAATGGAGTTTAAGTTTTTAAGATATTGTGGTGATTTTTTTTTAAATTTATTTATTATTCAAATTTAAAGACTAATATAACTTAAATGAACCCAAAATAGAAAAAGTGGAGATGCATTACTTTTCCAAACATGTATTAACTAAAATTAAATTAAAAAAAATGATTAGTTGAGTTGGCTTGGGTAGTGGGTTTGCTACCCATTGGTCTTGAGTTTGACTCCACTTTCAGGTTTTAAGAAACTTCAATATGCAAAATATTTTATGAATTTTTTGAAGTTATAATTTAGTATAATTTTTGAAAATGAATTGATTTGGGTAGAAAGAATAATAAATAGAAAGGTTGTTTTTTATATATAGAAAAGTTGAATTTACAATACAATTAATAATATCTCTCTTTTAATTCTCAATTTATGTTGAACTTAATTAGAAACTTCACCACCTAATGTTAATTAGATTAAAACATTACCATTTAAGTAGGAGTGCTTGCTTTCATAGAGAGGTTAGTCTAAATTAGTACCAGTATTGATATTATAACATTTCTAATAAATTATGGGAATCAATTCAAATCATATTATTGAGTGGCATTGGTCAAAATAATTCATCCATTATATCAAATAAATCAATATCAATAAAATAATAATAATAACAATATTTACGATTATCTCCACAAAATTTAATTAATTATGTATTTTTATATAGAAGCACATCTAAATATATAATATTAAGGGAAAGTAACATCAAACTTAATAGTAATAGGATAGCTCTCCTCGTATTTAGTTCTTTCTAATTTTATTTTAGATCTCAAGTTATAAATATTTTTTCAATCAATTGAATTAAAACCATTAAAGAATGTTATTTTTTATTTTAGTGTATAGCATTATTGAGCATTTCTAATTTCACTATTATGACCTTTCTTAAAAACTATCTATAAATAATCCAAACAATGTTCAAGTTAGTCAATTTAAAAATATTTTTCAATTTCAAAATAAAAAAAATGTTCAATTTAGTCAATTTAAAAGTATTTTTCAGTTTAATTTAGTCAATTTAATTTATGCAGTTCAATTAAGATGTTTATTTAGTTTATATTTTAGTTAATATATGGTGTGATTAATGTATTAAAAAAATGATACATAATAGCAAGTTTATGGGTTTCTACATGTGTCTAAATATCCTTGTCGTATCCTTTAAATTTATACTTCATAAGAGTTACTTATTAATAGATATATATTTTTTATTTGTTTTATAATTTATGAAGAGTAAACAACTACTACTTTTTTTATTAAACATACACATTATTGTTGGAATGTGTTAAGGAAAAAAAAAAATATAATTACAAGTGAATTTATAATAATTTTTTTTTTTAATTATTTGACATTATAAAATTAAATTAAAGATAGTCTTAATGATGAAAATAGGTGTACCTTGAGCAAAACAACTCATGTTTTTTATATATATTAATATTTAATATGTGTATGCTAGTTTATTATATTGAAATAACCATTACACCTTTCCCTACGGATCCTAATTTTACAAACGGTGAGAATTTAATACACTACAATGTGATAAGAGCTCTACCCTAAAACTGTTGTATCATTCGAAAGTTATTAGTTATTGAGATGATTGACTTAGTCCTGCAACAGACTAGTGTCGCTCCACGATGCGCTTACAGTCATACACAGAACAAAATGCCTCTAAGCAAGTGAGAAGCAAAAGTATCCCTGCGGCCAAAACAGTGAGGAGCTTCCATGAGGCAAATATGTACTTTCTTGTGTAATCCTTCACAGCAACGCTCCATCTCTTGTTATAATGCTTGTTGACATCCGCTATAACTTGGTCCAAATATTTAACTTGAGTCAATTTGACGCATTTACCCTTGTCGTTCCACAGGCTTGCTACTTTCCCGTCGTCTGCAAGGTGATTGTAGATAATCCCGCTCTTTCTCAGAATCCGAACATTTTCGTCTTCGTCAATGATGTTGCTCATGAAATCAATGTAGCGAGTGAAGATCAAAGCACCAGGAGCCGCAGAAGCTTCGAACGCCACAAGATTTCTGAGAACGATTTCTGTGTTGAAATCGAATCTCAATTTTGGGAGATAAAGAGTTGCAGTGGTGGGGTCGAAGCGAATTGTCGTAAGGTTTCCCTCGGTTGGAATGAATTTTACTCCTGCTGAGTATAAATCAGAGACGGAGGGAATCTCTAGTTCGTCGCCTGTTTGAGTTTCGTCAGAGGAATATCCTGTCTCCTCATCTCTTTCCTCATCCGTTTCATCTTTGCGCTTAATTGAAAGAGTTTCAAAAGCAGAAAAAAGACGCTTGCACAATTGTGTCACCAACTGAATAGGCCTTCCTTTTAAAATACTCTCCGGGAGTGTTGAGACAAGGTGAACAAGGCCGATTTTCAACGAGGAGAGAGCCTTCCATAAACCTTTCAGAGAACGCTTTAAGTAGGTTGAATCCCACAATGGGACATTCTCCTCCTCATTCTTCCTGGAAATCGTATCGTCTATTGCCGCTGCAGGAACAATACAGTAGTAGAGCACCTCCAATATGTGACCCCTCTCTTTTATACGCAGCCTTGAACTATCCCGCATCTTCAAAATAAATGGCGACCATTCTTTACAGGCCAGAATCACCAGATTGCAGAGCCTTTCTTCCGCCTTATCTCGAGAACTTAACTGCATTTCGAGCAGCTTTTGCAGGAGGAACAAAGGTAACTGATTCTCGAACATCATCAGATCTCTCATAATGGGATTGCAGATTTCGCTCCTGCCAGATGGAGAAAAGGTAACTCTGCCCAGTCGCTTCACCTTGGAAGACATTTGTGAGGGAGCCTGATCCGCCTGTTTGACTTGGAACTGCAAGCACTCGAGCACGAAGGACGCGTCAAGATCCATGAGCCAGGCAAGGGTTTCCTTCTTATAGTCGAGATATTCGTCGTAGCAGTTCCTGATCTGCCAGTCGTACTTCTTCACCTCTTCCACTACAGATTCGAACTTACAGTCACCGGTTGTCTTCTGAAATCTTCTTGCAGCAGCAACTTTATATCTCTCCGTTCCGTGCAGTTGGGATCTCCAGTGGTTATATGGTCCAATGGAGACGCACTGCGGAATATATGCTTCTGGTTTAACTGCCAGCAACTCCTTGGGCACACGAAAAATGGATATAGATATCTCATTTTCTTTTTCTTGGTCGCCATGTATTTGCACGCTTTCCTTGATTTGAAGAACCCATCGATCATGATCGATCTTCACTTCATCTGCGTTCATTATTTCCATGATTCAAACTGGAAAATTGATGAGAGATCACGGAAGGGTACGAGACATAGAGGGGATAAAATTTTGAAATCGAAGGCTCAAATATGTGAAACAGTTGGGCAGACTGTCGTATATGTAGCTTCAGCATCAGCCAGAGAGAACGAAGCAATTTGAGTTGCATTTCTATACTTCGAGAAAGGAAGGCAACTTTAGTTTGACAAATTTCCACACGTGCAACTTCACGTGGTAAGTACTTAACAGAAAGGATTCCATGATAATGGTAGTAAAACTATACGATTGAATTCTAATAGCAATATCACAACTTAATACTTTGAGGAAAATACCTCTTATTTATTAATACCTATCTAATCTAAAATATGCAAAGAATTAAAGATTTTACTATCTAATACTTTACACAACACATATTAATATCTATTATCTTTTATATTCCATATAAATAAAAATAATAATCAGTTATAATTAATTGTTCAGATGAGAATTATTAAGATATTTTATAATTATATTTGTGTTTGTTAGATTTTGATAGTATTGTTTCAATTGCAGGTGATATGGTTTATAGGTATTTTTTTAGTGTGATTTTATTTTTTAATTGAAATGTAGTTTGTTCATTATAGATTCATTTTAAATAAAAGAAATTATTAAACATCTTTGATGATCAGTCAATTTTGTTTGTTAATTTCATCACAATTGAAATACATAAGAAGGAATAATAGATAATGTCTAGCATAATATTTGTAAATGTTGATGAAGAAATGAAAGTGCTACTTTATTATATACTTTATTGTTGTTTTTAATTGTACTAGATGTTCTTAATTGATCTTACTTGATGATAACTAATATTTAGAGTCTCTTCTTAAATACACATCTCTATGTATTAAATTACAAATATTAGATATCCAACCTAATAAATAATAATCATTTTTTTTTTTTTAAAATTAATAAACAACCAAAAAATATTCAAATTGCCATCATAAAATCTTAAATGAAATTGTATGTAACAATTACAATATATGACAAGAAAATCAGAACATTAAAAAGTGTGTGATAACTTAATAAATTATAATTATTAAAATTATATTAACATGTATGTAAAGTAACTCACTTTGAATATATATTCAGAATCAAAATAAAATAAATATATTAAAAATAAAAACTACAGAGTATGTCGTTTTTCAAAGGACATTTTTATATAAAGAAATATTAAATTTAAAAAGAGATTATTCATGCATACTTTGACAATATTGAATTCAGACAATCTATACTTAGTTGAAATTTTTTATACTTAATCGTGTACATTTTTAATTTTCCAAATTTGTGTCTGCTAGTAGTCGGTAAATATCATTCTTTCTCTGATCGTGCAATCCAATGCTATGCAAAACACAAAATGATTTTTCGAAATGACAGAAGATTTATTGGGAAATAGAATTTTTAGAGAGAAAGTAATGTGAAAGCTGAGCTGAGACTTTAAAACATGCCGGATCAGATTGCAATACGACTAGGTCTATCATTGCTCTAGATATAGCGCACATCACTCTCAGTTAGTGTTATTTATAGTTCAATGTCGCCAAACATTAAACAAAGCACTTTATCTATCGTATATCGGTACGTATCATTTCAAATAACATTTTTTTGTTTTCACATTCAAAAGATCATTAGAAAGTCAATAATCAATTTTAATTTGTATTACACTTAAACCTACATTACTCTTAGTTTGCAATCAAATTAATATGGGTCTTTAAATGTCATCATCAAAATTACATTCCCTCGATACATGGTAGGTTCCCAATGACGCTCCTTACAACAAATGTAGATATACACCCAAGTTTAAAAAAATGTATTTATTGAAGGTCATATTCTTATGTGGATGATTGTATGGTACAAAGGTGTTGAAGGACCGTGACACATGCATGATTCCATGTTGTGCCTTTGGATTCATAGAATCCATTCATCTAAGGTTTCAAGTTAGTTAGTCCCTTATCTATTAGATATCAACTTTATGTTGTGGCATTCTAAGTAGTCAAGATCAACAGTACTCCAATTTATAGGTTTGAGTACACTTTACCCTACCTTTATCCATTGTGTTTAATAAAGAACCAAGTTTGTTAGTGTTCATTTTGGTAAACCTTATAGGAGAGATGTGAAAAACAACTTGATTTATCATCTACCTTTCATTCAAATATTGATGGATATATGGAGGTGGTCAACTACACATGATTGCATGTTTTACAAATTGCAACCATACTCATCTAATTATTTTGGATGAGAATCTATTTTACATTCTTGATGCATATAATAATTCTATGGGTCATATTTCTTTTAGGACATGTCTTGGTTTATATTACGTAGAACCCTAAGACAAAATAGTACACACCATATCTTCTGGAGTCACTCTCATAAGAACAAGAAGTAAATAGAGCATAATTATTTTTTACAACACATCAAATGTTTTCACCAAAAGATATAATAGACAATCTCACACCAATATTAGAATTACAAATAATATAATGAAGCTCACCACATACCTCACTCATTCAAGGTTAGGGATAAATTATTGTTGTATTTTGAAAGGGAAAGATTCAAGGGTTTGCATCACAAGTTGGGATGTCTAAATTGTTTGTAGGTCAAAAGTCCCACTGATGGAGGAAAGTGTAAAAATTTCATTCAAGAAAGATGTAATATTGTCCAAGGTTGATCTTTTCATTTAAGCTATTAATTTATTAGGAACTTTAGGGTTAATAATCATAAGGTCACTATAGTTTTCTTTTTGATAACCAGTAGAGTTTATTTATAGCTTAGTTAAAATTAATTTTTTTATTTGAAATATTATTTAAGCTATAAATTTAGGTTAAATCAAATAGAATGATACGCAATGAGTTGATAATAAAACATGAAACGCAATAGAAATAAATGTAAATAAAAATAGAGAAAAGGGAAGGGGTGTATGAAATATTTGGAGAAGTGAAACATGCATATGCATAGCCTATAATACTATTACAAAATAACTAAAACTACCTCTTACATCAGATTATAAATTAAATCAAATATCATAAAATCTATAGTATGAAACTTTTATCTTGAAACAAAAGAAATACAAAAGAAAAGTATAACTATTCATAAGGCCATGAGTGTGCACCTAAATTTAAAATAGAGTCACTCATAGCACAATAAAGAGATAAATTTAGAGAATAAAATCATAGCTAATAGTCAAATTTCATAATCAATTTGTATGGGAAAACTAGCTTGGAGTGCATAATTACAAGAGTGCACATATTCTTCCAAATCATCTCTAGTAGGTTGCCTTAGTCAAACTCCATTGACTAACCTACATCCAATCTAGATTTTAATCATTAAATTATAGTGTTTATCTTGTATTTACTATATGTACAACTAACCCCATACAAATGGAATAAGTGTTATTTATATTAATATCTCTTTCTATAAACAGAAAGTCTCTCTACTCATACCTGAAACTCAAAGAATTATAATTTATTGCCTAGACAAAACATGTTTTCCTTAGATATGATTATATTTAATTATTTAAGTAAAATTACTTATAAAATAGGGGATACTATTACACATGTAGGCACATTATAGCCATATATTTAATGTGCCTACTTGTATAATGTAGAATATAATACAATATATGGTAGGCTCTTAATGATACTCACTAACATCAAACTTTACAAAAAAAAATATACACCCAACCTAAAATATTGTTTAGGTACCAAGGGCCATATTTTATGGTAGATTATTGTATGGTGAAAATTTGTCGAAGAATAAAAAAAATTCATGATCTAATCCCATGCCTTAATATTCTTTCTATTCATTGACCTATGGTTTCAATTAATTAATTTATTTCCATATATATTGGATATTAGCATATGTAAGGGTGCCAAGACTAATATTTTACATAGCACACCTCATGAAACAAAATATCTAGCACCAACATATTAGGGTGCATTTTTTTATGCTATTATATGCATTGTTTTAATCCATGCACCCTAATCCTTCCAAGTTATATTAGTCCAATGATGTCTCTTGGGATAAATAATATAAATAATTTTAACTCTTACAAGAATTTTGTTATGATTTTTAGTACCTATGATTATTTTACCTATATATAAAGCTAGTGATTGGATCAACATATAGAAAAACCAATTTCCTTAAACTCCTAAGAAAAATTTCATATGGAAAAAAATATAATGTTGCAAAAAATGCCAATTTACTTTAGTGTTATGTTCTTGAGAACTCTATCTTATAGTTGACACCTTATGGAATTTAAATAATATCACTAACAAGTCTAGCCAAGGTAGGGGATGCTACTACAAGGCTAAAAGTGTTGCCTAGGAATCATAACCCTTCTAGACTTCATTGATCTAGTGATTATTCTTAAGAGCCAAATTATGGTGAGTAGAATAAATTAATTCATGGAACACTTTGGATTTGAAACGTGATTATAAAGAAGCTACTAGTTTCAAACCACTTATTTTTTCCTAGGGATTAGTTGGAAATATGTTTACTAGAGTCAAGAATTTAACTACAAGAAACAAAATTCTTAGATGCAAAGGTAAAACTATTTTGAAAGGTAAGGAAACAATAAATTTGATAAAATAGAAAAAGTTAAAGGAAATAAAAAATATTCTTCCCTCAAATAACTAATGGAAAGAAGGAATTAAATATATGGGTGCTAGAAATGTTTTATCTTTTTCTTATACCAAATAGAATCCTAAAATATGTAAGTGCTAGCAAATAATCATATCTTGATCATTATGAACAAAACACATATTTAGATAGTTTTCAATAGCTTAAAAGGATATTTTTGAATGTGTTGATTAATTTAAATTTACCTTTCTAGAATCAACTTCATAATTTTGTTTGTCGATGAGTAATTACACTTTCCCTAGTTTGTTGACATGTGAGGCTTGGATGCTTGATATTGCAAATAGGTCTTCAATCCGTTTCAAAATTCACTTTAGATCTATCACTTAAACAAAAGAGAGGAGAGAAATGGTGGTGTTGTATAGGGGCTTGCCTAAATTTTTAATCTAAAAAAATTACACCCCCTTGAAATTTCACATTTACACATTTTTCGTTCACATTTGGGTATGTGCAGGATCATCATGGAAAAAACATGCCCTTAAGGGGGTAAAAAATTTAGAAAAATTATAATTAGGAATTATGATGTAAAAATTTGAATAAGTTATCTATATTATTTCAAAAATATCTAAGAATAAAATCTGTAGAAAATTGAATGTAGTTTCTAAACTACTAGGTTTATTTTAGAAAAAAAAAAATCTATTTGGTGAAAATTCGAAATTTCAATACAATGGTACTTAAATTTCAGGGAAAAAATAAGAGGTAAGTGTCTGTCTAACCACCCTAACTACAATAAAATGATAATACTTTTTAAAAATATTTTAGATATAAGCAGAGGACTCATGTCCCAATGTGATGCATATTATTTTGTAATTTTTTTCCAAGTAAATAATTAATTATGATTTTTTTATTATAAATTTTAAAAAATATAAAAACTCGTATGTCTGACCACCTTAACTTGGCCAAAACTTCATGAAATTCATTTTTTTCTTTTTTAATCCTATAGTATGTGAAGCATTGAATGTGCCACATGTTTCAGATTTAAAATATGTGATACCGTTTGAAAGCTATAAATGTTTTTCAATCAGCCTGTTGATCAAGACTTTAATTGAAATTCAAATAGAAAATGAATAATAATTATTTATTAAATTGAAAGTAAAGAATAATTTATATTGGCGGAAATTTGAGAATCTCCTTTAGAAACCATTTTCATTTCATCAATTTTGGGTAAAAAACATTCGTCAACCACATACCCTACACATACGCATCATATCGCCACTTTTTGTCCCATCATGATCTTGCACATACCCATTTATGGTGCCTAGCTTCATTTATGAAAAGAACCTTATGAGTTAGAATTTCATGATTTTAACTCCATAAGGGGAAATGATGAAGTGATTGTAGTCTGCCACCTCATTTCTTGCAAAGTTATGAGTTGGGTGCTTGTGCAACATATGGACATCTATGTGGTGCGCTAGCATCCCAAAGCCTTATGAGTTCAAATGAGGAATCTTGGGAACCTTTTCCAATGATATGTGTCATCGCAGGAAACTTCTAAGTGTAACAACTCTTCCCACCCATGCAACTTCACAAAACTCTCATTTTTCACTCTCATTTGTAGGAATTCTCACTCTCACTCAGTCCATCTTGCTCCTCTTTTCTAAATCACAATTCTATAGTGAAGCTTTGCTAGATTGAACTCTCACCAACAACCAAAGCTCTCTTCCAAGTGCTCAAAGTCATGTCTATAAATCCAAGAGGTGGCCATAGACTATTGGCAATACTATCATCCTTTCTTTTCTATTTTCTAGAATACCTATCATGTCTATATGTTTTGATATGGGTTCTCCTCCATAGGAAGGTTTACTTTTATCACTCATTGTGTCTATTTCATGATATTTGTTCTCCTCAATTGTAGGGTTTTCTTTTATCACTCATTGTGTCTACTTTATTTTGTGTCTTTTATACTCTCTATCTTACAGGTTGTCCATAGAGGTGGAAACACCAATTCAAGGGTTTGACTGAGGAAAGCTCCAAAATTTTCCTTCATTCACCATGTGTCCAAGATTCTTGTGTGGAGATTTGTGGGAGGATTTGAAGAATAGGACCTTCCATAAGTTAACATATCAGCTATTTTTCATTTACTTGCATTGTTTCTTTCTATTATGTTGGTAGATTAAGCAAACCTCAAATTGTGAATAGTTACTAGATTCTTTTATTCATGTGTAGAGGATCTAGTTCTCTATCCATATGAGATGCCAATGTGTCCATAAAACAATAGCCCACCATAGTGTCATCCTACTTCCATGTAGGAATCCTTTGGTCAAGAGCTTATCCTCTTATCTCAAAATTCTATGAAATTTTCTCTTTTAGTCCTCAAAGTCATTTATCTATGATCATTTTGGAAACTCTATTTTAAATATGTTTTACAATATTTTCATCTTGAACCTCCATCACTTGGGTTTGCATCATTGAGGTGACCAAGGGAAATTTGCTTCCTTTAGACCCTATTTGTCTTGGGACTTGGGAGTGGAAAATCCCCTCCTTCATATTTTGGTGAAACCAACATGAACATGAATCATGTCAGATCTTTTTCTACAATGTTTAAATCCTTTTGATAATTATTTTTCTAAAGAATATTTCGATATGATAGATGATAATCTAGATGATTTTTTAGTGGAATCTTCTTCTATCTGTAGATCTCCTGAACAAACATCTTCATCACAACCATGTACTTCATCTTCACAAGTTGAAGAGTCTGTGAATGTACTGATTTTCTTTGTTGCTCATCAAATTCCTAAGAGACCCATCATTAGGATGACTTTGGATATCCCTTCTCCTAAGAGGATTCATTCTATTCATGGGGTTCTAGTCTCTGATGACTCATGAGAACTTTACACTAGATTCTTAAAAGCTACATACTCTACCTATAATGTTGTAGGATATACATACAATACTAGAAAAAGTCTATATAATTTGAAGCAACCCACATTTTTTCCTACTTCTCTACGATCTTCTTTACCATGTCTTCCTCTAGCACCTAAACCTATATCTAAAGAACCTAGTGATAACAATCTTGTTGAGCAACTTTGTGTTACTCTAGCAAATATCTCATTGTGGGATTTGCTTCAGTTTGCTATATTTTATCAAGGTAGGCTTCAAGAAACCTTGCAAAAGATCATCTTTCCTTCTTTTGTTAGGTCGGTGGATGTTAATGCAATGATGGCTCATATTTGTGTGAATTTTTTGAATATAACATTTTATCCGCAAGAAAACCTACCCTCAAAAGTACATAAATAAGTAGATCCTCTGATGATTATAGGTAACATTAATAACAATGGCATTAGGCATGCTATCAATGACACCAACTCAGCTCTCAACATATGTAGCATTGATCTACTACCTAAGATTAAAATTTATTCTTCTTCTTTAGCTTCTTATTCTTTGTATTTTCATGGATTTGATAGTGTTGGTCATCAAGACCTACAAATGATAATATTTCATTTGAGGTTGGGACTTATTACCTTACCCACCTTGGTTTATTTGATATTTGGTCCTTTACCTTACAATATTTCGTTCAGAAGACCTGAGATTCATGCTTTGGGAGCTATAACTTCCACCTTGCATCATTGTATAAAATTTGTTGATAATAATGAAGTGATTACAATCAAGGTTCACCTTGATGCTATACATCTTTGTGAGATGGCAATTGCTAGTTAGGCCTTGGTTGTTTCGAATTTGAAAAATTTTATTCCATAATTATCTTTTGATGCATTGACATGCTTTTTGGTAGTGTATGTTTTATAGGTTGCCCCTGAGATGGATGTCCCTAAAGAAGATCAATCTAAAGAAAAAAATCCAAAGTTTATCCCTTCTTCATCTTCTTCTTCATCTTGAATCCATTTCTTGGTGATGATTCAAGGTCCTTGGAATTTTCTAAGTTCTTCATTGGAAAATGCAAAGTTGACCCTATCTACCATGACCCTCCAATAGTTTCATATGCCTCTCTCAATAAAACTGATTGTCCTCCCATGGGGAAAAGTGATCAGGATCGCATCAAGGAAAAATATTGTAGCCCTACTAAGGAAGATAACCATGATTTTATTAAGGAGGCTAAATTTTGTAGTCATGTCAAGAGGGATGATTGTGATTTTGTAGATGATACTGATACTCACTGGTGGATTGATGCTCTCTATGTTGATCCACCTCCTTCTTAGGATTTACAAACACATTATGGCCCTAGCTATAAACTAGTTTCTAAGTATGGTTATGGTCATAAAGGTTGTGGGAATAATAAACAAGGAATTAAAGTACCTATAGAATGTATACCTTGTAAGTGTAACTTGGCCCTTGGTTACTCTCTTGAGCAGTCTAAGCAAAAACCATGGTGCAGTTTCAACATGATTTTTATTGAACACATTAGTCTAGTTCATCCCAAGTGGATTGGGAGTAAATTAGACAATAACAAAGTTCCTTTAGACATCTTCTCTTTAGAGGAAGCATTAGGAGAATTATTAGGTGTCTACTATCATTTTCCTTCTTATCACCATAAATAGTGATTTCCATATCGCTTCCATAGACAATCATACTTTGGAGAATCCATTTTTAGTATGGATGAGGAGGCTTCTTTATCTAATTTGGATGATGATGTTCATATTTTCCATCATGAAGATCATAGTTCTCTCCTTAAAGGGGACATTGTTGATGTTTTCATGGATCCTAAATCTTCAAAAAAGATGATTAAAATTGGAAAATACTTTTCTTCAAAAGAATCTAAGCAACATTATGATTAGTTACATTCTCATCTTGATATCTTTACTTGGCATATGAGACATGACTAGTATTAAGGAGTTTGTAGTGGTTCACAATATCATTCTATGTCCTAATGCTAAGCCTATAAAGAAAAAGTTCTAAAAGATGAATCCCAAGGTGGCATTGTTAGTTAAGATTGAGATAGAGAAGCTATTTAAAGTATACTACATTTGTCCTATTGACTATTCACCTTGGATATCAAATATTGTTGTTATTAGAAAACCTAGTGTTCATATTCACATTTGTATTGAATTTTGTGATCTCAAAAAGGCTTCTCTTAAGAATGAATTTCTATTTCCTAATATTTATATGATTGTAGAATCAACTACAAATCATGCCTAATTGGAGTTCATGGGCGACTTCTTGGTCTATAATTAGATTTGTATTAACCTGGAAGATTAGTATAACATAGCCTTCACTACCCCTTGGGGTACTTTTTGTTATGTGGTCATGTTGTTTGGGTTAAGGAATGTAGGAGAAACTTACCAGTGGGTAATGATCCTTATCTTTCATGATTTCATTCGTAAAATCTTAGACGATTGCATTGATGATATCTTGGCTAAGTCTATAACTTGTCAAGATCACATAAAAAATATTTGTCTTATTTTTGAAAGGCTTTGAATCTATAAGATTAGGCTAAATCCTTTTAAGTGTGTCTTCGACATTGACACAAGAAAGCTTTTAGGATTTATTGTTTCTCACCATGGAATCAAAGTTGATACAAATAAGATTGATGAAATTGTTAACATGCCTCCATCTAGAAACAACTCTCAACTACATAGTTTTGATTATATTAAAACTATAAGGGCTAGTACCCATTACAAACTAGGCATATAGGCAAACCCATAACTCACAAATAGTGAGAAGACCAAAAAGAAAATTAAAAAATAGATTTGAAAAAGTTCAACCAGCAAGAAGTAAACAAAAAGAAACCACAAGAATAATACCAACACAAAAAAACTAGACACCTACAGGTTTCCTAAGAGCTTGAGACTATTGATCATGTTCCACTCCTGAGATAGGAAATCAAGCTTCTGTTTGAAAGTCACAAGCCCCTGAAGACTAGCCTAGTTATCCTTGGTAGCAACATGAGCCAAGGTTACCACCTTCTCACCCTTCTTCTTCACATTACCATCATCCTCCCCATCTACAAGCCATATCCCTTGGCTCTTTCTTATCTCATCTTGAAACACCTTAAGAGAGAGCTATATTTTTCATAGTTTATTTGCTATAGTTGGTGATAACCCTCAAAAATTGAATGGTCTCCTCCTAGATCTAGTGAATGGCATCAATTTCAACCATTTAGATCTTTTCATCTTCTTTTGAGCCAACAATGGACCAAAGATCATCCAACTCTTTCTCCCACCTTTCTCACCTCTCAAAGGACCAACCCAAGGATGTAATCATATCCTAATGTGCTTTATTCTCCACCTCGCTAGGCCATGCAATCTATTGTTCCAACACCTTGCCTTCAATGATTTGAATCCTCTCATTAGCAGTAACTAGATGTCTTAGGATCCATTTCATGATATCTTTTTGAACATTGATAGTATTAGCAATTTCATTCAAAATTTCACTTATAGAGTTGATTGGAAAATGGATAGACCTAGGAACATTCCTAGGTTCATCCAAGTTGATGCATAGGTTGGGGGTATTAAGATGGGTATGATTATCACTGGTTAGTGTGTTGGGGACCTCTGATTCATGGCCATGAGCTGAGGAGTGAGCAAGGGAATTAGTTGGGGTGGTGTTCCAGGAATCATCATAGTCATTGGTGTTATTAGACTCCCCCGACTTAGAAGATATGGTCATGGGCGTAGGATCAGATATGGGTTTGCAATTGATAAGAATGAGTGGGGTATTATCATTAGTAGGGGCTTTAACCTAGGCCCGGGTACTATGGAAGATGGTAGGAGGAGTTTTTTTGATAGTGACAAAAGGGTTGGGGTCCATTGAGGCAATAGTGGGGTCTAGAATAGTTAAATTATTCTTGTGTATAGTAGTAGGGGAGGGAAGTAAGGCCTCATGATACTTACATAAACATGGGATTAGGCCTTGATGTAGGGGAGCTTTTTACATTTGGCCTAGACATTCCTGCAAGATTGCTCAAGTGAAGACATAATCAAAAAAGGGAAATTAATCTTAATATTGCACCTGAGGTGATTGAGAATTGGGAAAAGGTGGGTATGGAAGGGGTGAAAATACCCTTCTAGAGTGATGTACCTCATGAGAATCTCAACTATGCTACTCCAAACACCAGGGAGGTCTGCACGATTGAAAGCATTCTATAATTTGTTAACCTTCTCACCATCTTTTAGGAACCATTTCATCCCCTCCTGGTAATGGATCTTGGACTTGCATGGAAGAAAAATACCCTCCAAATAAATCCCTGCAATATGTGCAATAAGATCAAGGGTTATCGCAAAATAAACACTACCCACAATCATAGTCTCATTTTCCCATGAATTGGTGAATTCCATGGATAATTTGGGGTTAACAACCTGCATCACTTCCATGTACAAGGCCAACTTCCCCTTTCAATAATCTCTTGGACCTCTTTATCCTGCTTCCAACCATCACAAGTAGTAGGTTCCTCTTGGACTAAATCACCATCTGTTGTGCTGCTCGTGAGAAACAAAGCACAGAAAAACTAGAAATGGAGATGGTTTTTCAAAAAATAGTGTTGAAGTAAGTAACAATGACCCATCAAAGTGTGATTAAGAATCTTAAGTTTCCATAAATGACAATTTTTGCAACTATTAAAGCGAGTTGACAATAAATCCAACCCAAACTCAAATTGGTCATCCTTTCACATCATTACAAATTAAATCAAGAACTTAACTAGGGATATAGCATATATTATCCCATTTTACCAAATTACTAGTAAAGGCTCCTAAATTTTCTAAGGCATCAACAACTTTATTGTTGCTCTTGAACATGTGATACACTCTGTTATTCCTAAGGTAAATCATTAGATTGCAATCCAAGGACACGGGGTCCTTAAGAGTCTAGTAGGGAGAAGCAAGCCAAGTTAGCATAAGGACAGTATTCCTTGAGTCCCCTTCAATAATTAAGTTAGAGAACCCATCTTGCATGGAAATTTTGATGTCATATAAAGCCACTACCACCTCAACAAAACTAATGGACTAGATCCATAAGTTAATCTAATATACCACCACAAATCTACCCCTATGGTCATGAAAGACCCCACCCCCACCTTCCAAACCTGGATTGCGTTTGCTCTCAACTGTATAGCTTGCAGGGAAAGATTTAGGAAATTTATAGATTATTATTTCAGTTGGCAAATAGTACCCTTCATTTTATATGATTGTTGAAGAAAGCTATTTCCTTTCAATGGGATGATGAGTGTGAAAAATATTTTGAGTCAATCAAGAGTTATTTGGCCAATCCTCCTATCCTAATTCTAGCTATGCAAGAAAAACCATTTTTTCTTTATATCTCTACATTACCTCATGCCTTAACAACTTTGTTATCTCAATGTGATGATGATGGTAAAGAAAGAGTGGTCTACTACATTAGCCATATTCTTGTTGATTATGAAACTCATTATTCCACAATGAAGAAAAAATTGTGACATTATCTTCTTCATGTTGAAACTTATGTCATTGTAAAAAGTCACCTTCTAAAGAATTTTTTTCACCAAAATTGATATTTTAGGAAGGTTGGTCAAATGGGTAATGTTACTCTCTTATTTTGGCATCATGTTTGTTACTTAGAAAGAAATTAAGGGTCAAGTTGTTTCTAATCAATTGGAAGAAGCTCCCTCATCTCACTCCTTTCCTAATTTGGATTTATTTCTAGATGAAGAAATTTTTGCAACAAATTGTGAGCCATTGTGGGAGATGTACTTTGATGGGTCGAGATGTCAAGTTGTCTATGAAGTAGGTGTAGTTTTAATCTCACCTAAAGGAAAGCTAGTTTCTCTATCCTTTTGATTGGAATTTTGTTATAGTAATAATATCATTGAGTACGAATCCCTCATAACTGGCTTGCATGGTGTGATTGTAGTAAACATTAAACATCTTCACATACATGGTGATTTTGAACTTATCATAAATCAAATTACATTAACGTATCAAGTCAAGTAGAATAAGCTATTTCAGTATTAGGATTCAGCCTTAACCTTGCTCAATTGTTTCTCTTCTTTTACAATAGATAGTGTTCCTAGAGAGAAAATCAACATATAAAAGCAATTCTGACTAACACCTCCATTGTATCTTTAGATAAAGGCATAGAAGAGTATCATTTTTTGGTTTATATTATCTACTTTCATTCTATCTAAAATCAACCTAAATCTAATGGTCTAGTGTGTGCTCATGTGGACTCAAAGGAATGGTATTCTAATGTTTATTATTATCCAAAGACTAGAAATTTTCTTGATGATGTGATAAAGAATGCTCACACTTTGATACAAAAAGTTTCAGTGTAATACATCATATTATCAAATTTCCTCTATCAAAAATATTATAATGGTCTCCTTCTTCAAGGTGTCTCACTAAAATTGAAATACCCCTTTTCCTTCAAGGAACCCATTTAGGCTTTGGAGGTGGACATTTACGTGGTAAATCTCTAGTGTGTAAATTGATTCACATGAGATGCTTTTGGAAAACAATGGATCAGGACTCCTTTGCTTTGGTCAAGATGTGCCTATAGCTGTGTCAAAAACATAGTAACCTTATTCAGTCTCCTTCTCAAGAGATTCAAAATAAGACCTCTCCTTGGCCATTCACAAAATGGGTGTTGGATATTATTGGAAAAATGTCACTTCCTTCTTCTAAAGGACATATATTTGTCATTAGTGCTACTGATTACTTTAAAAAATGGGTGGAAGTTGTTCCACTTCAATCCATGAATTTTGAAGGAATCTATAGCTCTTTTTCTAAACAAAATCATTTCTCGTTTCAATTTTCCTTCTACCCATGAAACTATCAATGGTACTCCATTAAATAACAAAGAGGTGAAGAAATTCTTGGAGAAGTTTCATATTCAAAATTTATTTTCTACACCATACTATCCTCAATCAAATTTCCAACTTGAAATGTCTAATAAAACTCTTGAGTTGATTCTCCAAAAAATAGTAAATAAACATGGTAAAGATTGGAAAACTCAATTAACATACATATTTTTGGCCTATCACATTAATGTTCATAAAATGACTCGCATTATGTCATATAACCTTGTGTATGGTATCAAGGCTATCATTCCTTTAGAGTTGGAAATTCCATCTTTGCAAGTTTTCCTTAAAGGGTTAATTGATGATGACACTTACCATGGTAATCATTTGAATTAGCTTGATTTTCTCAAGAAGCATTAGCTACAGGCCCTCAATCATCTTTAGGATTATCAATGGTCACTATCTAAATGTTATAATCAAGGTGTTATTTCTAGAACTTTCAAGCTAGGTGACTTGGTTCTTTATGAGGATTAGAGAAATGTAAATGTGTTTCTCAACCAAAAAGGGGAGTTTAGTCATAATTGGTTGGGCCCTTACAATATCATCTCCATGTATGGTTTTGGTGCTTATGGACTACCATCTATGGATGGAACACCTTTAAAACATCCTTTCAATGTGATGCATCTTTGTTGATACTATGGATAATGTTTATTTGTCATGTGTGTAACACTCATTCCTCATGGATTGTAGTTCATTATTCTATGGAAATCCTTCATAAACACAACTATTCTATTATATTATGATATGATGTAAACATGTGTTTTATTATACTATATATCCATGTACTGCATTTGACTAAAGTCTTTTAGTTAGCAAATTAGATCATCATTGTATTTAGTTAACATATATACATGTAAATATTTATTAGATCATGATAGAGTTTAATCTAAACATACATCCATAAGTATAACATCCATCACATAATCATTGAAACATAGAAAAATTGGATAGGTGAATTTCCCCAAAATGGAAAAGTTGATCCAAAGAGGGAAAAGGGGTCCTATTATTCTATTTTGATTTAAGGAAATGAGATCCACACCAAGAATTGACCAACAACCATTAGGTGATTCAACCCAAGGTGTGAATCTAGCAAATTTCCCTTTTTTCTAGGATGGGGGTCCAAGCTAAATAGCATTATGGGAAGAAAGATTAAGATCATCAAATAAACTTCAAATTGTGATCTATAGAGTGCATTTAGAAGGTTAAACATAATAATGATGGAAACTATAGAATTCAGGGAGAGTTTGGAAGGGATAAATGTTGTGCACCTCTTACAAAAAGTTATTTTTTATGGCTTACTAAGGACTCATTCACCCTATGGTGAATGGCTCTTGGCTAGGGTTCCTAGAAAATGCTTTCTAGGTTCTCTTCTACTAGTTTTGCACTTCAAGATTCTAATTGTTCACTGTCAAAAACCTAAAGATAAATCTTGTAGATTAGTTTTTGTGATTTGAAAACTTTCTTGCATGTTTCATCAATTTTTTGGTCCAACTGGGTATGTGCAGGATCATTAAGGATAAAACAGGCCCTTCGGTGGCAAAAAATTAGAAAAATCAGAGTTAGACAACTTGACATAAAAAATTGAATAAGTTATCCAAATTATTTAAAAAATATGTAAGAATATAATCTATAGAAAATTGAATGTAGTTTCTAAATTAGTAGGTTTATTTTTAAAAAAAAATTCTATTTGGTGAAAAGTTGAAATTTCAATGCAGTAGTTCTTAAATTTCAGGGAAAAAATAAGTAGGTGTTTGTTTGACCACCCTAACCACAATAAAATGATAATATTTTTTTATAATATTTTAGATGTAAGTAGAGGACTTATGTATGGATGTGATGCATATATTCTTATAATCTTTTTCCAAGTAAATAATTAATTAGTAATTTTTTTATTACAACTTTTAAAAAATATAAAAACTCATCTGTCTAACCACCTTAACTTGGTCAAAACTTCATGAAATTCAATTTTTCTTTTTTTAATCCTATAGTATGTGAAGCATAAAATGTGACACATATTTTGGATTCAAGAAATATGATATTGTTTTAAAGCTATAGATGTTTTTCAATTAGCCCATAAATCAAAACTTTAGTCGTAATTCAAATAGAAAATGAATAATAATTATTTATTAAATTCAAAGTAAAGCATAATTTATATTGGTGGAAAGTTGAGAATCTTTTAAAAACCTTTTCATTTCATCAATTTTGGGTAAAAAAAGTCATCAGCCACATACCCTACACATACCCATCATATTGCCACTTTTTGGCCCATCATGATTTTGCACATACCCAACTGATCTTCAACCTAAAATTTGCAATAACACATCAAAGAGAATTTTTTTGTTTTATTAGGGAATAGGGATTTGCCTTGGTCAAACCCTATTTTGGTAATTAAACCTTCAAATGAAATGAAACATGAAAGAAGGAATTATGAATGAACAATAATGTCACAACTTGACAAACCTTATTTGAACCTTCGATAAAAAACCTGCAAATTACCATTAAGTGGCATCAATGAATGAAAATCTTGATCATGAAACTTGATTAGAGATAATTCCTTTGAATATGCTTTAATTTATCTTGAACATATTAGCTCAAAAAATATGCATGATGCAATACATCTTTGATATGACAATGGAATCTTGATTGCTGCAATATCCTTCTCTAAATTTTCCTTGAATTCCTTGAAAATGATCTTGAATTCCTCTTGAGCACACTTGCTCATAAATTATGCTAGAATGCATGAATACTTGAAATTGATAGGTGAAACTAAGTGAAATAGCCTTGTATTTATACATATCTTAACATTAATTCCCCCAAATTCAAATATCACAAGCCAACATTGAATTATAGATTTAAAATAATTAAAATACCACCAAAAACATATTTCAAAGAAGGGTCCTAGGTCTAAGTGAGGACCCATTCGCCATGTGGAAAATGGGTCCTAGGTTACTTACGTAAGAAACACATTGGATAATGTTAAATATTATGCAAAATTAGTGTCATAGGATTAAGTGAGGACCCATTTTCCCTATGATGAGTGGGTCCTAGGTCACTTACCTAGGACACCCATCTTCCAAAGTTAAGTGTTGTGTAATGGAATTTATTAATGTTGGGTTATATCACTCATAATTTACATTTAATTAGTATTGGATTTGAATTAAGGTGGCCAACTAAGGAAAATCAACCTTAGACAATTAATAAATCCCTTGATTAGTGTGAAAATGTAAAGGTACACCTTACAACACCCTAACAATTAAGTCCATTTAATTTAAAAGGGACCTAAAATTAATTTGAATATGTAAAACATATTAAAATAGTAAATTAAGGAAACATTAGACTCATTTTATTATTATTTATTACCAAATTAAGTGTGAAAAAGGGATACTTTTTCCTACACTACATTTTTCCCTTTAGTGAGGGTATGATCCCATGTTAAACTCACACTAAAGTATACATTAAAAAAACTTATGTATGCAAAAATGAGAAAGATACACAATCATACAACATCCAAGATCAAGAAGATCAAGAATAGGCTATCCAACACAATGTGGAACACATCCAAGCTATTTGTTTGTGCTCACTTTGAGGTAGTAGAACTTCTAGCTGTTCACTAGGTGAATCTTCCAAAAGGGTGGAAAATGAGATAATCATATTAGGCTCCCATACCATATTAAAGCTATCCTCCTAACAACTTTAATAAGGCACTACAATTCTAGGAAATGATTGACAAGAAAACAAGGTGTGTTATGCTAGGTGGGCTTGAAATTAGAGTTTGAGCTCCATAGAGCTTAACAAGCTACATTATTCCAAATACCTTTGAACTTGGGGAAGACTCCATAGGCAAGCAAGGTGTGTTATGTTTGATGGCCTTTATTAGGTTTCAAGTTTCACAAGGTTAGCAAGTTGTGTTATGCCAAACACTTTTGAACATAATATATATATATATATATATATGGTTTTTGTTCAAGGGGATCTTTCTTCATTTGTGTAAGGTATTTTTCTTAGGGAACATTGTTTCTAATATCTCCAGGAGAGGACAAGTCAAGAGTAAAATTTTCACAACATAGGGAATGCAATGCATCACATCACCACTAAGAGAAAATTTGTATGTTAGGAAATATCACACTCTTGGAGGACATAAAACAAAATGACACCACCAAGAAAAGGAAACATCACAAGAGAAAAGAAAACCAAACCATAAAACATGAGAAATTTCAAAAGATATTATCGACATGTATGATCCTACTATACAATAGTTGCAAACACCATTGTTGTGAGCAATTTCTTTAAAGTATCCAATGCTCAAATCTAAGATATGAGATCTTACTCTGAAAGACCTATGCAAAGTCATATGTTTCCAAAATAAAGCTACATCATGAAAAAGGATGGAGGGGTTACCCCAAAAAATACATAAAGGGTCTATGGTATATCTTTTCTACAAGTGTAAACACACAAAAGTAGTTTACAATTTGAGTGAGGAAGGAAAAGTGACAAAAAATGACCCCATACAAAAAAAATTGGTTTTTGGGGTTAAAATGAACCCTTTGATTTGAGCAAACCAAAAAAGGGGTCAAATGAACCCTGGTTCATACGAACTAGTTAAATGCAAGGTGGACCCCATCCCACCAAAAAAATAATGAAAACCCCTTTTTGAAAAGGGGTTCAAATGAACCAAGGTTCATGGTTCACTCGAACCACAGGGGGTTTTCTTGAACACCCTAGTTTGAGTGAACCCCCCTTTTCCCACCTCCTTGTTCTCTGGCACACAGAAAACCATAATTTTTTCCCTTTGAAGCTTGGGTTGAGATTGAAAATGGAGGAGACTTCACAAACCCAATTGGAATCAGGTAGTCCTCAGAATTAGCTATCCAAAAACTATAATTTAAATATTTTTTGGTTTTATTATCTACCTTTGTTTAGCTTTATTAAACATAGGTTTTTCAATGAAAATGAAGCTCTCTATTTTACACAGGTGGACAAATAAAAGATTATCAAATTTTCTTTTTGAAAAATATGAGTGCACTAGATATTGAAGTCCTTGATCCAACAAAAATAAATAAAATTGAATTTTGATATATACTAAAAAAAGTTATGCATTATACGGTCCGCCTATGTCTGAATTGTAATTGGTTTGACTTTGAAACTTGATTAATGAAAAAATATTCAATAAAACACTATCTAACAAAGTGGAAGAACTCAATATTGGAGTTAAAAATCTAAATTTGAAATAATTATAATTTATCCTTCATGGAAAAAATTTATGTGTTATATGATGAGCATCACTCCTTAAAAATGTTGTTTTCTAAAAAAAACTAGTTTTCAAGGGAGATGGAAAAGGAGGTACAATCTGATTCCAATTTTTTTCAAAAAAATACATTTAGAATTTATAGAAAAAATTCCACAAAACTCTAGTTTGCATCAACTTCAAATTCCTCATGGTTTAGCTACTATAGGTGCCCAAAAGTGAAGATTTGGTTAGAAAAAAATATTTCAGTGTCTAGTTTGGCCAAAAATTATAAATCACTATTGTGGTATCACCCACAATGTTGTTATAGAGCTCTAAAATGTCACCATTCCCAAAATACTTGTAGAAATGAAAGAATGGCACATAGAGAGATAAAAAATAAAATAAAAAATCCTTTCAGGTCAACATGGAAGAGAGCTAAATGCCTTGATTCTTTGCATCATCCCTAAAAGGAAAACACAAGAAAAGCAAAGAAAGATAAATATTTGTGACATAGAGAAGAATGTAGATACATATAGAGGAATGCACTAAAAGAGAGAGATGTACACTAGATGAAACCATATGGGGGATCACATTGTGCACATGAAATCACATAAGGAAAAATGAAAAAGAAAAACAATGTAAAAGACTAGTAAGGCACATATGATTCAACCTATAGTAGGTTGTTAATATTTCAATTTCGGTCAATATATAGGGAAAGAGGAAAACTAGCTGAAGGGACAACATCAAGTACCAAACTAGGACAAGGCTGTCTTACCCCTTTCCTCCATTAAGTGTGGAACAAGAATGAGCCAAAAATGGAAAATGATATACTACTTCTTGCAACATGGAAAGGACTTACAATGAATGTAAAACATGCAATAGTTAGCATGCTATGATCATACAACTATTACATGGCAAGGAGTAGCAATTATTGTTATTTATTAGTTTGATGCATATCAAATGAGATATTCCCACATGTAGTATCTATCAGTTCAGGATGCACCAAAGTTAAATTTGGCTTAGGAGAATCTTTTTAAGAGTGTTGATATTGAGTGAAGTTTTTTTTTTTTGAGGGACAATAACCAAGATCAATAGTTATTTCTTGTGTATTAGGATCTATGGGGACATAGGTACCTTGTTTTCTAGCACCACGTTCTTTTCAACTATACCCAAGTTGTTTCATAAGTTCATAACTTCTTCCATAAATATTTTTCATTCCTTTTGAAGTTGGTGATTGCTCATAATCAACTTCATAAAAGTTTGTTGTGTACTTTGCTTCTTCTTCTAAGGTGGTTGAGGTGGATACTTTCAAAGATATTTCTATATTTTGTGTCGACATTACCAATTTTTATTTTCCCTTTTTAGACTCTATTTGTGATCTTGTATTCTCTTGTGAATGTAGATGTGAAATCTAAGGAACCCAAATCATCTTCTAATAACTTTGTGACTTCCTCAATATGATTTCTTTTGTATTTCTCTTGCACAGTTTCCACTTGTGTAGTTGGTGTCAATGTTTCCAAAGGCTTTTCTTTACATTTCCCAATTTTCAAGCAACTATTTGGTTTAGGGTCATCATTGATTTTATACACTTTTTTGTTGTAGACATAATTAATTTTGTGATGAAGGGTGGAAGGTATCCCATTCATTGCATTGATCCATGGAATTCCTAAAAGAAGATTATATGAAAGACCATGAGACATAACATGGACCAAAGTTTTTAATATTACCTTCCAAAATTTAATATGTAATGTGCTGACTCCAAGATGTTGTTTTCCTATGTGGTCAAACCCATGGATAGACAAAGAATCAGGGACAATGTTACTCTTATCCATATCAATATTCTACAAAAGGCTCACACTACACACATTAAGGGTTGAATCATTGTCAACAAGAGTTCTCTTTATTCCAATTCTATTAATGTGAGCTATTATCATCAAATATTCATTTTGTTTTTTCTCTTCTAATGAAGGTAAATTATCATGAAGGAAAGTAATGTATAAGTTGACTGGAGCTATAGCTTTAATTTGGGATGCCACATCATTTGATTGCACATTAGGAGGGGTAGGAACTTCTTGTAAATAACTTTCAAGAATGTTATGATAACTAGGTGAGGCTTCAGTAAGGTCCCATAAGGATATTTAGCAAGAGTATTTTTAAGTTCTTCAACAAGATCATACTCCTTTCCATTTTGTAAGGGAAAATGAGGAACACTAGAAAAGATGGGTTGAGGCAATGGGAGGGATGTTGTAATTGTTTTCCTTGGTTGTGGATTGTTACTAGTAGTATACATATGAGCAATTGTACTGTAACTTGGTTGCTATGAAACATTATCATTATGAAGTTGCCTTGTAGCTAGTTCTAAGATAAGCATAGGTTTATTTTGAATTTGAGGTTGATGTGGGGGTGGGTAGATGGTACGAAGTGGCTCAGGAGACCGCTTTAAGGGATATTTAATGTGCATAACCTCAAGAGGATTGTCCTTATTTTTCATGATCTCTTAGTGAAGGGGACTCTAATGTCACTTTATGATCTTTATCTAAGGAAGCATCAGTATTTTTATTTGAATGAAATTTGTCAATATTAATGTTTTCTTTCAACATGATTTCTTTCCTAGTAGGAGATTCTTAAGGAGAGCTACAATCTAAATTTTCATGACATTCAAAGGTTGGTTCTTCTAAAATGACTTCATGAGAAGTAAGGGACTTATCAATGGTTGGATTTTTTTTTTATCAATCATGGCATTCTCTTGTTCAATAATGTTTTCCCTAGGGGAAGAGAGATGAATAGGATTTGTTGATCATAAAACCTTGTTCCTCTTCGAACAACATTATGGGAAATTCAGTGAGTGGGGGACCAAATTACACCTCACTAAATAACCTTTGAGATTGTTAAAGAAGATGACTCTTCTTTATGTTTGGGAAAAGGGGAAAAGAGAATTGCAAGGAAAACAAAAACAATTGAGATGCGCCAAAGCTTTTATGTACAACATTTCAATTTTTGAGAAATTCCATACTCCTGATGAAATGGACACAAAATGCCACATACCCTTCATTGTTGGGAAGAAAAAAATGACTAAGCCTAAAGAAATCATAGAGAAATAATTGAAATCTCCCCGTGGGAAGCATCCATTAAGGTTTGATAGAAAAAAGAAACCTTAAAATTCGCATGAACTTTTGAATTTTTACAGAACCCTTTTTCTCTCGAAACATAATATGAAATAAAACATAACCTTCATAGAAACTAAAAGATTATAATGAACATGATCCAATTTTTTAAATATAGCATCAAGCATAAAAGCTAATGACATATAAAAGAATTATCCATATTATCTATGTAAGGCTTGACCTAGAGCATTCAACATAAATGATACAAGAAAAAAGAAATTTGTGATAAAGGACATAAAATACTCAATATCAAAAGTTTCTCCTTAATGATATTTGGTCTTAAAAAAAATCAACTAAAAATACAAGGTTCCAAGGATGCCAATCCATTTAATAGTCTTGACAAATAGAAAATTCCATAGAGTGTTAAAAACACTCTATAAAAATCCTCCTATTCTTGAGAAATATATCTGCATATTCTAAACCTAGATGATTATTGATTGTTATTTTTCCTAACTTTGATAAAATATCTATATCGTCATCTACTATAGACCCCTTTAAATTGCAACAAGGAGGAACCACCACCACAACCAATAGAGATGAATAATTGCCTAGTGTATGTGCTTGATAGACCGTAATTTGATACAATGCCTTATTACACTGCAATAATATTCATTAATAAACATTGAGCTACTTCATTAATGGCTCTTGATATTGTTGAAGTTCTATAAAGATATGTTGTTAGAGGATGATCAAATCCTAGCATAGTCTGGAAAAGCATGATTTGATCAGCTACAAGGAATGATGACACCACCCCAAAATTCTAACCCTAAAAGTAAGAACTCCACTGCACTATCAAACAAGCTCTCCTTAAAGAGATACATCCATTGAAGACATAACCACTTGACAAAATGGCTAACATGGCATGCTAGAAAGCGATCTCCGAATTTAAAAGAGTAGTTTGGGGAAAATCACTTCCAAGAAGACATGTGTCTTGGTTTGGTCCTAAAAGGAAGATGATCCAAAGAAAATTTTCATAGCCACCACTTGGCATGTTGTGTACTTTTATGCAAGAGTAACATTTAGCCTTCGAGGCATAGTTTCATCATAACATAAAAAAGTAGTGGCCAAAAGAAGACCTGTAAGGCTCAAAATATTGAAGGAAAAAATTTGCTCCATAGTTTTTGGTGACTCATTGGTGACCTTCACTTCCAGAGGTATGAACACAAATATAAAGTAATCCTCAAATTTTGAGGAAAGGAGCATGTCGGGACTCCTAGTCTCCATGAAATGGAAATATGAGGGAACATAATATCTCGTAGGCCTGATAAAGATCAAGAACCTATTTGAAAGAAACTCCTCCCCATTTTAAAGCAACAACACTGATGTGGTAGTAGAGGCGGGATATATAAAGAAGCAACTTCTCGAACACTATAACCAAAGGAGATGGGCTTAGGCCTTTAAGTGATGAGAAGTGTTATTCTTTGATCTGAATGCCCTCTTTGATTAGTTCCTTTGAGATTAATTCTCCATCAAATGAAAAATAAGGAGGGAAATCCAATCTAGATTAGGGCCTATAAGTCTTCCCTAATATCCACAACCTTTTTGGTCAATGCTACTTGACAAGCCCTACTTTCTTGGGAAATTTGATTACAAACAATAAATTCATTCACCTTTCTAGCCATGACACTTTGCTTAGGAAAGCCTACATATCTCAATGCTTCTTTGGTCACTTTATATAGCTTATTGATTAATCTCCCCAATTCCTTAGAATGAGGGGTGACCATTTGAAGAATTTTCTCAACTACTAGGCCAACCTTGGTGTTTAGTTCCTACCTATCCATTAGGAATTTCAAGATTTTCCTTAAGGCTGCTACTACAATCATAATCTTTTCTGAATAGGATGATATAATTCCTTTGAGTATTCGAGGAACTAGGATGCTTGTGCCACAACCAATTCATGTTGGGACTAGGTTTCCTAAGCTCTCATGCTCTCCTTTAATTTCTCTATTTCCTAGAGAGCATTCAAATGTTTTGAGGATAGCTTCTTAATCTCTCCATTGTGAGTCTATAGGATAAACTCAAAATCTTTCTTCTCCTATCTTTCCTTCTCTATTTTTTCCAGGGTCCTTTGGAGTTCACCGGTGGCCTTAACCAAATCTTCCTACAAATTGGCCTTATGCCTATCCATTTCTTGTAGCTCCTTTTGCAACTCTATATATATATATTGTTTTATCTGGTTGTGGTGTCGTCAAGATCCTTTTTCCTCCATCAATGCTCCATAGTTGGTTTACACTTGACTTTGATCTCACATTTCAATCTTTTCAAGTCAACATGAAGTCAATCCTTCTCACTATGAGCTTCCTCGAGCAACTTAGTCACTTCACCCTACTAGCCATGTTCCTTCCTTAAGTAGACCATCTCCAAATATTTTCCTTTGATCTATGCTTGCAATCTTTCTATTGTGGCCTTTATATTTACCAACTTTTCCTTGCAGTTTTTCAATTTCTTGTTCACTAATTCATAGTAAGTGTTGACCACCTTCTTTTCTTCCTTAGTTAGGCCTACTTTGTCATGAAAAATAGTTTTTCTCAAATTGAGACCCATGACTTAGATGTCAAATTCTTCAAACTACATTTATCCTTTTCATTTGGATACTTGTAGCCTCATAGCTAAGATCAACAAGGGTATGTGCAGGATCATCATGGAAAAAATAGGGCCTTAAGTGGCAAAAAATTTAGAAAAATCAGAGTTAGGCAACTTGACATAAAAATTTGAAAAATTTATCTGTATTATTTCAAAAATAAGTTAGAATAGAACCTGCAGCAAATTGAATGTAGTTTCTAAACTACTAGGTTTTTAAAGAAAAAAAACTATTTGGTGAAAATTTGAAATTTCAATGCAGTAGTACTTAAATTTCAGGGAAAAAATAAGAAGTAGGTGTCTGTCTGACCACCCTAACCACAATAAAATGATAATATTTTTTTATAATATTTTGGATGTAAGTAGAGGACTCATGTACGGATGTGATGCATATATTTTAATAATATTTTTCCAAGTAAATAATTAATTAGTAATTTTTTATTACAACTTTTAAAAAATATAAAAATTTGTATGTCTAACCACCTTAACTTGGTCAAAACTTCATGAAATTCAATTTTTCTTTTTTGCAATCTTATCGTATGTGAATCATAGAATGTGACGCATGTTTTAGATTCAAAACATGTGATACTGTTTGAAAGCTATAGATGTTTTTCAATCAGCCTATCAATCAGGACTTTAGTCATAATTCGAATAGAAAATGAATAATCATTACTTATTAAATTAAAAGTATAGAATAATTTATATTGGTGGAAAGTTGAGAATCTCCTTGAAAAACTATTTTCGTTTCATCAATTTTGGGTAAGAAAAGGTCATTAGCCACATAACCATCATATTGCCACTTTTTGGCTCCACATGATCTTCCACATACCCACAAAGTATTTTTCTCTTCATAGAAACAAGTATCTAGCTTTGGGGTAGCTAGATTCATCATGGATTTTATCCACTTCTCCTTCCTTTCTTGTCACCCCTAAAGGCTCTATGGAGACTCAATAATTTTCATGGAAAGAGGAACACCAGTGGGGAGGCCATACAGGGTGACATAATGGGTAATCTCAATTGATTGAGTTTTTGGGTAGGCAAAAAGAAGTGTTATCATTGAAATGGTTAGGATGTCATGTATAAGTTGAGAAGGGGGTGTCTCTTAGTGTAAAAGGGGAACCAGGTTGAAAAAGAGGCATATTCCTAGAAGTAGGTAGGGGTGATGAAACTTGCAACATAGGCGCCTTAGTGTTTACAACTTGTTCCTTTTATAAGGCAATCAAAGATTCAATCATGGTTGAGGTGGAAGATGCATGCTCGAAATGTGGGGTTTCTTCATGGGGATCATTATCAAATCTGTTTGGGGGTGTGTTAAGGACAAGGATGTCAGAATCCATGGATGGAGGATTTTCTTCTGTAGATGAGGGGGCAACAATAACCAAAGATGTAGTAGAAGGAAGGATAATGGGTTCAAAACTTACCTGGATTATTAGGCTAAAGATACAAGTAGAACAAAGTTCACCTCTTCTCCTCTATACATGGAGCTTGGTCTACCGAATTGTTGGATTTTTCTTCTCTTTTTAGGGGGTTGCACTAGTTGGTTTAGTTTCTTTGGCAACTGATCCCAACCAACCTTGGGTCTTTAGAGTTGTGGAAGATCTTTCTTGAGACTATCAGGTCCTCTTACTCATTGGTAGGGAGTTGGAAGTGGATGATATCTACGATTCCCTATATTTTGGTCCTTTTTCTTTCCCCTTCACTTCTTCGAAGGCCGAATGAAGTAGATCCAAAAATATTGTGTGCTCTTGTTCAAGATCCAAATCTATTTCAAGATTACTATAGGATCCAACCTCAACATCATAAATATCCTCAAATCACTCATCTATTTCTCTAAATGTTTTGATTGGGGAATTTAGGTGCTTGGTCTCTTGGTGACATCTCCAGAGATTAGCTATCTTTCCTTTTAACTAACTTAATTTTTTTGGTTGTGTTTTGAGGGATTTAACCATCTAGGTACTTTTTGGAACTCCACCACCCATGGATATCTAAGTCAATCCATGAGGGTTGTACAAATGTTATAAAGGTTAGTTCAATGTAGACTAAGCTACGTTTTCCTCATTCAAGTTCTTCCTCAACTCCCAATATGAAAATTCCTCATGTTTGAAATTGAAACACCATGTAGGATTATACTTTCATCTATCACAAAGGAGGACCAAGCTAAGGTGGACAAAATAATAGGTTAGAACATCCTACTCTTAGCTTTTAATGAGCATTACCTAACTCTTGGTGATGATATGGGAAAGTGCATAGAGAAATTTCTTGTGTCTCCTGACACTATATGAATTGGCAGCAATGGTTGTTCGACAACATGCCTCAAAGGTGAGGGCCATGTCTGTTACAAATTTCAAAAGTGTAAAAGGTTGTTCACTAAAGCCATGACATTTGATAAAAGAAAAAAATTCTCCCATAAAATAATAAAAAAGGGTCTAGTGGTTTTCATCCAATCCAAACCCTCAGGAGAAAAGCCACCTAGTGAATGTGGGGAAAAATCCAAAAGTATCTATTGCAGAAAATAATTGAAAAAATAATAATCCTGTGTGCCGGAAAGCACATGGGTCTAGGCTCAAGTTGGCTTATACAACCTTGATGTATCAAACCTACTAAGTTGTAGATTTCTACTAAAGAACTCAGGGTTTTGATGTAAAATCAAGTGCAGGAGAAAAGATGAATACCTAAACTCAGAAGCACCATTATAATCTATTAGTTATTTCAACATTTTTCTCAATGATTTTCTTCATGAAATCAAATAGCTTCTAGCTCATTTCTTTCTTGAGCATGAAGGCCAAGACCATCTAGAATTGGTAGATCCTAACATAATTTTCATGGCCATATATAAAAGTTAGCATTGAGAAAATAGCCTATATGTCAAAATGAAACTTTCAGTGTTCTAGAGGGAAGATTTTATTGCTCTTTGATTCCTCATTCATTTTATCCTTACTGAATTTTGGACATTGAAATTGTACTCCTTTCTATGAGATAGTACAATCCTTGGTCTAATTTGGACTTATCTTGGACACCCTTACATTTATTATCCTTTAAATTAGAATTTATAGGCCACTAGGACCAATTATTTTAGATTTTGAGGATTATTCCTTTTAAAAATCATATAAAATCCTGACAAAAAGCATTTAAAACATTTAAATCCTAAAACCCACCTCAAAAACCTTAGGTTGGATCCATTCACCACCTTGGGCGAATGAGTCCCCTTTGGTGGGACACATTCACCAAGAGTGGTGGATGAGTCCCTTTTGGGGAATTTTTCAAGTTTTAGTAGGAAATTCATCAACTTGATTCAAATTTCTAGTGGATGTTAGCCCTTGAGGTCTAAATAATGATCAATTAGATTTTAATGCCTATGAATATAATTTTTTAGTTCATTTTCAAGACATCTAAGCAACCTAAGTAAGAAAATTCAAGAGTTAAACATTGAGAATCTTTCACAAGAACAATCACAAGTCTATTAGCAAAAAAGTTGAAGCTTTGGAGAAAAATTCAAGGAATTTTGTAGGTCTTCAAGATCAGTTTTATTCAAGATCTAGCATTGTCAAGAGTTGATCATGGATTCCTATGGTGAATCATGAGGAATTCTAGGTTGGGAGGATGCAACTAGCCATCAATCCAAACCTAAGGACTTGTTTTCTAAGTGATTCCATCTTCCATCATCTTCCAAATCTCAGCATAAGGAAGGTTTTCATATCATTGAGATTCATTTGAGGCTATTTAGGATCTCCTAGGGTGAGTCTTTCATTATTCAGGTTCTATTTATATATCTTGTTCTTGCTTATTAGAATAGGATTGCATCATGTTTCAGATTTCCTAGTCTTAGACACACTTAAGGCTAGGGTTTCCATGCATGTTTCATTATCTCTTTCAAGGTTTAAATACCAAACTATGGGTTTTATTGAGTAAAACCCCCCATTATCAAATAAAACTATATTCTATTTTTCAATTGTTTTTCATAGAGTTGGATCCAAATCCCAGATTGGCAAGAAAGTGAAAATGTTGGAGTACAGATCATAGTTTCTAGTTTCTAAAAAAAGGAGAATGAGATTGGTTTTCCATTGATGGTAAATGAGTCCCATTTAATTTTTTTTCTAGATTATTTTGTATATTCTAGTACCCTTTTCCTCAAAACAACTTTTTGGGTAGAAAACCTAATCTAGCACTAATTCACCCAAGTTGGAAAATGAGTCCCAGCAGGCCAAAAAGTCATTTTTTAAATAATTTTAGAGACATTTATAGTCTTCATTCTATCATTTACAAGTTTCTAAATGCACACTTTCTATTTTGATTCCCTATTTTATTGTATTTTGCATTCAATCTATCTTTTTGCATATCACATTGCATTTTCAAACATCTTGCATTTTCCAAGTTTACACTTGGTGGTGAACCAATTTCTTCTCTTCATTCATCTCCAAGGATATATTACAGTTAGATCTCTCCTATTCTTCATTAGGTTGAGATCTCTAAGGTATTCTTGAATGTTTACATTATAAAATTGGATCCATCCTCCCTTCTTCCCCTTTTGTGTGAACAAGGAAGTTGTGCACCCATTTCTAGTGACCACAAGAATTTCAACTATTTATCCTTGGTTGCCTAAAAATCCTCCATTCTCCTGTGGTGTAATATCTTAGCTTCCCAGTTCGAGGGGATGCACACCATGTCTCAGATGGCTACCACATTGATGGTAACCTTCAACTTATTACCATTGATATCCTTGATTTCTTCATCTAGATTTTATATGCATACATCAACCAACTTTTGGAATGGATGTATGGAGGGTAGTATAAATTGTGGCAAATCAAAATGCAAGAGTTGTGTTGAAAATCCATCAGTCAACCTTTTGGTGAGAATTATTTACAATGCTCCCTCTCTAAGGCCTTTAGGGTTTATGTGTACCTTTGGGTAATATATATTGTTTGCAAAATATTTAACCTGCTCATCCTTGATGTGGTGGCCTTGTTCTATGGACTTTGTATGTGAAAAGTTCCCTTCCTATAGTGCTAGGGCATTGGCATATGAAATTTCTCAAACGATGTTGGTATAGCCAAGCCTTACCTACAACTTCACTAGGTATGGAATGTACCTTTGATACCTCCTTTCCTATGCCCACCTTACCTACAAGTGTTATGCCAAGTAATCAAACAATGGTTGATCATATCCCTCAGGAAAAGATATTGAAAATGCATGAATACCTATCCCATTTACAAGAGAGCATGAGTACTGAAAACATTTCCAACACTATTATACTTGTAATAGATAGTATTCAACTCATGATGGAAAGTGATGAAGGACTGGAAGTTGTGTGTAATATAGCTAAAATCATTAGAAAATATTTTCTTTCCACCACCAATGGTGCTAAAACTTCAAACAATATGCAAAGCCAAAGAGGAATCCAAATTAATCCCCCTTCAGCCATAACCTCCATTCCCACCTATACAAATCCTTAAGTGACAAGAAAATTGCAAACATCTAGCAATGTCCTTTCTACCTCAAACATTTCTAGTAGTTCTCCTTATACTTGTGTGGCATCTAACCTAATATCTCCTCCCATAAGCTATCCATTCAATTCTCCTTCCAACACATAGACACCACCACCATATTCACCTCCATCCTAAACCACAAATAATGACCCTATCATTAACCACCTTTTATAAAGCCTTTCATCAATTCAATGTCAAGTTTCTACCATAAATCAAAATTAAAATGGTCCACCTTCATACTATGTCAAAAGAAACGCACTATCTTTGGAGATATTGAGAACTCTGGTGCCAGAAGGTATAAATATCCATAGATATGAGAAACATGGAGAAAATTGAGACCCTACTAATCATGCTAATGCCTTTACTACTTTATGTATAGTGACTTTATCCTTGAGGAAACTTTTTTGGCTAAGATTGTTCCCTAATCCTTGAAAGACATTGCCTTGAACTAGTTTTCTACATTATTGAATAACTCAATTTGTTCATTTAATGAACTTTTTGAATCTTTTATTAACCATTTCCAAGTGCATATGGTTCCTGAAATGACATTATCTAATTTGATGAGATGTAAGCAAAATCAGGGTGAAAAATTAACTAATTTTATTTCACATTACCAATCGCTTTATTCCCAAATTAGTGTAAATATTCCAAATTCTCACCTTCAAAAGATGTTCATAGAAAATTTACAAAGTACTTAAGATACAAGACAAGCTTACTGTGATGAAATTCCCTTCCTTCATGCACTTTTGCACTTCCCTTCAAGATTATGAGAATTTTGTAGGTAGTCCTGAAACAAAAACCACCTCTACCCATCTTGAAAAAGTCCAAACCTTCAAACCAAAACACCTACTAGACTTTCAAAAGACAAAATGAAAGTTTCCATCAACTAATTTCTACCTCACAACCTACCCAACATGTTGATACCCAAGTAGCTACTATCAAGAAGAGTAATTCTTATATCTTTAGGGAGCTAAAAATAAAATTTACTCCCTTACCAGACACACTTTAAAATTTCATGACTCATCTAATAAACAGGAACATGCTTACATTACCTCTTGTTCGACCTCTTGAACCTAGCAAGCTATTACCTCTGAGATCTAGATACAATTCCTATTGTTCTTATCACCAACCAAAGGGACATGATACAAAATATTGCAAGCGTCTTAAACATCTTTTGTAATACCTCATTGATTCTAATCATATTAAAATTGGAGGTGTGAATGATAAATGTAGTCAATCTATAGCTCCTCCTAACCAAAACATGCAAATATTTACCAATCCCATGCCTAACCACAATATTTCATTTGTTAAGACTAGTGAAACTAAGCCCAATGTGATGAGGATTAACAAAGATGATGATAACATGAAAATTAACAAAAAAAATTCTATGGATGATGATGAACAAAATCCTATGAATACTAGTGATGAAATTCCTATTAGTACAATGATAGGAATGATTGAAATAAAGTCTCATAAACAACAAGCCATAAATTCCATCAACATCACTTTATCTTTAGAAGAAACAATAAAAAGTGCACTTGATGGTTTGATTTACATAGCCAATAGAATCAATGACAAGCCCACTCCTAGGGTTTTACTAATCCCATTTGTGGAGAAAATGTGATCACAGAGGAACTCTTATATGTGCATGAACTCACTCAATATAGATATGATAAAATGAAATCATGGATTAAAACAAATGATGGTTTTGCTCATGCTATGGCAGGCCCGATCACACTCCCTTAACAAGTAGGACCAAAAAAATTAAATACATCATTCTTTATCATCTCTAATTCAGATCAATTTCATGTGAAGTTAGGCTACAAATGTCATTGCTCCATGAATGTGGTCCCCTCCATTGTCCATAAGTGCTCAAAGTTGGAAATGAAATATTCATTATGAACTATAGTGGCTTTAAACATCCATCTTCCCATGGATATTTTTCCTTAGACTATTTGTGGATGGAGCCCATGGAATCTTTAAGACCCTATGAGGACTTCCTTTTCCTATTGTACCAAAAGTTTAAAAAAATGCATAGCAAAGTTATCCCTTGAAAATTTTCCTCCACCTATGATTGAACCTCTTCCCCTTGAAGATAACAATATTGAGCTTAAATCCTTTCCAACTAACCAAGACCCATCCATTAAAAATACATTGCCTATTTCCTAAAAAATTCCAAGAGAAAACAAAACAAGTCCTAATCCTACAAAATTCCAAGAGAAAACAAAACAAGTCCTAATCCACCTCCTAAGAAAATTTATAAATCCAAAGAGAAAGTGGATGAACAACCTTCTATGGTTTCTTTCATTCTTCCCTCACAAGAAGAAAATGAACCTATGGTTGAAAACCAACTCCTACAAAAACACAACTTGAAAACCGTAATAAAAGAAATATAAATGATAGAGAGCATAGAAGTAGACATCATGCTACTGCTCAAAAAATAAATGAAGAGAACAACATAGTAAATCAAAATATGAATTTTACTAAAGCAATAAATGATAAGCCTCCTCCCTTACCAAAACCAAAAGATCCTATGTCTCCAACACAACAAGGACCAACACCTTCTATAGATATTATCATTCATCCTCTTGTTGTGGTTAACTTGGATGATGATGAAGAAACTACTAAAATTGATGAGCAAGTGCATAATGAGCTGAATTTGTTATTTTCCTCTTCTATGAGCTTAGTCAATAACAACTGTGATGATCTCCATAAACCAATTGATTTACCATGTGTTGAACCTGGTGATTCTCCTAGTAATACAATTGATGTGATGCCTCTCACTAGTGATATTCATTTTGCATATATTAAAAAAGAATGGGATGTGGATGACCTACTGGATGGTTGAATCATTTTTGCTTTACTAGTATTTTTTCTTTCCTTTTTCTTTTTTTTGGGGTTGAGCACATGTGTGCAATGTGATCACCCATATTATTTGATGTTTCCTCTCTATGTGCATTCATCTATTTGTACCTACATTCTTCTATGTGTTGTAAGCTCTTTTTCCTTTACATTGGTCTTTACTTTTAATTTTCATTTATCCTTTCATTTTTGTCTTATGTTTTTCTTTTAGGGATGATGCAAGGAGTTGAGACATTCATTTTCCTTCCATGTTCACCCAAAAAGTTTTTTTTTTTTCTCTCTTTGTGTCATTCTTCTAGTTGTATGTGTATTTGGGGAATTATGGTAGTTCCAAGCTCTCTAATATCATTACAACAAAGAAAAATACTGACCCTGAATCCATTGATCTCTTATGTGTTTTTGGGGTAGCAACCCTCTTTTCCTTTTTCATGTTTGTCTACTTTAAATTAATTTCTCATAGCACAATGTTTAGCAATTTATTTAAAGTGAGGGTATACATTGGCATTACTTTGGCATGATTTCATTTGCATTTTTTTCCTTGTTCCTTGATGTGATTTTCTTACTTCGTGTGATGAGTTCTCTTTGTGGTGGCATTGGGATTAATGTCCTTATAGATCTTGGTCTATCTTAGTATATTCCATTCCTCTTAGTGGTGATGCGATGCACTACATTCCCTAAGTTGTGAATCTTTTATCCTTTGATTGGTCCTCTATCATAGATAGCAGGAAAAATCTCCCCTAAGATTAAGACCTCACATGAACTAAGAAAAATCCCTTTGAACATCCCTTTTCCTTATTGCATTTCATTTTTGTACCTTATTAAAGTCATGGAAGTATGGCTTTGATATGGTTTCCTAGGGCTCACCTATTGAACAACTAGCTTCAGTATCCCTTATGAGCATGCATTTTCTTTTTGTACCTTATTAGAGTCATGGAGGTATAACTTTGATATGGTTCTTTAGGGTTCACCTAGTGAACAACTAGCTTCACTAGCCCTTATGAGCGTGCATTTACTTTTTCTCCTTATCATAGTCATGGGGGTATGACTTTGATATGAATCTCTTGGGGCTCACCTAGTTAACAACAAGCTTCACTAGCCCTTGTGAGCATGCATTTTGTTTGCAAAGTGTTCAATGCGTTCCACTTGTAAACCTTTTTGGGACAAACAACCTATACCTAGTCCACAATGTGTTGGATGACCAATCGAAGCATGATCCCTTGCTTTTTTCTTGCCTTGTTCTATCTTTGATGGTGTATGCTAATGATCTGGTAATGGCTTCATATATCATCTAGAAGTGTGTTCCTTTGTGCCTATGTTGGTTTGTCATAGAATCTTGATCCTGGGGGCTTGGCCACCCTCCTGGTTATCTTCATCCTATTTTACTAGAATTTGTACATTTAAATCCCTCTTGATTTTTTGGTTGGCTACTTTAGTGTGATTTTGAAGAAAATTCATCCTCTCACTAAAGTGGGGGTTAAATGCAGTGTAGGAAAATGCATACCCTTTCATTTTCTCACTTTTTTGGTCACAACTTGCTTTATTTATCTTTATTTATGCCTTAATTAGTCCTATTTTGCATCCACAAGCCTAATAAATTATATCTTTTAATGGCTAATCCCAACAAAAATCAAAGGGTAAATGATAATTTAATGATTTTGGCTATGTGTCCTTGATTTTTGGAATGACACTAAGACACCACCTAGGGAGTGTTTGTCCTCCAAAGGTCTTGGGACCATATTTTAAAAAACAACTTAAAGTGGCTCCTTTCTGCAGTCTATTCCCTGAGTTTTAAGACTTTGGACTAAGATGCCACCCACGCAGTCTTAGTCCCCCTCATGTTATTTTTAAGATATAATTTCAAATCTTGGTGATATTTATCCTCCTTTAAATATTAATTCATATGTTGGCTTGTTGTGTAATTTTAGGATATTAAGAATGTATAAGTAAAAGTATAAGGTTCTTTCTCTCATTTCTCATCCAAGCATTCGAGTATTAATTCTTATACCATAATTAGTTCACAAGTGCATTCAAGAGAAATTCATCAAGCATTGAGAGCCATCATCAAGATTCAAGCATCATGTTAAAAACATTCTTGCATGATGTGTGCTTTTGAGCTAACATTTTTGATATAGGATTTTGATTCAAGCAAGCAATTCAAGTCAAGATATATCAACCATTCATTTCAGTCAAGATCTACATTCAATCTAGCCACTTTACATAAGTTTGTAGGTTTCATAGCAAGGGTTTGGTGAGTTGAAAAATATCACTTTTTTTATTCATCAATTCCCTCCATTATTTCATTTCATTACAATGTTTAATTACCAACAACAGGTTTGACAAATGAAAACCCCCATTTACTAACAATCAACAAGTTTTTCCTCTCTTCCATGTTTACGTTTGTAGATTTAGGTTGAAGATCATTTGAACTGAAAAGTTTCAATGTTTGAGTGCAAAGTTTTCATCTTCACAAAAAGACACCTATAGGCCAAATCTAGAGGTTTCAAGACCTGAGATCTAAGAAGAAGGAAGTGCAGACATTGAATCTTATGATCACATTTCAAAGTTGTAGAAATTCAAATTAGGACTAAGCTGGCAATAAGGGTGTCTTAGCCCTCCAAGTTGTATTTCACACAGATTCTTTTAGATTCTATTCTAACATCTAAATATTCTGCTTCTACCCCAAAAGATAGTAGCAAGACTAAGACAATAGTAAGGGATTCTTTGTCCTTACTAGCATATTTTGACAAAAAATTTGCATTTCTAGAATCCTTACAACATTTCTAGACTTCCTAGGTACATACATCCTAATTTTTTGTTCTTTATTTTTGTCATTTTCACTCATTATTCATCTTACTTTACAAGGTTTTGTGAGTTGAATTTTAATTTGTTGTTTCCAAGCTTTTTCTTGGTGGTGAACCCTTAGAAGCCTAAAAAATCTTCCTAGGTATCCCTTATTGAGAATTGAGTCACCTTTGTGTTGATAATCAATCCAATTTTGGATCCTAGGACATCCTTGAATGTTTATTGGAGAAGAGTGGTGTTCTATTATCTAGGTTATAAAGCATCCATTTTCCTATTATTTAGTTATGCATTTTATTTATGAGTTTATAAATTTTCTTTCCAACCTTATGATTGGTCTGGGTACCCCAATTCAACTCTTGAGAAGGAAGCAACAGATAACCTTTGTAGGAAAGGTCAACAATGAGAGGATCAAGTGCCTATTGTAGATAAAGAACCACTTGATTCTTCTAAAATTTAAGTGGGTTCTTGGAAAAGACTTTGTAAAGGATGAGAACGGGCCACATTGTAATATAAACATCATTTCCTAGTTTGTGGCTTTGTTACTAGACCTAGACATTGCTAAGTTTTGGATACTCAACCTCTATCATCCCATGTTTGACTCAACATATTTAGATGGGATGGGTGGGGTCATTCATGTGGCCATTCCCAGTACTGGCATCCCATCTACCATGAACATTTAGAGGCAAGTGGATAATGCAAAATTGGTTCCCTAGCTACCTTTCCTCATGAGTTTTTGGACCATGGACCTTGAGCACCATTAACTATGGGTCCAACCTACAGCCTCCTTTCTCCTAAAAATGTACAATGTGGAGTGCTACTATGGTTTGAAGTGGATTCCCCACTTCAATCAATTGGTCTATAGCTTTGGCGTCAAGGATCAAGGTTTGTTCCATGCCCTTGCACCCCGTTTGTTGATAACCCTACTACTCTACTAGTGAACCTCTAAAAACAAAATGCTCTAACTATTACTACCTTTGGAGGTCAAACTCTTTTTTTCATTTTTGTCCCACCTCTATTTTGTGATTCAAAATGATGCATCATTTTGGTTTTGTAGAAGAATATTTTCAAGCTTCTCTCAGAGCCTTAGGCCTAGAAGCTCATACCATATATAAAATATTTTTGGATGAATATAATATATAGTATTTCTCCTATTATTTTTTGTGTTTACGCTCATGGCTTATTCACAAAAATTTGTTTTTTACAAAAGTTTACATATGGTACATAACCATAAATTTAAATGAACGTGTGCATACTTGATTAAATAGTTTTAGATGAATATCATTCATTGGTATATCCAAAACATTTCCATTCATATCCACTAGCTTGTATGCATTTCATTATTTTCATCTATGGATGTGGAAGAGACCCAATGAATCAAATTTTGCATGTTGTCTTAGTTTTGTAGCTCATTCATCATATTTCAACATAGGACTACCCTCCCTAAAATTTTGGTTGTAGGAATTTTTATCAAAGTAATGCTTAACCACAAGTTTTCATTTGATCATGGCATTAAATGATTTCTCCATTTTTTTTTAGTGTCAAGAGCTCTTCCAATCTAACCTACACCCTACTATCCTCCTCAACTTCCAAAGATTTTAAAAATTGTAGTGCTAGGATTCCCATGGAAATGGGTAGGACTACCTCTTTATCATAAACCAAATCATAAGGGGACATTTTTAAAATATTCTTAGGATTGATTTGGTTTTCCCATAAGGACACTCACAGATTCTTGTGCCATTCCTTTTGGTGCTCTGACTTGATACACTTTATTATCCTCATTGGGTTCTTATTGGTCAACTGTGCTAACCCATTTCCTTGTGGGTAGTAATTGGATGAAGTCTTGAGCTAGGCCTCATGCTTAAGAGAGAATTATGACATCTTAGATCCTACAAAGGTTTTTGCATTGTCCAAAATGATATTTTTGGGTGAACCAAACCTTCCTTCCAATTACTCTAGAAAACTGGTAGTCTCTTCTTTTGTAGTGTTCTTAAGAGGAATGGACTTCGTCCATCACATGAAATAGTTAGTGGCCATGAGTATCAATTTGATCCCTATGATGGAGATGATATTTATCATTCTAATAAAATACAAACCCCATTGTGCAAAGGGTTCCTCAGTCACAATTAGGCTTAATGGCATGACATAGTTCTTCCATTTATTAATGAAAACATTGAAACTGAGTACATTTTCACACTAGATGATAGGCCTTTGAGAACATCACAGACCAATAATAGCCTTCTCACATTATTTTCAAGGTGGTGGTCTTGGTGGAGAAGTGTCCACCATCAAGAATAATATGCAATTCATTTTGAATCATGTCATCTTGTGGCTTGTCCATGTAGTGGACTCCATAGTTTCTTTTAAATAAATTCTACTCTACTAGTACATACCCAATACCTTATAACATATAGTATCTTTGTGAGGTAGGATATAAATTTTATATTGGTCAGTCTACATAAATCATGTTTGATCAACCACCCACAACTCATCATAATCGAACTGATTCATGTAGACCTAGTCAATCTCTCTTTCTACCTAGGAGCCTAATTCCTATGCAAGGTATTCATAAAGACCTCTTCCTCAGAACAACTTGGTCAGTCAAATATCCACATCATATTCTAGGATCTTAGTTATCCAGTTGGCCCTCTTCTTAGTTATCTCACCCATGCTGATGTATTCCCTAACACTAGGATGAATGATAAGGATGGTAATTCTACTAGATAATACTAGATGTCAGAATTTCTTTAGGATTTTGACAATAGTGAAGGATTTCTTTTCAATAAAGTTATATCTAATCTCATATTCCTTGATATTCTTGGAGTGAAATGCAATGGGATGTTCTCTACTTCCCTCTTGGTCCTTTTAAGTGAGCATTGAGGCTATTCTATGTTGGCCACTATAAATGTAAAGTAGAAAGTCTTCAAAGAAGTTTGGGTTAGCTAACATTGAAGTTGTAGAGATGGTTTCCTTAATATGCTCAAATGAAAGCTTACCTTCAAGAGTGTATTTGAATTTTAAACCCTTCCTCAACATCAGGAACATGGGTCTTTTGATGCCTCCAAAATCTGAAATAAACTAGTCAACAAAAAAAATTTCCCTATAAAAGACTATAACACCTTCTAGTTGATAGGTAGCGGTAGTTCCATTATAGCTTTCAACCTTTTGGGGTCTATGGATACTCCTTCTTTAGATTCCACAAAGCCAAGCAACTTATCTTGTGGTATACAAAAAACATATTTTTTGGGATTTAAGGAGATCCCAAATTTTTGATGCTTCTGGAAGACCATTTCTAGATGATCAAAATAATCATCTTTTGTTTTGGAGAAAATGGTCAAGTCATCCGGATATATTAAAATGATCTTATTGTTTAATCCATTGTAGGTGATATCCATCACTCATTGAAAATTGGCACTCACATTAGAGAGTTTGAAGGGAATCTTTGCATATGTGAATGTCACCCACTTAGTGGTGAATTCCATTTTGTGCTAGTCCTCTCCTTTACATAAAATTTGTTGTACCCTAAAAAACTATGGAGTAGCAATAACATCTCCAATCTGGCCATGTCTGTAGAATTTTATCCATTGATGGAAAAGGGTAGTGGTCTTTTAATAAGGCCTTATTTAAGTCCTAAAAGTCCACGCAAAGCCATATGTCACCATTCTTCTTTTGGACCGGGACCGGGACCAAACTGAATAGCCAAGTGGAATGTTTGATTGGGTATATGATCCTTGACTCGATCAACTAAGTAATCTCCCATTCTATCAATGCTTCTAGTTTTGGATTAACCAACTTTTTTTCTATCATATGGATTTTGAGCTTTTGACTATGTCAATAGTATCTTGGATGATGCTAGGATCATATCTCTTGAGCCCATTGTAGGTCTCAGACACAACTTTATCATATTTAGCACATAAGCCTTTCAACCTTTCCTTGTCCACCTGTGGAATGTTTCTTCCAACTTTTAACTTCTTGCCTCCTCCAACATTGATGTATACATAGCCCCACTCATCAAAGGTGAGTATTTCATACTATTTCTTGCACCCTTGGAGTCAAAGAAATTCTTGAGATAAATCAAGCCTCATGGAAGGTTATTACTTTTTAATTGAATTAGTTGTTCTTTGATAACATTTTGAGCTTTAGACTGTGAATGATCAAAATATTTCCCCAACTTTTATAGGAACGTGGTGATCTGAGGATCAGCTTCAAAGACCTACTAGTTTTGGTCATTTTCGGGTATAGATGGTTTGACAATGGTATGCACTACATACTAATTTCCAATTGATCCAGGGGTTGGCTCAAATTATGAGCCAATCAAAGCCATCAGATTTGCAATGGAATTTTGAGTCTGTTGGATAACCTATATGTTAAAATCTTTGAAATCTTTTATTAGGTCCCATATTCTTTGCCAGTAAGATCTCATCCTTGCATTTTTTACAACCTTTTATTTGTGGACCCAAATTACGACCATCTTCCAATCCTCAAACATTTGTATTCTCTTTACAGCCATTTGTTCCATGAGAGTCAAACCATGGAGTAAAGCCTCATATTCCACATCATTATTTAAGCATGAGAATGGGAAGTGAAAATATTTGATGGTAGACACCAGATCTAGAACCAATTTTGTATTTGGCACTATCGAATTGTAGTGTCTGAAGAGAAAAAAATTGTGGGACTCTCTTTCACCTCTAGGGCTTTGGGCCTAAAGAGAGACAATTTACTTACTCTTCACTCAAGAAAAAACCATTGAGATTTCAAAGCAAAGGAGATTCAAATCTTCCAAAGGGGCTATCCTAGGGGTTGAATGATGGGTATGTGTAGTATCATCATGGAAAAAATAGGTCCTTAAGTGGTGAAAAGTTTAGAAAAATTAGAGTTAGGCAACTTGACATAAAAATTTGAATAAGTCATCTATATTATTTCAAAGACATGCAAGAATAGAATCTATAGAAAATTGAAGGTAGTTTCCAAACTACTAGTTTTATTTAAAAAAAAAATCTATTTGGTGAAAATTTGAAATTTCAATGTAATAGTACTTAAATTTTAGTGAAAAAAAGTAGGTGTTTTTCTAACCACCCTAACCACAATAAAATGTTAATATTTTTTTATAATATTTTAGATATAAGTAGAGGGCTCATGTCCTGATTTGATGCATATTTTTTTGTAATTTTTTCACAAGTAAATAATTAATTATGAACTTTTTATTACAAATTTTAAAAAATATAAAAAAAATCGTATGTCTGACCACATTAACTTGGTAAAAACTTCAAGAAATTAATTTTTTTTTTAATCTTATAGTATACGAACAATAGAATGTGACACATGTTTCAGATTCAAAAAAATTGATACCGTTTGAAAGCTATAGATGTTTTTCAGTCAGCGAATCAATCAGGACTTTAGTCATAATTCAAATAGAAAATGAATAATAATAATTTATTAATTTCAAAGTAAAGCATAATTTATATTGGTGGAAAGTTGAGAATCTCCTTTAAAAACCCTTTTCATTTAATCAATTTTGGGTAAAAGAAAGTCATCATCCGCATACCCTACACATACCCATCATATTGCCACTTTTTGGCCCATCATGATCCTACACATACCCTGATAGCTAATGAGGGGTTCACCGCCAATTTTATACTTGGAAGTGAAAATGAAATGCAAGACAAACTAACCATAAATAACCTAGGAAGATGATCAAAATACAATAGAAAGTGTGCTATGACTAGTAAACGAGTTGTGATAGTCACAAAGGGTCATGCATAAATGCATGAATGAAGGAAATTTTATCATAGTTAACTTATCATAAAGGTGAGTGTGCAAGATTTCAATAAAAATATTTTACAGATGTGAATCAGGAATCTTGACATCAATTTGACAATACAATGACTAATAATGTGAAATCAAATTAGTTACTTTTTTTTTTTCTGTGTTTTGTTTACATCACATTAAATCAGCCATTGTCTTTTTGGGAGTCATATGGACTTTGAAATGGCTTATAAAAGCATCCAGAAGTTCATTAAATGATCGGATTGAATGATTAGGTAGGTTTAAAAACCACTCTAATGTAGTGCCCTATAAGGAAGTATGAAAAAGTTTGGCTAATAGTTTATCATCAACGACAAAATCATTGCACAATGTTGTATAGGAATTAACATGATTAATAGGGTCTCCTTTATCTCCATACTTCTCAAACCTAGGCATCTCAACTCCTTGTGGCATCTTTTTTCTCAAGATCTCTAAAGATAATGGGCTACTACGGACGTGATATATGGGTGGAGCATTTTTACTTTGGCTAATGGTGGATATTTGTTGTTGCATGGATGAAATGATGTTAAAGAGTTGTGTAATGATTGGGTCAGTGTAAGTGGTATGAGGTGGAAGACAGAATGGTGATGGTGTGTATGTAATATTAGGAGAAGTGAAAGGAACACTTAGAGGGGTGAAGGTAGAAGATGGAACATTCAATTCCACAAAAGAATTTAGAATGCTAGTTGGAATAATGAAAGGAGTCACATGCCTAACTTGTTGCATAATTGTTGTAACTTGACAAGTGGTATAGGTTGGTAGGAATGCTATGGTTGAAGGATGAGGAATGTGAGATCCTCCTTGGCTCACAATAATGTTTTCTGATTGGGATGTGGAAGGAACATGTTTATTGTATATCTCAACTATTCTCTTAAAAACTTGTAAGCCATTGTCACTTTCAATCAATTGATGAAGGTTTTCTGTTGTAGTTATAGTAGTGGTGCAAATGTTTCCAAGACTTAAATCTTGTTGCAAATGTGGAAAATCCTCATGAATACTAATGAATTTTTCTTGTGGAATGGAATTTGTTTGTGTGTTGGCATGCATTGGATGTGAAGGTAAAGGTACACTAGTGGTAGTATCCATTCTTAATGCACCATTGTCCATACTAGGAGTAGGGGATTTTAAGATCCCAAGGTCCACAACAAAAGTGCTTAGCAAGAAGCCATGAGTCTACAACTTTGTCTCACTAAAGTATTAACAATACGGGACCAAACACTCATACAAATACCACAAAATATGGGGTGAATGCAAATGTAAACTAGGAACAAAAAAAAGCTAATGATAGAAATTTTGAAAATTGAAATAAGAAAATAGTAATAGGAAACAAAAATGCAGGAAAAACTATGAAAATGCCAAATAAATCAATGTAGAAAAGGTAACTAGGCTAATTCACCCAGGGTGATGAATTTATCTAGGTATGATATTGTTTTGTACCTTTTAGAAAATTTAAAATGATTTCAATTATTTTCTAATGCAAAATGAGGATGCAAATGCAAATTTTTAGTTTTTGAATGATATGATATGCAAAAATAAAGTCTATATGATTCTTCGACTAATGCAATTTGAGAAACCCTAGGATGTAAAAACAAAACAAAACCTAATTGAATGTTGATGCATAGGAGACCTAGGATGCAAGATGTAATTGAAATTAGAAAGATAGAGTGTCCAATATGCAGGTTCACCAAAATGAATGGACAATTTTGTTTGTTTCATGTACTTATCTTGCACTATTTATATCTTTCGCCTAAAAGGAGAGAGATAAAACCCCCAAAATTGTGACAGTTCACTCAAATAGAGGACTATATGATGTAATTAAGACTAAATGAAATGATGTAAACTCAATTAAATGATGTAATTAATTGATTATTAATGCAAAACTAATGTAATATGCAATGTTTTAAAACACAGTGAGATATGCAAGAATGAACTAAAACATGAACAAATGTAAAACATAATTGAAAGACGCTGATTAGAGTGCACTTAGAAATAAATTGTAGATTTGAGAAGATTTTGGAATGCTAAAAAAATAATTGTTGATGACTAGTAGGAATCTTTCGTCACTGATGGCAAATCAGTCCTCCTATTGATAAAATCTCCTGAAATAGATTTTTGACTATCGAGAACTAGAATCTAAAAAAAATCACCTTTTTCAGCCTTGATGTGGGACTCATTCAACACTAATGGTGAATTAATTCCCCTCCAAAAGTCTATCAAATCAAAAGTCAATTTTGTTGCTCTAGATCTGCACTTGTCTTCTTGTCATGTTGATGGAGTCAAATATATAGAAAATGGATTGTAGGTTGTCTCCAAGATTGAAATAGGGTTTAGTTGACTTAAAACACTTTTTTGACTTGTTTTCCACCTTTCAACATCTAATTTATTGATAAATATAGATACAAAAGTTTGTGAACACACAAGCAATAGGGGGAAAGTGGTTTAGGGTTAGAGTATAGGGATTTTCCTTGGTCAAATACCACTTTGGTAATCAAACCCTTAATGAAGAAATGAAATGAAATGAACAAGGAATGATGAATAAATAACATGCCAATGTCCTAAACTCACAAGAATCTTGTTCAAGAAATCTAAAGATATCTCAACGGCTACTCCAAGGATGCTTGATTGAATGATGTAAAGTTTTTGAATGCTAATTGATGTTGAATGAATGGAAGTGAACTTGATGATTGGGGGATGTAAAATGAGGAGAAAAACACTTATTTATACACACTTATGCCCTAATAACCCAATAATACCTTATCACAGGCCAAGATAAGGTATTTTTAAAACCAAAAAGAAAATTTGAATTATTTTGAATTTGGATCCAAGAGGGACTCATTCACCACCCATGGAAAATGGGTCACCCCTTGGGCTTGTAAGTGGGTGTTGGGAATCAAGTCACATTTAAAGTTATTTGTCAGTTTTACATTAAAAAATACACTTAATTAAGTCTTATGAGTGCATAAAGGGTTCATATAAAGCATAAGAAAGGTGTAAATGGTGTAATAAAGCCTAGAAAAGCATGAAATCTTGTTACAAGACTTTAAAAAACTTTAAAATAGGACTTGACAAGTGATAAAAAGGTGATTTTTAGGTGAATTATAATGAAAAGGGTCTAGAAATGTGTAGAAATGTGTTACAACACTTCACAACACCTTCACAAGAAGTCTAATGTGAATTCATAATTTACTTTGCAACATTAAATCAAAGCAAGACAAGTCAAGAAAGACCTAAAAGACCATGAAAATGTCAACAATCTATTTTTCTATGGTACACCATGGAATCAGATAAATGTGAAGTTTGTGCCCAAAAGATAATCCACTAGGTTTGGTGAGATTCTCATCCATTGTAGGACCTCAAGAAAGAAGCGACCAATAGGGCGAGGTAAAAATTCTTGAAGAAATGACCTCAAAAAGTGATCCACAAACCAATAATATCCCCCTGTTCTAGAAAGTACATGGGTCCACACAAAAATTGGCTGGAGACAACCCCTTTCATCTAGCCTAGATACTAGTACATTTCTCCATAGCCACTCATGATTTTGATGCAAAAACAAATGAGAAAAGAAAGAAGAATACCTAAATTTGGAATTAGTTATGTAATTCTTCAACTGGTTCAATATGTTTCTAGCTATTACTTTGGAAAAATCATAGTGCCTCTGGTTCTTCTCTCTTTTTAGTGCAAAGTGTAATAACCCATCCATACCCAAAAATTTACCACTACTTTTTTTTGGTTTCTTGATTATTATCTCATTATGTGTTTATTCAATTATATACTTAGGTACTTTTATCCATATAGGATAGGCATCCATCCATTTGGGATAGGCATCCAACCATACGGGTTAGGTATTTGTCCATACGAGACAAGGGTTCATCTATCCATTTGGGATAGGCATCTACCCAAATGGGGTAGGCATCTACCCATAAAAAGATAGGAATGTGCTATGCTTAGAGACTTAGACTCTTTGAGACCATCTGGGTCCTGAGTCACTCACTAAAGACTACACATCCCCTTAGAGGTGCACTGAGGTCATCATCCTTAGGAGTATGTAATATTAACTATACAACTTGAGTCCTACCTCGGAATTCAGCCTAAGGCCTCAGGGAGTCAAGAAAATCCATTCAGGATTCCTTCTAAGTATATAAAGAATGTGTTTTAATCTTACTTTTATGTTACAAATTATTAAACCCCCCCTTAACAATCAAGCAATTCTCTTGAATTATTAATTATTAATTTATTTTTAATCTAACTTTTCCTAACCCCATCCCTGAACACCTGAGGTACTGGCAGCATTCTCCATTTCCCAGATCGCCTACATACCCTACTTCCAAACAAGATCAAGGCATAAAATATGTAGTTCTATTTTCTAAACTATGTTTGATGTGCACTGTTTTGTGGGTACAAAGCCCTTTCTAGGGCATTATTTCCCTAGACAGTTCCTCTTTGACTACTACCCACGAAGGGGAGCAATGAAAAAAAAAATATAAGTAGATAGTCTCTGAGACTATTACTTGTTTCCTAGATATCTAAATCCTAATTCCTAATGATGTCTCCCTTGAACCCATTTGAGATTCAATTAACATATCTTCAAAATAAATTCTATCAATCCTAAAATGGGGTTTTCTAGGTTTGAACTAGCAAAGATTTCATTCATTTACAATTATCTTATTAAATTATCGATCCAAGAGAGATTACCCGTCTCTTGGATTTTAATACAACAGATGTTCCTTATTACTCCCTAACAATTTAAAGGGACGGTGCCATAGACGCCGTTGTTGCAGCTATATTAGGCTATGGATGCAGTAGCTCAAGCACAATGGCATTTCCCGTAAACATGAGCCAGAGGCACCGCTGATACTGAACACTGCTAGGTTTTAGTTTCAACTCTTGATTAATGTTTACCTAGCTAAGAAAGGAAATAACAACTATCTAATTTCTTCTTGCAAGATAATATACTTTTGAAAATGAAATGAACATTATTATGTACTAACTACACCATGGCCAATAAATTTTGAGATACTAATCTACCTTTTCAAAATAAATAATAAATTGGGATTAAACATTTCATACATAAGGAAGGTAAATAATTACTAAGGATTAATGCAATGTCATTATTCATTAATTATCCTCTTAAAGAAATTTAGCTATCGTTTAATTCATCAATCATTTAACCACTTGAAAAACTATAATTAATTTAATTTTATTGAGATTTCTATTCTATTTTGTAAATAAATTAGTTACATAATAACATTAATTTATCACAAAATCACTAAAATAAAAATTAAATAAGTTGAAGTAAGTCATTAAAATATATTGTGTGAAAGTCAATTAAGTTAACTTAATATTAATTATATGAAAAAATGGAGAATAATAATAATAGTAATAATTTTACTCATTACTCTACTAACTAAAGAAAAGCATACATTTAAAGAAAGTATCCATTTTCATGAAAAAAATTAAATTAATATTTCTAAAAGAATTATAAAATAATTTATAAGTAAATAATCCATTTTTAAAAATAAACAAATCTAATTTTGTGATTCATAAAATAATTTAGAAGTAGATAATCCATTTAAAAAAAACAAATCTGATTTTTGTGAAGTATAAAATAATTTAGAAGTAAATAATCCATTTTAAAAAAATAAATCTGATTTTGTGAATTATAAAATAATTTAGAAGTAAATAATCCATTTTAAAAAAAAAAATCTGATTTTGTGCTTTATAGTTTTAAATTTCTATTTTGTACAACTTACTTAAATTATTTCCTTTATAAAAGAAATCTTTTATATATTTATTTTTATTTTTCTTAATTTATTGTTATAGTTTCCCCTTCTAATTGATTTGTTGAAAAATCAAAGAATATTTCCTTTTGCCATAGTTTTATAATTTTTGTTTAAGAAACATTTCTAAAAGAAAAACATGAAAAAAATTATTTCTTTAAGTTTCCAATTTTAAAATTAGCAATATTCCCTTTAAGTTTCCGATTTTAGAATTACTGGTATAAAAATACCTCATAACAGAATTGAGATCAAATTTATTCACTTATTATTAAACAATTTAATTATTTCCCTCTTTCATGTATAAGCTTGATAAACGATCTCTTTAATCAACTAACTATAATCTTAGTTTTAATATTTAAAATATAATTTAATTAATTTAATACAATTTTACAAATAAAAGTATTAACAAAAACTAAATTTTCAAATCACTAAAATTTATTATATAAATTAATAACAATTTATATTTTAAGGAAAAAGACCCAAGAAAGTTAATAAAAATTACACTCTAATATTTGAAGAGATTTGATAAGGTTTTCTAAGAAGCCTTATAAACTTAAGATTTTTTATACATGTTTTGTATATACATTTGAATTAAAAAAAAATAACAAAATAATTTATTTATTTTAATGAGAAAGTTACATTATAACATCAATGAATCCTTTGAAAAAAAAAAACAAATAAATTGTCAATAAATATTTAGAAAATTCTCCATTTTTCAATAATTTGTTTTTTTTTATTAATAACAAGTCAAGCACGAATTGAGTAAATTTTAATCTAATTAGGAAATATTCAAATGAAAATAAAAGATAAATTTCTAGAGAGAAGTAAGATAAATTTTATTTTAGAAAGTAATTTTTTTTTTTTTAAACTTTTCTTTAGATAAGATTTAAGTTATGTTTTAAGAGAATTTTCTTTTTACTTATTCTTCAATAGAATTTTAAGAAAATAAAAATAAGAAAAAAATGTTTTATCAATCTAAAATGTTAGCATAAGTAAATATTTTAAACCTTAGCATAAAACTTAATCTTTCCTATAAAATTATTATCAAATTTTAATCTAACTCATTTGAAAGCAAGGTTGTCATGGAGTAAAATAAATTACTCTAAATCAATTAAGGGAGAAGGGAGCATCATTGATGCCTACCTGTAATGAAAATTTTCCAACTCCTTTCTCTATTGAATCCACGCTCTTTGATCCTTCCAATTCTTTTCTCTTCTACAACCAAGCACAGAAAAATGTCCTCCTCCTACTTCCTATCTTTCCTAAAAACTTACTATGCAAAGAAAGGTATGGAATCAAGAATGAAAATCAATGTTTTGAAAATTTATTTTTTTCTTCCTCCCTAAAAAGAGGTTAGAGAGCCATTTTTATAGCAAATTGCATACTATTTCAATCATCAAGCTTTGTTGGTAAAATCAGCGGTCAAGATTTAATATTGAAAATCAACGATTAAGATCAGAAAAGTGAAGGGAAAGTTTCTATTTTAACTCATGAGGGGATAATGATAACTTTTAAATTTTAAAAACTATGGATAAAGATGCAACGGTTAAGATTGGGAAGGTGAAGGGAAAGTTTCTATTTTAACTCATGAGGGGATAATGATAAAATTTTAATTTTAAAATTATGGATAAAGATATACTTGAAGTTTCTTATTTTACATATAGTTATAAAATAATGTTTCTGAAAAAAATGAATAGTTGATTGATAAGGGAAGATTTAATTCCAAAATGAGTGGGAAAAAAAGATTAGGATGATGAAGTAGGAAAATATGTCAAAATTTTAAATAAAATAGAATTTAATTACTATTTCATTTATAATTTGAAAAAAATACTCTTTTTTCGAAAATTAAATTTTTTCATTGTAATTTTATTTATTTGTTTTTTTTTTTATAAGTAAGTATTTTATTTTCTCAATAATTAGATTTATAACTTTAACTTTATTATTTTATTAATTTGGTTAAGTTTTAATAAAATAATAATCACCATCAAACCAACTTAATTGAATAATCAAAGAGTCTTATTTCAAATGTTCTAGAAGGAGGGTTGTGACACAAAGGCTAAGATGAACTGAAAAGGAAGAACTTGATCATCATCATCAAGACCAAAAACCTATGCCAACATCAAGAACATTAACTGTGTGTCCCTCTTAAATTTCTCATATGAAAGAGGAAAGGGAAGATGACCTTTGTCTTGTCGTTCCTTTGCTTTATCTTCATAAAAAATGTTCTTCTGGCCATTTCTTCCCCAAAGAGATCCATCTTTTCTTCATCAAAAAGCTCTACATCCTAGGCCATAGGAATGGAGAACATGTCCTATATGGCTTCAACAAAAACAATAACCCTAATCATGCCAGTCTAAATGATCCCTATTACCTTGTTGAATCTCCTGGCATATGCATCGACTATCTCTGGGCATAGATGCATAGCAGGCAACATGAACTGTGGAAAACCACAATCCTAGAGCCGAAGTGAAAAATCCTCAGCCAACTCATACCTTTCCTTTCTCTAAAATGCACCTTCTCTAAGACTTTTTGGGTTAGCCAACAACTTGGGGTCAAAAACATTGTTGGTGATATCTTGCATTGCCTCTCTTTTTACAGGCTTATGAACTAGAACCTTCTTGTAGAATTCAAAAGGTCACCCACCACTACTAGGGTTTTGGTTGACGACTTCCACCCAAAAAAAATTTCATAGCCAGGTCATTGAATTGAGGCTATAGATTGTCTTCCATAGGTGGAGGGTTTTTCCATGACTATATCAAGAAGTTGCAGAGAATTCCGTAGCGAAAATGACCAATTTCCTCTTGCTTGAAAAGGAAAACCTACTTTTGAGTGTAATTAATTATGTTTCTTGTACATGTAGTTAAGACTACACTATTACTGTCAGTCCATAAAATTCCACCACCGAAGTGATATGTGTGAACATGATATTCGTATCCCTTGGGAATGCCGAGAACATCGCGAGAATGGAATTAGTTCATTCTCCCCACTGCCTCTTTTACAAATAAATTCATTGCATTGAAGCACATGGTTTTTGCTATGTCAAACGTGTTGAAGTGATACAAGGTACCCCTAAAAAGATGTGTCAATTAATTTGTCAAAGTTTTTAGCACATTAATCCATGTCTTTTCTCATTGGTAAGCTAGTTGGCGCTGATGATGTAGGACACATGTCAACAATCATTGTATGAGAGAATTTACTCCCAATGCCCAAATTTATTTCTCTAGGAATTCCATCAAATATTTTGTATGATTTATCTACCTTACTTCATTCTATCTTAAAAAATTTCATTGTCGTCCAACCAAAAATAGACATTCCATTTGTTGAGTTTGTCTGCTCACCTTTTCTATGTATAGCTACACCACCTTTTGCAACATTCATTCGAACATATAGTCTCTCAAGTTAGTTGGCCTTCCACTTATTCCCATTCTGCCATAATTCAGTGCTTTATCGAAATGTATGATATCTTAGGTACTCCCAAGGGACCACACTATAGCTTTGTGGGAGAGGTCACTAGTGACTAAATCAAGTGTCTGATGAAGAAATGTGACTGCCTCATCATGATTGTGTTCAAATGGGTGGTCGGCACAAAATTCGTTAATAAAAAGAACCAACTCCAGAGCAACTGCAATGTGCTTTCCCACTTTGTGGCCTCACTACTAGACCTGAATGTGTCCAAGTGAATGATAATTGAACTATGTCACGAGATATTCAATGCCTTACTAATGGAAGGGCTTGGCAAGATAGTGCAAGTGACCATCCCTAGTGTTGGTATCTCAAGCACTATGGACCTCTATAGGCACATATACTTTGGCATAAATGTACCCTAGTTTCCCTTCCCCTTTGATTTCTACACCATGGAAATTGAGACGCATCGTTGCTCCTCTCAGCCAGCAGCCATTTTTCTGCTACAGGAATATGACATGGAGCGAGTTTCAGGACTGGCCTGGAGGAAGCACTTCAACTTCTTGGTGCAAAGTTGCAATGAGTAGGCTTTGAGTTTGTGTCATGGAGTTTGCATCTGTTACATTTTCATCCCTTGACAGGTAATGAGAAGAAGAGGAAGAAAAGAAAAAGAAGAAGGAAGACCTGATAACGAGCCTTTATGGCTTCTTGGGAAATGGCTAGAGGCCTTTTTTGACTATTTTTGCACGTTGCCTCCCTTTTGGATCTTTTAGCTCCATAACTTGTTTTGGGTTTTCTCAAGAGATCCTTATGTTTAAATCTAAGCGTTGGGATTGCATTATATATAAATTTTTCAATAAATATAATATAATACAAGCTTTTACCTCTTCTATGTTATTCTTCAGTTGTTTTATTCTCAAAATTTTGAAATATTTACAAATTTTTTGACATATGGTACATAACAATTAATTTTTTTTAAAGAAACTATACACTTTAATGGAAAATATTTAGATAAATACCATTCACTAGTATATATTAAGTGTTTCCCTCCATATCTTCAAGCTCATACGTGTTCTTTTCTTTGCATGCACTGATTTGGATAAGTCCTTTCCACAGTGCTTAAAATTTCATATGTTGCTATGCTTTTGCAGTACATTCATCATACTTTAGTACGAAGCTCCCTTCTTTGAATTCTAGCTTATAAGTCCTTTTTTCAAACCATCGCTTGGTTGTGTATTAGCGACTAATCATGGCTCCATGAGCATTTTCTCTGTCTTCCTCCAATTTGAGGAGTTCTTCCAACCGTACTTCCATTCTACCATTTTCTTCAATTTGCAAGGCTTTCAGTAGTTGTAAAGTAGGAATTTCTATGGAAATGGGTATCACTACCTCTTTTTCATACACTAGCTTCTTAGGGGAGGTCTTCATAATCTACTTGGGGGTAATTCAATCCACCCATAGAACAGCTCATAAATACTTGTGCCAATCTCTTTATCACTTTGACCCAATGCATTTGATTAATCTAGTTAGGTTTTTGTTGGTAAAGTTTGCTAACTCATCCCCTTGTGGGTAGTAATTTCATGAATTTTTAAGGAAAATCCCATGTTTGATAGAAAAATATGACATCCCTAACCTAACAAAAGCTTGGGCATTGTCGAATATGATGGTCTTGGGTGGAAAAAATCTAGCCACTATCTCTTGAAGGAAATTAGCTACAATTTTCCCCTCTATTGTATTCTTTAGGGATACAACCTCTATCCACCTTGTAAAGTAATCAATTCCCATGAGGATCTAGTTGTGTCTAGCATTGGAAATAAGATTTATCATGCAAATAAAATACAAACCCCATTGGGAAAAGGGTTCTTCGGTTACAATCGGGCTGAAGGGTAAAGCGACATTCTTTCTTTTGCCACCCAAATATTGGCACTATGTATACTTCTATACTATACTATGTACTTCAAAAAACATATAGGGACAATAATATATTGCTCGCATTATCTTTAATGTGGTTGTCTTGGTGGAAAAATTTCCACCCTCAAGACTATGATGAAACTCATTAAGAACTCTTAAATCACTATCAATAATATCCTGCTCGCATTATCTTTAAAGACTGTGAGGCATCAGAACAAAACACCCTTATAATTTCTCTTAAATAGTACACCCTCAATTAATACATACATGGTGCCTTGCAATTGATAGTATCTCCTTTTGTGAAGTAGAAGGTTAGTTGGGTAGTACCCTTTGTGTATATACTATGTCCGATCAGCCATCGAAGATTCTTCAAATTCAAATTGGTTCAAGTAGACTTTATCGCTCTCCTTTTCTAATGTCCACATCATATTCTAGGATCTTACTAATCCAATTTTCTATTTTTTCAATGATCTCACCTTCTGTAATATATTTCCACGCACTGGGATGTGCTACAAGGATAGTGATCTAGTTGGTTGACACCAAGTGTCAGAACTATTTTAAACTTTTAACTATGACAAAAGCTTTCTTTTCTACAAAGTTATACCTAACCTCATAACCTTTCAAGGTTCTTGAATGGAATGCAACATGAAGCTCTCCATCATTCTAATCGCCTTTCTGAGTAAGCATTGAAGCTATGCTATCCTTACCACTGTATACATAAAGTAGGAAATCTTTGGGAAAATACAGATTAACTAAGACCAGAGTAGGGGAAATCACTATCTTTATTTGATCAAAAGCTTCTTTTCCTTCAAGGGTCCACTTGAAAAAAAAAATGATTTTTAAGTATTAGTGTGATAGGCCTCACAATACCGATGAAGTTCAAAATGAACCTGGTGATGAAATTAATTTCCCTAAAAATGACTAGATTCCTTTCTGGTTAACTGGAAGGGGTAATTCCATTATAGATCTAACCCTTTTAGGATCTATTGTAATTCCCTCTTTAGAAACTACAAAGCCAAGTAGCTTACCCTTTTTTTTTTAAAGGTCGAATGCACCTATATTATTAGGGGTAAACACTTTTGACCGGAGCTATGAACCAGGTACAAGAAACCACAAGAAACAACCAAACCTGCGAGTGCAATTCCCCAACAAAGGAACAAGGCCTGCAAGCACTTTGACCCAGTGAGGGTTTGAACCCTAGTGGTCATCACCACAACCAAGTGACTTGACCACTGAACCATGCCATTATCAGCAAGTAGCTTACCTTGAGGCACTCCAAAGACACATTTTTTTGGATTTAAAGAAATCTTAAACTATTGGAATTTTTTGAAAACCTTTTCTAGATGATCAAAATAGTCATTCTTTGATTTTGAATACACCATCAAGTCATCTAGATATATCAAAATAATTACGTTGATTAAACCTCTAAAAGTAATATCCATTTCTCGTTGAAAAGTTGTATGAAAATTTGATAGTCCAAATGACATCTTGGCATATGTGAACGTTCACCACTTAGTGGTAAATTCCATCTTATGTTGGTCACTCTCCTTTGCATATACCTGGTTATATCCTAAAAATCCATCAAGCAATAGGAACATTTTGGATTTGGCTACTTTCTATAAAATTTTCTCCATTGATGGCAAGGGGTAGTGGTCCTTTAGTGAGGCCTTGTTCAAGTCCCTAAAATTGATGCAAATTTTGATGTCACCATTCTTCTTTTAGATGGGTATCAAATTTGACACCCAAGTGGAATGTTTGATTGGATATATGATTCTTGACTCGACCAACTTGGTGAGCTCCTGTTCCATCAAGGCTTCAATATTTCAGTTAACTAGCCTTTGCTTTTTTTAGACAGGCTTGGACCCTTCCTCCAAGTCAATGGTATGCTGAATTATACCTAGTTCATAACCTCTAAGATCATCATAGGTCTAGGCCATAAATCCATCATACTCATAACACAGATCCCTTAATCTTTCTTTATCTTTTCATGGAACATCCTTTCTAACTTTCAACTTTTTTCCGTTTCCAACATCAAGATATTTGTAATCTCTTTCATATGCAATGAACATTTGTTTTCCATTTATTGCATCTTCATAGTCAAAAAGGTTATCAAGGGATATCAACCCTTTGGGAAGCTTGTTTCCTTTTAATTGGATGACCTCTTTGGGAAATTCTACTTTTGGGGATGAACAATCATGAACCATTCCTTATTTTTGTATGAAGGTATCAATATGAGTGTCATCATAAAAAACATGCCAATTTTCGTCATTGTTGGGAATTGAAGTGCTGACAATGACTTGCACTGCATTTTTCTTGGCTGAGTCAAAACCTAGTTCATATTGTGACCCAATAGATGCCATCTGATCAGCGAAACTATTCTGAGATTGGGGAATAACTTGTATGTTGAAGGCTTTGAAGCTATCGATCAGGTCACAAATCTAATGTCTATATGAATTCATTCAGGTGTTCTTTGCAGTTACTTGACTATGGACTTGGCTCACCATCAACTTTGAATCTCCAAAAGCTTGCACTCTCTTTATACCCATTATTTCTGCAAGGATTAGACCATGGAAAAAATCCTCATACTAAACATCATTATTTGAGCATGAGAACAGAAAATGGTAAGCTCTGAGAGTTTCAGATCCCATTAGAGATAGTAATCAAAAAACTACTCTAGAGCTAGGTTTACACACAACATAGTAAAAATATAGGGTCCATAGACAATTATCAGACAGGTCATCGGATTTCTCGTAATCTTTTATTAGTTTCAAAAAATTGATCACCATAAAAAATTACATAGGTTCCTAGCCCTGTCGCATGAAAGTTTCTGAATGGATCGAAATCAATGAATTGGTTGACCAACACTTCTTCCTCAAGAGTCCAATCACTTGTATCCTCTTCATCTTCCAACATTTCTACAAAATATTTCTCTTGTTGAGAGATGGAAGTATGTGTGGCTTTAAAGCATATGACTACATTATCTGCAGTGTGTTTAGGATGTAAAGATTTAGAAAGAATCTTCATCTTTTCCCCATGCATGGCTCTCAATATTAGGTGAGACATGTCAAGTGCTAGGTATCTTCCAAGCTTGGAAGTGAAATCTCTTGATAGACACATTATTAAGACTGATGGAATGTCTATCACCACTACTTATTGTTAGAAACCAAGATCAGATTTGCAAACCACAAAGACCTTCCACAGAAGAGAAAAACAGAAAAAGTAGAGATTTGCAAAAGATGTGCAAATTGATATATTCAAAGTACAAAAATTACAAGAGATAATTTTCTTTATAAAAGAAAAGATGCATAACCTAATCTTATCTTGAGCAACAAGATAGCTCAACAAGATAAGGATGAAAACTAATTAACCTAGGAATTAAATAATTACCTAAGTAAAATTATGTAAAGTGTAATTAATAATTAATTACACCAACACCCCCCCATAAGTTCAACTTAGGGAGAAGAAGATTATTATGCAAATATGAGTCCCAAAAATAAGGCCTGATTAGGTACTCATGTGCAAATGTAAAGAGAGAGAAAACCCAGTGGGAAAAACCCCCCCTCAGAGAGATGAACTGTTGCAAAGAATGACTGGAAGAACTTTGAAGAAGCAACACTGGAACCACAATCTGACAAGCAAGGAAAGATACTTTTGTTTGCAAAATACCATATTGGAATCACAAATGCAACAACAAACCTGATGCCAAGGAACGCTAAAAACTCGCATACTAGATCAACCCTAGAATCTGTGAACAACAGTAGATGAAAGGATGAAAGGACCCATAATGATGACAAATCTAGAGGTTGTGTCTCTCGAAGCCAATGCCAAACTGAAACTAAAATTGCCATAAGATGAGTACCATCAAGATTCTGGAACATTAACCATAAAAACATGGCCCTCAAATGAGAAAGATCTGAACCAATGTGGATAAAGAACTATAAAATCCCAATGTGAAGTGTGAATCGAAGCAAACCAAAGATGTATCCAGCTAAGCAAGAAAGAAGCTAAAAGGAGACAACAGGAAACTAGACAAAATCATGCGAGTTGTCACCAACATGAAAGATGGATGCAAGAACCCCCCTTAATGGAACTTTATATCAGTTCATTATTACAATACCCAATGATTGTAGAAGGAGAGAATGCAAAACTACAAAAACATAAGTGAAAATGAAAACCTAGTACATGAAACAAAAAATGAATGTATGTGTTAAATAAGGTACAAATATTCTATAAATGACCTCATATCTACATAGAGGCCGAAACCAGCTTTCCAATGCCGTTAAAATCATGAAAAACAGATAAGCGAGTCAAAAGATATGCTTCTGAGGCTTAAAAAAGTGTAAAAAAGGAAAAACCAGAAAAGCAAACCTAGACCATTGCGTAGAGCTCAAAAATAGCTTTCTGGAAATATCTTGTTTGCAAAAATTCCTTGTCATATGTGAAAGTTATGCCTATTTCCATGAAATTGCTCCAAAAAGGTTTGATTTGGCCAATAAGGTTCCCTGCAACCCTCAGGGGCTAATCATATTTAGCCCCTAGTTGCATGTAGGACCAGGGGCTAGAGTGCTAAGACAAAGGCCAAGCCCTCGGTTGCTCATATGACTGGGGCTAGGGCTGGAGTGTCGGCGGTGTGCTGAACTGGGCCATTGGTCACCCAAGTGACCACGATGGAGCCCGCGGGGGCTGACTGCCCAAGAGGTGGCACTGCGAAAAGGTCTGTTAGTGGCGATGGCTCGGCAGTGGCTAGTGGGAGGCCACCAGGTGGAAGGCTAGTGGTGGCCTCCATTTATACTAGCCATGCAAAATATTGGCTGGTTTTTTTATTCTTTTAATATTTTTTTTTTAAAAATTCAAATCTCGTGCCCCAAGAACTTTGCCTGGGGCCCGTATGACCCTTGGACAAAAATATTTTTCCTCTCTAGATGACTGTGTGCAAATCAGACAAAATTTATATGAAAATAAGGGTTTTTGGGCACTGTGAATCTAACGGTGACATCCGTTTGGGCCCAAAGTGCTCTAAAAATCAGGCTACCCCCGAATCTATCAGAAAAATCATCGAGCTAGAAACCCTCGTAGATCTAGCAAATGGTGATCAAAATGAATGAAATAAAAGTCATTTCTAACTATTTCCAGCACTCTGAATCCAACGGAAAACCTCGATCTAATCGAAGATGCTCCAGAAATATGCTTAAGGAGAGAAACCCTTAAGGGACTCAGAACGAGCTCTACAATGAAATCCTCCAAAAAAGTTGAGAAGGGGTTGCAAATCGAGGCTATGATACCATGTTAGAAACCAAGATAAGATTTTCAAACCACAAATACCTTCTACAGAAGAGAAAATTAGAAAAAATAGAGATTTGAAAAAGATGTGCAAATTGATATATTCGAAGTACAAAAATTACAAGAGATAATTTTCTTTATAAAAGCAAAGATGCATAACCCTAATCTTATCTTGAGCAACAAGATAGCTCAACAAGATAAGGATGACAACTAATTAACCTAGGAATTAAATAATTACCTTAGTAAACTTATGTAAAGTGTAATTAATAATTAATTACACCAACACTTATTGCATGACAGTTTAACTTTGGAATATGAAGAGGGTGAGAGACAAGTCCTCTATCCGACTGATAGTTGGGACCTTCTTCCCATATAGTTGCATGATTAATTTCTCAAGGGGCTCATACCTAAGGTCCAAGGCATCAACCACTTGTTTTGGCAAGATAGTTGTACTGGCTTCTGGATCAATCATATTATTATGCAAAAGCTTATATCCCACAATAAGTGTTAAAAATAAAGGTGTGGGCTTTGTCTTACTTACCTCTTTCTCCTTTACATTGTCCATGTTGTTTGCATAGATTGCATCTTTTGGCACTTGAGGTTCTGACATGGGTACCTTTTCTTTCCTTTAATCACATATCAAAGCTACTCTTGTTTGAGGAATTTTCTCTTCTTTGTTCAATGCTTCCAAAAGGAGAGTCTTTTTTTTAGGGATAGATATGATGTCCCACAGTGATACATTGGAAGGTTCCTTCTTCAATTGATACACCATGTTAAGTGTCGCAAATATTTGGGTTGTGCTCTTAAATGGTGGTATTTCCCTCATTTTTATAAGAAAATTTTCCAACATGACTAGGCTTGGTGTTTCACTCATCTTTTTCTCAAGAAATGGTAGATTATGTGATTGTGGGATAGGCCGAATGATAGGTGGTGGAAATTTATTTTCTTGTGGCAATGATTGGCATGACTGAGGTCATGGTAGAGGTTGTTGCATGTATTCTCTGGTGATCCTTCTTTTAGACCTCATGTTATTATCTAACTATACTTATGGAGTACTAATCATTAGAGCTTCATTTGTGAATACTTTGTCTTCTTCCTCCATCCATTAGGACAAGACTTGATTGGGTGCAATTTCTAGCTCTTGCTCTAGGGACATCCCTTGTATTTGTACTCTAAAAATAGTATTCTCCATTTTGGAACACTCGATAGCACACCTTTTATTCTTTGTTTTTCTATCATTTGTTGCATATTTCCCCTAGGGAAATTGTGGGGAAGATGACTATTGTTGCATGGGAAACACCATACATTCTCCTCTTCTGTCAAAATATTCTAGCCTGGGATCATTTCTCTACTCTAGCTATCTTTTACCATCTAAAGTGGCATGGTAACCAGAACTATCTAGTTCATGGATGTTGTTTATTGGACTCCTTCTTGGGAAAGCCCTTGGTATGTGTTCTATTGATAGGATTCCCTACTTATACCATAGATCTAAGTGCTCAGCTTTGGAGGCATCACCTACTACCATTTGATGATAAACATGTCATTAGAAAAAGTTTGCATGAGACTTTTCAAGTTGTTAATATTATCCATGACTGAGTTGGAGCTTGATGTGCTACTTTGTATGGAGGGATACAAATACATGGATTGTGGTGTGCTTGATTTCAATTGTGTAGAGGAAGTTCTTGGAGAAGCATCTTCTCAAGATGTTCCAAAGACTTCCACAAACATAGGCATACAAATGGTGGTGGGAGCTCCCAACATCGATTAAACTATTTTTTGTGTGCACTACCACCTCATATGTGTCGAGTAAGATATCTCCTCCCATGGAAGTTATCATAACTACTATTTCCGAATGGATGACCTTTAGATAGAACATGAATGCCATCACAGCTAGGGGTCGAGTAGTCACAAGGATCCTTTTCCAAGTTTTATCAAACCTAGTGTTGAAATCGCTCATGGCCTCTTGTGGGGCCCTTTTGATGGTAATAAATTGATGTAATAGTGAGGAGCGATCTCCCTTTTCTAAAAAGAATTTGAAAAACCTCTCCCCAAGCTAGTCCCAAGAGATAATAGAGCCTGAAGCCAAAGATCGATACCAATATTGGGATTTTCCTTTAAAAGTGCCAACTAATAGCCTAAGAGTAATATTTTCCTCTACTATATTATGTACCCTACATACTTCCACTATATCTTGAATGTGTTCAAAATGGGTTTTGAAGTATTGTCTAGAGAATTTTGGGATAGCCTTGAGGGCATTAGCAGGTATGGTAGGCTATACAATTGGGGGTGTGGGTGGTTGTAGCATACTATCTCTATCCCATTTGATAAAGTTTCTAGGTGTAGGGGGAGGGACATGAGCCATAGAGAAAAGATTCATATGAATCAGATATATAGGTAATATTATTTGGAAGTTTAAGCCTCTAGGTGGAGTAGATAAAGCTCTAGATGTTGGGCTCTTACTCCCTACAAGTGACACGGAGCCTATAACTCTTCTCCTCCTTGGGGCTGAGGCAAGTAACTGAGAGTACTAAAAATAACCTCTTGAAGATGCTCTTATTTGGACTTTGGCCATGAAACTTCCAATTTCCTTCCTTAGCCTGATTCAAGAAATATTTTTGACTTCTAATTATGTGTTTGGAAAAATTCTTGTCCCATTGAGTGTGGTTGATAAAGAACTATTGATCATCAAATCTTGCGCCTCTCTTACAATCTTTTGGAAAATTCAGTGAGTGGAGGACAAATTGCATCTCACTGAATACCTTCAAGATATTTATAGAAATTCAACCCTTCTTTGGGGTTTGGAGATGAGGGCATAAGGAAATCTAAACATAAAACATAAAAGGTGATGCATCAAAAATTTTACAAAATTTCAAACCGAAATAATTCCTATGAGTGAAATAATTAGAGACAAAATGCCACAACCCTTCATTGTTAGAAAGAGAACGAACACCAAAGGCTAACTTCAAGCATAATGAAAAATTTCAAATCTTTCTGCATGTAGTGTTCATTAAGGCCTGGTCAAACATAAATATTTCTTATGAGTAAGAACAATATCTCAGAAATCACATGAAATCTTCCTCCTAATACAACATAGCACGACAAAACAACTTTTAGAAAAATAGAGAAGTACAATGACATAATCCAATTTTCTTAAGCTTATACTCTACCATATGACATACAACATGGAAATTAGCTAATTAAACTATCTAGATTTAGCTTGCAAGACATAGTGTTTCATTGAAAATGATAATATAAAGAAACAATTTTTGAAGAAGGCCATACATGCATAGTCTAGCAACAATTTCTCCTCAATAGTTCATGCTTTTAAATATCAAATGAACTTTGAAATAGAGTTTAGATACCAATTTGACAATAATTTAAACCTTAATAGATATAGCATGCCAAAGAAAAGTAGTTATGTAACTTTTCTCCTAAAAATAGTTCTAAAACCCTAAGAAAACTAAAGAAACTTTTCCTTTAACAAAGAAAGTACAACTTGGAATCCAACCATCCATTGTGTCATTTCCTTCTTGATATAGCCATCAAAAGAAGAAAACACCACCTCAACACATAAGTAATTGCTACTAGATGTTGATACTTGATAGCTTGTAATCTGGTCGTAGATCCTTGGTTAGGTTGCAATAATCTTTGCTCATTTATTCTTAGTTGCTGCATTAATTCCCTTTAGATATTTAGCAAACATAGAGGCTTGTAAATGATCAAATCCTAAAAAAAAAAAATGGAAAAACGGTCATGTTTACTAGTCACACCACCCAAAGGCGCTAACTCAAAGTTCCCATCCCAAAAAGAAAGAGAAAGAAAGGCTAGAAAGCTTTGACTAACTCCCAAAAGATAACATCTTAGAAGAGGCATAATCATCTTGCAACGAAGAGATGAAACATCACATGGGTGGGGATCTTATGCTTTCCAAAAAATATTTTGGAGAAAACTTTCACCAAGTTGACATGTGTCCCAAGTCCTCTAAAATGAAAATGATAAAAGAAATTTGTGTAACCACCATATGGTGCATTCCCCGTCTTTCTGACAAGCCTTGCATAAACTCGAACATCTCCAAATCCATAAACAAAAGAAGCTAAAGATCAAAAGACTAAGGCAAAGAAAAATGTTTCACAAAAGGGAATGACAAATTGATAAGTGTTGTAACTTACCACTTGTAACTACCTTACATATTGGATTAAATTCATTATACTCATCTCAAACAATAATAATTGGATACTTGATTGAAACTACTACAAGTGTTAGTATTCATAAACCAAATGATCATAAAACATGAACAAACTCACATATGAACTTGATGAATTTCTTATATGAATCTTGATTGATAAAAAGTGTTGTAAACTCTACTAATTATTCTCTTTAGTCTTTTTTATGATCCTCAATTGTCACCATGATTGTATTAGGATTAAATGGGGAAAAAAACTTGTATTTATATGCAATAATTCCTTTTCTCATAAAATTGATTTTCAAAAGTTGATAGATGAATTTAAATTTGTGAATGTTAAAATATAAATAATAATATATTTTAATATAGACCAAAATAGGCTATATGGATTCTAGCACCCTATTACAGACTTATTTTGAGTCTTTAAGTGTCTTTAAATAAATACTAAGTACCTAGTGTAAAATTATCAAGGGTAACGATTTGTAATCCTACACTTATTCCCCACTTTAGTGAGAGTGTGAACTATTCTCATTATCACACTAGAATAAGGATAAGCCAAGAAGGTTTCTTTGATCCATGCATTGAAGAGATAACACAACATCAAATATAGGGGATGCACTAGCCCCAAGGATCAATATTTTATAGAGGAAGAATATAATGAAAAAAGAATACATACACACATAATGTGCAATGCAAATTGACAAACATGAAGCATACACAAGAAAAAACACAAAACTAACATAACGAAGAAGAAATACGAAATGCAAATACAAACACAAATACAAGACAAAGAAAATTGAAAGACAATACAAACATAATACAAACACAATTAAAAGATGATGCAAAAACAATGAAAATATGCAAGTGGGTATGAAAATCACAAACTAGAAAGCTCTATAGAAGTCTTTCTAGGATCCATACCTGAGTTTCTCATGAACCACATGCTAATAATGCATGAGTTTTGATAGGTGACCCATGAACAAAAGCATCACATGATTGTGAAATCCAATATTCACTAGGTGAGTTTCTACCAAGATAGCTAATGAAAACACATAAGGTTTAGTGAAGTTTGATATTCACTAGGTAAGTATTCATGCCAACCATAGCAATCATTTTAGTCCTTATAATTCTAACTAGGTGCTACAAAAAATGATCAATATGTAAAGAAACATATCACAAAGCTTGATGTGAATGAACAAAGTGAAGAACATAGTGGAATGTATGCAGCCACCATAAAGTAGTTGATAATGCCATACATGATAAATTTCTTTTAACGTAGAATAAAATGATATTATATAAGATATGAAAACTTTCTAGGAAACCCTATATCAAATGAGTTATCTTGGTTGGGAACATATCATTTGAAGGTAACTCCTTGTCATGAGTTAGCATAGAATGTGATACACATTTTTGATTCAAAAAATGTGATACCATTTGAAATCTATAGATGTTTTTCAATCAGCCTATCAATCAGGACTTTAGTTGTAATTCAAATAGAAAATTAATAATAATTATTTATTAAATTCAAAGTAAAACATAATTTAGATTTGTGGAAAGCTGAGAATTTCCTTTAAAAACCCTTTTCATTTCATCAATTTTGGGTAAAAAAAATTTGTTAGCCACATACCCCACAAATACCCATCATATTGCCACTTTTTGGCCCATTATGATCTTGCACATACCCTTTTCATTTTTTTTGCTAGAATAAATAAGGTTCTTGTTCATGGTTTGATGAGGCTAGCAGAGTGGAGTTAGCTGATAATGAGGATGCATGGGTGGGAGTAATTTCATTAGAAATTTGTTGGATGGATGAATGATCCTTAAGTATGGTATTATGCTCTTCTGTAAGCTGATGAGGCATAGCTCTACATATTATTTTTTTCTCTTTTTGTAGTTCAATTTCATCTTGCATGAGCTTCTTCTTATGAAGGATGGATTGAGGCATCTCCCAATATTTTTCACATTTCAAATTTTAGGGGGGCAATAGAGTAGAAATAAAAGGTTGGGAAGCCATAGGATTCTTATGTTTTTTCATAAGAAAATTATTTTCCTTAGGATTCAAAAATTTGATCCTCAAAGTCTTTGTTGAATGGTTGTCTCATGGTCCTTTATAGGATGGCAAAGGGGGAATCATAAAATACATGCCAAAAATTTGAGGAAGAATACCTGGTTTAGGATGAGGTTAATTCACTACCTTTGAAGTATGAGGAACAACCATCGTAGCCACTTGATACCAAGCAACATCAGGTGGAATGTTGATAACGGATAATTGGGCCTTATAGCTAGATTTAAACTTCTAATTTATGACACAACTAAATGATCCCATGAGGTTTAACTGGTTGGTCTACTTGAGGCAAAAAGTAATCTAGTGAAAATTATCCATGAGAGGCCAAAGCTTTAAATCCACTATGATAAATGGTATGCATATTTTCTTAGAGTTGAAATTTGAGACTATGGGTATGTGTAGGATCATGATGGGCCAAAAAGTGGCAATATGATGGGTATGTAGCTGGTGACCTTTTTTCTACCCAAAATTGATGAAATAAAAAGGGTTTTTAAAGGATATTTTTAGCTTTCCATCAATATAAATTATGCTTTACTTTCAATTTAATAATTAATTATTATTCATTTTCTATTTGAATTAAGACTAAAGTCCTGATTGATAGGCTGATTGAAAAACATATATAGCTTTCAAACGATATCAAATTTTTTTAATCCAAAACATGTGTCACATTCTATGCTTCGCATAATATAGGATTAAAAAAATAAAAATTGAATTTCATGAAGTTTTGACCAAGTTAAGCTGGTCAGATATACACATTTTTTATATTTTTTAAAAGTTGTAATAAAAAATTCATAATTAATTATTTACTTGGAAAAAATTACAAAAAAATATGAATCACATTAGGATAGGAATCCTCTACTTATATCTAAAATCTTATAAAAAAAAATTATTTTTATTGTGGTTAGGGTGGTCAGATAGACACCTACTTCTTATTTTTTTGTGAAATTTAAGAACTACTGCATTGAAATTTCAAATTTTCACCAAATAGATTTTTTTCTTAGAACAAACCTTATAGTTTAGAAACTACATTCAATTTTATACAAATTATATTCTTGTATATTTTTGAAATAATATTGGTAACTTATTCAAATTTCTACATCAATTTTCGTAACTCTGATTTTTCTAAATTTTTTTGCCACTTAAGGGCCTTTTTTTTCCATGATCATCCTCCACATACCCTTGTGAATAACCAATGGGATCATTTTCATGGATCTTAGCAATGAATGACCTAACTTCACATGAAGCTTGTCCAACATTCAGATTATGGTAAATGAAACATCTAATTATTTAGGTCCCACTTTTACTAGGATAGTTATATAATAATCCTATCAAGAGTAGAAACATCACAATCCTTAATAATTCTTCCAACTATTCACAATATTATTTATAAATTTCATGAAGATATAAGAATTCTTCAGTGATCACATTCACTACACAAATAATACCAATGGGTGTTCCCCTTTTAATAATCTAATTGTTCACTAGATAGTGTGAGATTATTTCCTAAAAACTCTATAATCACCCTAAAATCTAACCTTTTTATATCTCCACACTCCATAGTGTTTAAATAATCCTTAGCATCCTCATATATCCCTCTCAGGAAAAAAATGTTTTTCTAGGTTCTTCATCCAAACTACTATTACACATTTTATGAACAAATAAGAAGTCATTAACGTAATCTTCCATGTTTTAATCCCTTGATTTTTTTCAAAAACTTTCATCATTAATATCTAAAAATCTATAATAATTTTTATAATTATCATGAAATATAGCTTATATTTCCTCTCATATATGTATGGAATAGATATTTAATCCCATAAAAAAACACAAAGTTTATTACATAAAGGTGAATGGGAAAAGCTTAAATTTTTTACTGTTAGTCTCATATTCATAGGCCTAAAAAAACAATAATAATTTTAATATAAATTGATCTTGATCTTTAAAATAAATTATTCTAAATTTCTATAACATAGAGGATGATATTTTTTTAATAGGGGGATTTTTTATAGGATTCAAGGAAATTTGATATGTGAAAGTTCTATTAGATTTCAATCTTAACTTATATTATTTTCTTCCATGATGACACAAGGTTATAGAGATGTTTGTTATTCTTGACTTTAAAATTGGTTGGATGACTACCCTAGATTGGATCTTGAATGTGATTATTTCATGGTTTCTAAATGAATCAACATACAAAGTTTCTAGGCCTACTCATAAGCTATAAGAATCAAGCTATAAATAGTATCAACACCTTAATAGTATTTTTTTGGTAGCAATTACGAAAATGATAGGTTTATTATAGTCATCAATTTGCTATCATTTAATTTTATCAAACTATGGAGGATTTTGGATCTATCTACAATATGTCCTTAGGAATATTTCAAGATGGTGGTTTGATTCATAATATTGTTAATAAAAGACTAATTTTTTTAAAGTAAGATGCCACTTCAAATTATTTTCCACAATATAAAATCTCATTTAAAAATTAACCATATATTCTACTATCTATTTAACAAATATCGATATAACTAAATACTATATTTGAAATGAAAGAAATAATATATGTATACATGAAATTTAAACACACACATTGAAAATAAAGTAGACATAATTAATACATGAAAATAAAATTATGAAAGATCAATGTTTATTTTTTATTTTAGAATACCTATAGGTTGATAGAAATTGGAAATGAACATATCTAATTTAATCACAACACACGATAACAACATATAAAAAATTAAATGAATAAGTATATGTAAAACCCAAGAATCGCCTCCTTTTAGTAGAGTTGGCCAAAATCTCCTTCTAGATGGGTCTCTTGAAGCTAATGCAAGTTCACATGAATTTCCTTCTTATTTTTCTTTTAATGGGAACACACGAATGACAAATTATAGATTATAAATGAAGATGTGTGTGAACTAAAAGTTGGAGAAATTGAGTGTAGATTTAATGGATCTTTTATATGTCTGAGCCTTACACTATAGTCTAGAAAATACATTGGAATTTTCTATTTAATTAATAAAAAACTCAATTAAGTTGACCTTTTATATATGTTATTGTTGAGACACATGCTCTCTTTATTAAATAGAAGATGCCAGTAACTTAACTAGGATATGTATTTTATTGAAAGCATAAGTGAATACATGCATGCCACACTTAAGGAAAAATCTATTCGAAAAAATAAAACTTAAGGTAGTAAAAAATACCTAGTCCTATGATACACTGGTCAAGACTAAAGTGGGGGAGTGAATTTGGAAAATACATCATTGGTATAGATAGATCATTATTTGGAACACTATATAGGAACACTATGACTCACTCTATAACTACAAAAACTATCTAAAGCTTTGCAACCTTCTCTAAAACTATCTATTTTCACTTTGTGACTGCCTCTAGAGTGATCTAGAAGGCTTAATCCTTGGATTCTATATTTTGTTTGTCATATAGAATAGATACGTATGCATGAAAATGAGAAATCATACAATCAATCCAAAAAATTCAACCATTAAAGAGTAATAACTTAAAGCACACTATATATTTGTTATTATAAAATTTAATGATTTTTAACAATGTATTAAATGTACCAAGTATTTGAAACATATAGAAATATAGTAATATTATATAAAAATAAGATATTATTACCTAAGCTCATCATCACACCTTCGTATGAGTGTTGATCTATAAACATGTTATATATTCAGCTATTTTAAGATTTGGAATTACCCATGTAGTGGGAATTTTATCATTTGTATATTCTTTATTGAAATTTAATTATTCAATGATATTATGATTATACTTTATGGGTATGATGTGAGAAAAGAGATCTAGGGTCTAAATCACATCTTTCATAAAATTACATTAGAGAGGAACCAAAAATCATCACACAAGACTGCTTGGCTACTATTGTCAATGGAAGACCCAAAATGGTAGATAAAGGTTTTGCTTCATTTTTTGGGGTTCATGTGAGTTTTATTAGGTTAATTAGGAATTGAATTTGTTTGATTATGTAAAGTTAAAATACATCAAATATTAATTTACAAAAAACTAATATGATTTAAGAGAAGTACATGACTATAATATAAAAATTAATGAAATAAAGGTAGAATGCATAAATAGGGGAACCTAGCATGGAAATTGGGACTACAATTTCCTAGAATAGACTAGTGCCCCCCTAGAATGGAGAATATTTATTTTTATAATTTATGAATAGGTTTCAATAGTTAATAGTCTATATGTTTGTTCTTCCTAGTATCATCTTTAGAATTTTGTCTATTGATGAAAAATTCATCTTGCCATAATTTTTTGAGGTAGGAGGCTTGAATACTTGATCATGTAATTAGGTCAAGTCAATATTCTCCCAAATCCACTTTAGATCTACCACCAAGACATAAAAAGGGGAGAAATGGTTTTTTCATATAGGATCTTGTCTATGTCAAACCCCATTTTGTGTTTCCACCTCCACGATGGCTATGATGATATAAAGAGTGTTTACCCTCAATCAAGAAAAGTCAAATGGATAAAAGCAACTGATAAGTAACAATGGTTGGAACCTACCACTTAGATTTGATTTCCTGGATGAACTAAAGTCATGATACTCATCTCATATAAGGAGAATGTGATTCTTGATTGAAGGTTCTACAAGTGTTAGTACTCATACAATAAATGAACACAAAATGTAAACAATATTACTCATAAAATTGGTGCATTGCTAACATAAATCTTGAATGATGAAAAGTGTTATAAAATAATTATTATTCTTCTTCTAACTACTTTTAGGATGTAAAATTGGAATTCAAATTTGCTAAGTGTTTAAATGGTGAAAATACTTGCATATATATGCAATTATTTGTTTTCTCAAAAAATAATTATGGAAACTTGACAAATGAATTTGGATTTTAAAATGTGAATTTAATAGGGACAATAAAAAATTTAAAATTGAGCTGAACTATGTTGGCCATGGGAATAGGCACCCTAGAATAGACATATTTAGGAGCTTTTATGACTATTAAATAAATATTAAATATTAACTCAATTATATCTTGATTTTTCAAAGTGACTATAAGGTGGGTAAATTATGAGCATAATTAGGTCCAAGAACATAAGGGGGAGGTAAACCTAGTGTGAAATTATTAAGGATGACAATTTACATTGATATATTTAGCCCTCAATTTAGTGAGAGTGTGAACTTATGCTTATGCTCAAACTAAAGTAAGGATATGTCAAGATAGGTTCTTTTGTCTGAACATTGTGGTTGTAGAATGGCACTAAATCTAGGGGATGCCCTAGCCCCTAGGCTCAAGATCCAACAAAATAATAAAGTAAAGACAAAGGAACACACACATGAGGTGCGATACAAAAAGGATACAAAAAAATTCCTATATTATAAAGACATGTGCAGTGAATACACAAAATAATACAAAATGAAGACACAAAGCAATACACAAAGAAAACATGTAAAATACACAAGGTAAACACATAAAAATTAGAAAATGAATAATAAAATAAAAATTGAGACATAAGAAGGAGGTTAGTATGCTAAAAAGGATTTGAGTTAGTAAGGTAAAGAGACCTTAGTTTGAAAATTTGTCTCAAATTCCAAACATCATTGATCAAATATAATTTTTGACATGATGGTTCTCTTAGAGGCTAAAAATTTGTTCTAAACTAGATCACAAATGAGCTACATAGATCAAGTGGATATCATGTTTTGTTATGATAGGTGTCCTACAATATGAAGGGCTTCATGAGGATAGAAACTTCTGTTATTCTATTTTACTCATGTAACACATTTCTCTACTAGCAATCAAGTTATGTTATGCTAGGTGGCCATGTAGAAAGGTAGGTTTCACAAGCCTAGAAAATTGTATTATGTTATTTTACTCATGAAAAATAGAGCTCCAATGGAATACAAGTTGTTTTATTCTAGCTGGTCATGTAAAATGGTAGGATTTAGAAGGCTACCAAGCTATGTTATGCTAGTTTACTCACGAAATGCATGGGTTCATTGGCAAGAAAGATATGTTATACTAGGTGGCCATGCAAAAAGGAGTTCAAGTTCAAATACCACTGAGCTTTATTATGATAAATATATGGACTATTTTAAACGTCATCCCTCACAAAGTTCAAAAAATTTTAACATCATGACTATTGGAAATAGGATGCCATTTAATTACAATCCTAAATGTTATTTATTTCATGTATCTCCTAAGTCCTTGGAAAGCATTCCCCAACACTAGGATTAGAGAGATTTTAATATTTGATGAAATAATAATGTTAATTGACATTTTTAATTAATTCTAAATGTTAGGAGCATGTGAGGGAATCCACTATGAGTTCCTAAATAATAGGGGTGCATGGGGTGCCCACATGAAAGGTTACACTAACCTTCAGTTAAGTTAATTGTTTGGAGTAAAAGATAACACTTCTAAATGTATGTAAATATTGTAGGAGTTAGGGATTGATGTTTACATGCATGAAGATAAGTTTAGTTAAGTTTAGATTAGTTCAAGTCAGTTTAGTTCAATTCAGTTTAAAATTAATTTAGTTTAGTTCAGTTCAATTCAATTTAGTTATGGTTCAATTATCTTTAGTTAGCTTTAGTTGAATGCTTATTGGCTTTAGTTAACTTGGAATGCATGACTAATGACTTGAGTTGCATGACATATAATAGGAGACTACCTTCAATTAATAGGGGATGACCATTCTTACATGAATGGTGGAGAGATATGTTTCAGTTAACAAAGAATGACTTGGACCCACCTTGGGCACCCAAGTTAGCTTCTTGGAGTTAAATATTTTACATGCTAAGATATTTCAGAATGCTAAGTTAAGTGGGCCCATTCTTGGGTTCCTAATTTGAGGATAAGCCTTGAAGATATCTACAAAATCAAGGTTTAGTTCTGACTTCAGTTTGGGATGCCCAAAAGGATGAATCACATGTTTTGGCATTGTTCTTCATGGTAGAACTCTACTAGCAAGAGATAGGTGTACCTTTTGTGAGATAGGGTTTGAGCTTTATAATTATAACTCTTAGGATTTTACAAAGTTGATTATTTCCTATTTATCTAAATCAAGTTGAAGAGAGTTATTATTAGTTTTATTACAGGTTGTGAAGAAAATTTGGTGAAGGAAAATGAAGCATTCTCAAGCAAGGATTTCATATATTGTAATCTACTTCAAAGATTGAAAAATACATTGATTCTTGGTGGAGGTTTTTCCTAAAAGGGTTTCTCCATGGTATATGTTGTGTATCTTCTAATATCCTATATATTTCTTCTACAACCTTCTACCTTCATTCTACAAATGGTAAAATAGATTAATCAGATAATCACCCACAAAGAATACATATTTAGATCATCAATCATAAAGTTTTACAAAGTATTAAGCTAAGAAAATACCTCAATTTTCAATATTTGGTATCAGAGCTGAGGTTGGGTAAAGTATTGGGATGCCTTTCTCTAAAAGGATTAACGGCTTTATTTTTATAGTGGGAGCTTTTATTATTTTTGTTATTGTTGATTTTGGAAAATAAGTTTTTTACAATGAATTCTCATTTAGATATTGAAAGGTTCAATGGATCTAACTATGAAATGTGGAAACTAAAAATGGAAGATCTTCTTGAAGAAGGAGACCAGTGGTTAGTTGTTAATAATTAGACAAAGACACCTACAACCATTTCAGATGAGGATTGGGCTAAGATTGATAAAAAGGAAAGAGGAACCATAAGATTATGTCTTGTTGATGTTGTTCTCTTGAATGTTTTAGATGAAAATACTGGATATAAATTGTGGAAGAGAATAGGTAATATTTATCAAACTAAAAGTCTGACCAATAAGCTATATCTAAAAAGGTAGTTATATTCTTTAAAAATTAAAGATGGTGATCTTGTCATACATCATTTAAATTCTTTTAATTTGATTCTCAATTAGTTAGCATTTGTAAATGTAAAGCTACAAGATGAGGACAAATGCATTTTGTTACTTTGTTCTTTACCAAAATCTTGGGAAAATCTAATTGTTGCTATCAATGGTAGTGGTGCAAATCCAAATATGGACAATATAATTCCTACTCTCCTATCAAAGGAGATGAAGAATTCTAAAACTGGCTCCCAAGATGCCTTGTTTGTAAGAGGTAGGCCTAATGAGAAGGAATCTACGGTAGACAAGAAAGGAAATGGTAAGTCTAAAGGATGGTCTAAAAGCCCTGGTAAGAGTAAGGTAAAGTGTTGGAATTGTGGAAAACTTCGACATATAAATAAGGATTGTAAGAGCAAGAAAAAGATTTCTAATGCTTCTGTAGAGAAATCCACTAGTGACAGTAATGATGCATTACTCATTTATGCTAATACTGTTGATAACTCTTGGCTTATTGATTCAATTTTATCCTATCATATGACTCCTAACAAGGAGTGGTTCACTTAGTATACTATATATGATGGATGGGATGTCTTCTTTGGAGACAAAAACATAACAAAAGTTGTTGGGAAAGGAGAGGTAAAGTTGTGTTTCAATGATGGTAGGGTTAATACCCTTAATGATTTTTTACATATTCTAGGACTTTCTAGATATCGACTTTTTTTCTCTAAATTTAATGATTCTAGAATGCATGTGACATTTGATAAAGTTTGTTGCAAATTGGTGAAAGGGAATATGGTGGTTGCTAAAGGATCTCAGATTGGGACTTTGTTTAAGTTGAATACCTCTAATGTAAATAATTTAGGCAATGTAACTCAAGCTGAAAAATTCATGTATGATGTGGCAACATAGACTGGGCCACATAGGTGAAAAAGGTCTTAGGACCATTTTTAATAAAAATTTGGTTGACGGTACTCCTAATTATAATATTGGCAAAAAAAGACTTTTGTGAGCACTATGTGTTTGGGAAAAAAATCTAGATCTAAATGTCCTAGTGGAACAAATAAAGCTAAAAAATTATTAGAGATTATTCATTTAGATGTAATGGGACCTATAGATATTGAATCTAATGGAAAATCTAGATACTATTTCACATTTATTGATGATGTCTCGAGATACACTTGGATCTATTTTATGCATAAAAAATATGATGTGTTTAATAAGTTTAAGGAATTTAAAGCTTTGGTTGGGAAATAATCTGATCATAAGATAAAAGTGTGGAGATCCAATAATGGTGGAGAATATTGTTCTAGGGAATTTGATCATTATTGTAAGCATGTAGGAATTGTGAGATAGAAAGCTACTCCATATACACCTCAACAAAATGGAGTAGCAGAAAGGATGAACCAAACCTTAATGGAAAGAGCTAGGAGTATGTTAAGTAGTGATAAGCTAGATCTGTCCCTTTGGGCTGAGGCTATTTGTAATTCTTGTTATTTAATCAATAGATCCCCTAGTTCATCTATTGAATATAAAACTCCTTACGAAATGTGGTTAGGTAGGAATCCTAGTGTCACACATTTAAGTATATTTGGTTGTGAGGATTTTTTTCATGTACATCAAGAAAAGTGATGTAAATTGAATCCTAAAGCGTAGAAATGCATATTCATAGGGTATGGTGAAAATGCAAAAGGAGACAAGATTTGGAATCCGCTAACTCAAAAAAAAATTGTTATCTAGAGATGTGATTTTCAAGGAATTTGGAGCTTATTCAGGAGAAGAACAACCAAAGGAGAAGGATACTTCTTGAACAATGCATTTTAAGATAAATAATGAGAAGCAATGAGATGCACATGCTGAAAAACAATTGGATGGATTGGATGAGGAGAGTTCAAAGAGTTCTTCTGAGATAGATGGTCAAGATGAGCATATTGAGTGACAAGTAGAAACCCCTTTGGGAAGATCCAGAAGACAACAAAATCATATTGGTAGGTATATCCCACCTAATTTTTGTTGTATTTTTTCTTTAATGATTACTAATGATGAACCCAGTTCTTACAAGGAAACTTTTTCTGCAAATGAGAATAAGCTTTGGTCACAAGCTATGCATGAGGAAATGGAATCCTTGGATACTTGTGACACATGGTATCTAGAGTGTTTTCCCAAAGGAAGAAAGGCCATTGGTTTTAAATGGATCTTTAAAAAGAAGATTGGAGCATATGGTAATCTCAAAAGTTACAAGGCTAGATTAGTGGCCAAGGGCTACTCCCAGAGAGAGGAAGTTGAATTTATTGAAATATTCTCTCTTGTTGCTAAATTAATTTCTATTAGACTATTTTTATCCATTGTTGTTGCTTATGATTTTGAGATACAACAAATGGATGTGAAAAATGCTTTTTTGCATGGGAATCTTGATGAGGAGATTTATATGAAGCAACCTAATGATTTTGTTGTAAAAGGAAAAGAAGAATTGGTTTGTAGGTTAAAGAGATCTTTATATTGATTGAAAGAGTCACCCAAAATTTGGTACCAAAATTTTGATGCTTTTACATTGGAAATTGGTTATGTTAGGAGTGGGGAAGATAATTTTGTTTACATAAAACTTATTGATGATCAACTTTTAATTATTATCTTGTACGTTGATGACATATTGTTTATTGCTAATACCAATGTAATGATCAAAGAATTGAAGGTACAAATCTCAAGTGCACTTGAGATTAAAGATCTAGGGGCTGAAAAATATATCCTTGGTATGGAGATCAACAAAGATAGAGGTAACATAAAGTTTTGCTTAAGTTAGAGCAATTATGTTGATACAATTTTGAAATAGTTTAACATTCAAGACAATAAACCAATTAATATTCCTTTACCAGTTGGCACGAAGTTAAGTTTAGACATGAGTCCTAAATATGATTTTGATTATGAGAAAATGATTGAAATTCCATAAGCTAGTGCAATTGGTAGTTTAATGTATGCAATGGTCTGTAGAGACCAAATATAGCCCAAGTAGTGGGAGTTTTTAGTAGGTTTATGTCTAAGCCTGGTAAAGAACATTGGACTTATGTTAAGAGGGTGTTTAGATATTTTCAAGGGACTTCTAATTACTATTTAGTTTATCATGGTTCTAATGAAATTGATATTATGCATAGATCATTGGACATACAAGGTTTTGTTGATTCAGACTGGGCAAGAGATTTTGATAGTTGGAGGTTGACAAGTGTTTATGTGTTTACTTTTTTTGGAGCTACAATTAGTTGGATGAATAAGAGGCAGCCCATGGTTTATTTTTCCACCACAGAAGCAAAGTACATGGCTGCTACACATGCCTCTAAAGAGGCAACTATGTTACAGAGACTTGGGAAAGGTATTTTTTTTAATTGCAAGCAAGTTAGACTTGAAAGTGATAGTCAACATGCTATTTGTTTAGCCAAAAATCCTATGTATCATGCTGATACTAAGCGTGTTGATGTTCAATATCACTTTGTGTGAGAAATGGTTGAGAGTGGAAAGGTATTAATTGAGAAATTTGACACTTTGATTAATGTTGCAAATTATCTTATGAAACCAGTTCCCATAGATAAGTTCTCATGGTGTAGGAAGGCCATTGGCCTGATTCCTATACCTAATTTATAATTATTATTCCTTGTTTAGAATAATTTCAATGTATAATGTCAAGTGGGAGAATGTTGGAAATAAGATTCTATTTAATTGCAATCCTAAACATTATTTATTTCATGTATCTCATAAGTCCTTGGAAAGTGTTCCCTAGCACTAAGATTAGAAAGAGATTAATATTTGATGAAATAATCATGTTAATTGAAATTTTTAATTAACTCTAAATTTTAAGATCATGTGAGGCATCCAATATGAGTTCCTAAATAATAGGGGCACATGGGGCACCCACATGGAAGGTGACACTCACCTTGAGTTAAGTTAACTATTTGGAGTAAAAGATAACACTTATAAATGCATGCAAAATGCTAGGAGTTAGGGATTGATGCTTATGTGAATTAAGTTTAGTTTAGTTTAGTTTAGATCAATTCAATTCAATTCAATTTAGTCTAGTTCAGAATCAGTTAGTCTTAGTTGAATGCTAGTTGACTTCACTTAACTTTGAATACATGACCAATGACTTGAGTTGCATGGCATATAATAGGCGACCACCTTCAGTTAATAGGGGATGACCTTTCTTGCATGAATGTTGGAGAGATATGTTTCAGTTAATAGAGAATGACTTGGACCCACCATGGCACCCAAGTTGGCTTCTTAGAGTTAACTCTTTTGTGTGCTGAGATATTTTAGAATGCTAAGTTAAATGGGCCCATTCTTGGGAACCTACTTTGAGGATAAGCCTTGAAGATATCTATGGAATCAAGGTTCAATTTTGACTTCAGTTTGGGATACCCAAATGGATGAAGCACATGTTTTGGCATTTTTCTTCATGTTAGAACTCTACTTGTGAGAGATAGGAATACCTTTTGTGAGATAGGGATTGAGCTTTGTAATTGTAACTCTTTAGAGTTTACAAAGTTGATTATTCCCTATTTATCTCAAGTAATTTGAAGAGAGTTATTATCAATTTTATTGCAGGTTGTGAAGAAGGATTGGTGAAGGAAAAGAAGCATTCTCAAGAAAGGATTGGAGTTATTGTAATCTACTTCATAGATTAAATAATACATTGATTCTTGGTGGAGGTTTTTCCTGAAAGGGTTTACCCATGGTATATGTTGTGCATCTTCTAATATCTTGTCTATTTCTTCTACAACCTTCTATCTTCATTCTACAAATGATAAAATGGATTAATCAAATAATAACCCACAAATAATTTGTAACAAAGAATACATATTTAGATTAGCAACCATAAATTCTTACAAATTATTAAGCTAAGAAAACACCTCAATTTTCAATAGTGACAACTATGAAGGGGGTAAACAAAATAAAATGAAAAACACAATTTAAAAGGTATTATGTGTAACACCACCACTAAAGGGGAATATGAACAAAATTAAAGGACACACCTTAGGGAATATCATGCATCATATAAATACTAAAGGGGAATATGAACAAATGGCAAGGCCACACCCTAGGGGATATCATGCATAATACCAATACTAAAGGTGCATATAAAAAATTGCAAGGGGGCACCATATATGATATCATGTATAATACCACCACTAAAGGGGCATAATACCTTATATGAAAAATTTTAAGGAGACACCTTATATGAGAATTGATGAATCATATTCCCCTATTAAAATGATAGCATGGTTGTTATGCTAATGTTGTAAGGAAATAAAGGGTGAAGAGGTGATCATTAAAAATAATACACACCTCACAATTCTAATTATCCTTGCCCACAATGTATAGAGACAAGGATAATAATTATGCATATTATTGTGTTTCTCCCCATTTATTAAAATATGGTTGCACAAAATACCTTTGTGACCTCATGCATGGGAACAAGCAATATATTATACTATGAATTCCACATAGCAAGGAGCAAAACCTTATTGGATAATTTATTATCTTATTCAGTTCTATAGGGAGATCATATGCTTTAAATAATCATTATATTTTCTTATTTTGTATCAAACACTCATCAATAGAATATTTAAACATTAGGTGATATGCACAAAAGGATGAATTTCATTCTTTTTGTTTTATGGTCATTCATTTAAATGGAGGTTAAGGGGTGAGTTTTCCCATTTTAAGAAATGTGGATAATTTATTTTCTATCTCAAATAGGGTATGCAAAGTGGGGAGTAATAAATTTTTATGTGAATGATGATTTGATTTATGAGTAGAGCTTGGCATGAATATCTCATGTAAAGGTGGTGGAAGAGGATGTTGGTATTCTAGTCCTATTGTGGAAAGACACAACATGAGCTCTATAGGGCTTTTAATTCCTTGTATGTTGTTTGTATTAAATCCTTATTTAGATAGGATTTGGAAACCATAGACATAATATGTCTCCCAATCAAGATATGTTTTACTGGCTTGGTTCAAATTGGGTGAGTGACTATTTTTTGAGAAAGGCCAAATTTGGTTCTAGTGGGACCATTAGTATGTAAGTGTAATTCTTGAGGGATGAATTTAATGGGGTCTCCTCATTAGAGGAAGAAAAACTGTGAAGTAAACATATGATAGGCTTTGTGGATTCTCACTAAAGATATCAAATGTAATTTATGTGAGGTGTATTATAGTGTGTAGTTAAATATTCTAGAGGTGATTTGTAAGTTGATTCTTCATGAATATTTATTATATTTTCTTTAGGAATAATTGAATGAAGAATAGGTAAAGTAGTGCTTAGGAATCTATCAATGATCTATTTTTCTTGCTCTAAGATATCCTCATTGGTAGGAGATACATTAGGAGAGAAGGAATCATGAGCTTCGTATTTTATTGGAGAAATGCTACTAATGGAAAAATGACACATTAACCAAAAAATTGAACGAACACATTAATTTACCAAAACAATTAGATATTTTTAAAATTAAAAAGTCAAGCTTTGAAAAAGAAAGAAAGAAATTAAAAGTGATAAAAACTAAAATAAATTTCACAAATAGAAGAAAAATGTGTACACAGATCAGAGTGACAACACTATGATTAAAATTTAGAGAGAATTCAACTACACAAGGTTAGTGGCGCCCTAAACAAAAGATGTAATATTTTAACAATTTAAGCCTTGAAATCAACTACAATTTCTGAGGATTTAAGATTTCACAAGTTCATGTTTGAAGAAAATAAATTTCTCAAAATGCATGAGAAACAATTTTTTTATGTGAAATACATACACATGGATGATATTTTATATTCTTAATGTAATAAAATATGTTGAAATAACAATTTCCATAATTTGAAATATTGTAACTAACTAAATTTATCTTGAAAATGGTAAAAGTAACACATTTGGTTCTTTTTAAATGCTAAACAATATGCAAATCTATGCCTTTTCAATGATTTTCACTAAAATTTTGCATTCAATTTTGACAAATAACAACCTATGATTGCAGTAACATTTAACAATAAAAGATTTATCCTTTTGGAAGATTTTGCAACTATAACAGGTGTCAAGTTCATCAAAATGTGATCTAAGAAAATGGATCTAGGTTCTAAATTACAACTTTCCCAACATTACATTAGAAAAAGAATGATCACACATGACCATTTGATAACTATCATCAATGGAAGAGCTCTAATGGTAGACCAAGGTTTTGGTTCTTCTTTTTTAGTTAGTTCTATGAGTTTTATTAGAGTAATTAGGAATTGAATCGATTTGATTATGTAAAGGTAAACTAGGTCAACTATGAATCTATAAAAAAATTGATATGATTTGAGATAATCTTTAAATAAAAATACATAAATTTAAGATAGAAAAGTAGAATGTAGAGATAGAGGAACATGGCATGCAAATGAGGACTAAAATTTCTTGAATAGGGGTAGTCACACCCTAGATTGGAGAATGTTGCTTTATGGAATGTATGAATAGGTCTCAATATATTATAGTCTATAGGTTCTTTCTTCCTCAATTCATCTTCATAAATTCATCTATTGATGAATAATTCAACTTGCCCTAATTTTTTGAGGTAGAAGGTTTGAATGCTTAATCTTGAAATTATATATGTCACATACACACTAGAAAGGGGAGAAAGGGTTGATTCTATAGACACAAAAAAATATATTGATTGATATCACACATCTAATCTTGATCTACTAACACTGGTTTTTCTTGAATCATCCCCTTTTCTAAAAATTTAATTGAATAACCTTTATTTGATTATCATATTTCATCTCTTAATTAAATAAGTCAATTTTATCTCATTAACTCATTATTTCTCATTAATTAAAAAAACCATTTTATTTAATTAATTTCTAAATCTCTATTTTACTTAAATAATTCATTTTATTTAAATAAATATCTATAGTTCCTCTATTAAATTAAATAAATCAAACATTTATCTAATTTAATCAAACATCACACCCTTTATTTAACTAGGTCTTAATCATTTTCATCTCTTTTTGATTTATTTCAACCCACAAATCTAAATCAATTAGTCAAATCACCTAATGTCCTCTTAAATTGATCAAAACCTTATTAGTTTAATCTAATTGCATATCACATCCTCTAGCTTTTCCCACTTGCACAATAAATCAATTTATTTGATTTATTAAATTCTTCTATTTCATTCAAAAAGGCATCAAAGGATGGAATATTCTTCAAATTCAAAAAGTCCCTCCAAAAGGACTTGTCCCTTCCAACAAGGCATTCAATGCCTCTTACATGTCCTTGCCTTGGGCCAAGTGACATTTAACTCTCTTCTTTCATACCCCCTAAACATGCCACTTCTTCAAATTCAAAATTCAAACTTGCACATTGATCAAAATGTGCTCAACATTCATCCTCTCACATGTTGACAAGTGGCACCTTTCCATTTGTTGATTCTTAATCCCACATTGCTCCATTTTGGACATCTCTTCAACTTGATATTCTATAAATAAGAGGTCTTATTCCTTGTTTTATCATCCACAACTTGAGTAAACTTACTATACTCAAATTCACAACAATTTTCATCCAATCTTAGCTAGTGATGCATATTTTTATCTTGGAGTACATTGGAGGCCTTCATCAAGTGGATCACTCTTCATCATCAATCATCTTAATCACATCATTGGAGTTTGGAAAGGGCCAATTTTCACATCAAATTGGCACTAACTCCCTCAAGAGATTAAGAGTTTTCTTTTGTATTAGAATAGGATTTGATATCCTTGTTTTAAGTTTGTTGTGTTCATTTCATTCCTTTTCTTTTACATTCAAATGGATTTCTTGAAGAAACATGGTTCTAATCTTGCACTTGATCTAATATATTGATTTTTTGTTGTGCTTGTGTATGTTGGGAAACTTGGTTCACATTTTGGTGCTAGGAGGGAAAACCAGAAGATAAAATTAGGTTTTTTGAGAAAATTCAGTGCTTTTTAATGTTTTTATGTGTTTACAAGAAACAACATCACTCACAGTCCAACGGGGCCATATAGAACCAGTCACATTCTAGCAGGGCTATATAGAACAGCTCTAAATTGCAAACTACATTGCTCCAAACTTCAAACTACATTGCTAGCACTCCAACATCACCATATAGAGCCACTAGATACTCCAAACAAAGCCACCATCATAGAAAACCATTGGACATTCTTGCTTTTACATTCAAATTTAAAATAATAATATCTTGGTCTTTTTTGAAGCTTTTTTTTTAAATGGGGTAAACTTTCATAAGCTATACAATGGTGCAGGTGTTTCACAACTTTAATAGAGTTAAAAGTTTCAAATTTTCACCTAATGTCAAATCACATTATAACTTGGTCTAAGTTTTACGGTTCTATGCTTAATGATTCATCTAACCCCTATATCCTTTTGTTTCTTGATCTCATCTAACATTTTGAGAACTTTTGTAGATCAGGAAATCAAAAAAGGGGAGGAGGAAACAAAATCAAAGCTTCTTATGACATTATTTCTCTATTGTATCAAGTGTCTTTAGACACTCTTGGAAGCAATTATAATTCCAAGTTTAAGGATTTTATCTCCTCAAGCTTTTAGGACTTGATATATTTCAATTTGGGCTCCAAAAATAACAAGACAAAGGGATTTAAAAGAACCTTAGGAAAATTTACTAGATTTTGTTTAAGGTTAACAATTGAATAATCAAATTTCACACTTCTTTTGGTGCACCAAAAAGAATTCACTTTTGCTTTGTGGACTTAAAATGAACAAGTGTTCTCATTGTTTTGTAATTACTTACACAAAGTAATATCATCAAAAGATGTATGTGCTTCTCTCACCCCTCATGGTGATCTTGAGAATCAAAAGGATTTTGGTGATATTAGGTTGTTTAAGTGATTTCCTTCACACTTCATTTGAGGATTAAAATTGAACAAATCTTTGCAAGTGTGAGTGGAACATATTGTGTATGTTCTCCCTTTGTCTCAAAATGAAGGTTGATCGAACTATGAATACTTTTGCTTGTTTTTTTTTATCTTAGAGAGCCTACCTTGGGGAAAAAGTACACCCAAGGGAATGACTCAACCGGTAACACTCTAAACCCAAGAGTATTTCTAGCCAGGATATAAATTTTGGTATTTGAATAAACACTGATATCACATGATTGGATTTGATGAGAAGGGTGGCAATGGTCTCTCATCTTGATAGGTCAACTCCCACGAACAAAAAGTATAAATTAAAACCCTTATTTAGAAAATGCCAAAATCCTTGGTCTACTTGTTGGTGCAAGAACGGTCAATCTAAAGCCATCCCACATTTTTACGGCTCTTAGTAGAAATGAAAAGCATGCCATGGAAGTTTCAAGGATGTTGATGCTTGGATGCCCCATATAAGTGATTGTCATGGATGGGAGCTAGTGGGGCTAACCATCTAATCATTCGCTAAGAGTAGGCATAGATGGACTTGTCCAAGTGGGAACTCAATAAGTAAAGTATTTTATATCCATAGGGTTGTGTATGTTCTTGGTATCAAAACACTTTCTTGTTCAAAAACTTTGGGAAATAGACATTCAATAGGAAAATAAAAATTTCAAACCCCTTAGTTAGAGAAAATAGATTTTATAAAACCCAAGAACTATTGCTTACCTTGGGGATTATGTCCTTAGAGGTTTCTAAGTAATTGAGTTTACATCTTAATTTGGTTCTACCAATGTAAGCATTAGGTAACCATTGCCTTGATTTCCTTGAATTCCGTATAGAACTTTGTGGGATGAAAAAAATTAGGACAATGGACATTTAGTTTGAAAATGTAATCAAGAAAGTGTTTGTGGTAAAAGCAATTCACTAATCAAGATGAAATCAATTGAACCCAACACATGTGCTTGTGTATCTTTTGATCAAACATTGTTCATTTGGTTTGAAGGGAAAAGCATGTCCTTCAAAACCTTGGCCTTGTAAAAAAGTCATTCTTAGGTTCATTTAGGATCAAAATCAAACACGTCATCCATTTCAAACATTTATCATCCCATCCCACAAGAAACTTTAGAGCTTTGGAAACATCATTATCTATACTTGGGTAAATCCTTAAACCAAATCAAAATCATCTTGTTTAATTAGGAGTATGGGAATGCATCCTTTCTCATACCTCTAGTTAAATTAGCACACCTTTGAAAAAGTTTATCCTAAAGATCACATCCAACATATTAGAGTTTACACGTTCATTATCCCATAAAAACCAATCAAAATCAAATCCCAAAGTCTAGAATTGATCCAAAGTTTCTAAAAAATCAACACCCATATCATTCACCCCTTTCATCCTTCATCTCATCATTGGTCCTAAACACCTTAGAGGTCACTTTTACAACAAGGTCAAAACACAAGAATGACGTGGAATATAAACTTGATCCATACATCATGAGTAAATTAAGTAAACCAAACTATCAAGGCCTTACAATTCCAATTGATTTTCAAAACTCATATTTTAATATGTGCAGGATCATCATGGAAAAAATAGGCCCTTAAGTGACAAAAAAATTAGAAAAATCATATTTAGGCAACTTGACGTAAAAAATTGAATAAGTTATCTATATTATTTCAAAAATATGTAAGAATATAATCTGTAGAAAATTGAATGTAGTTTCTAAACTACTAGGTTTTAAAAGAAAAATAGAAATCTATTTCGGAAAAATTTAAATTTCAATGCAGTAGTACTTAAATTTCAGGGAAAAAATAAGAAGTAGGTGTCTTCCTAACCACCATAACCACAAAAAAATGATAATATATTTTTATAATATTTTAGATATAAGTAGAGGACTCATGTCTCAATGTGATGCATTTTTTTTGTAATTTTTTTCCAAGTAAATAATTAATTATGATTTTTATTGCAAATTTTAAAAATATAAAACTCAGATGTCCGACGATCTTAACTTGGTCAAAACTTCATTAAATTCAATTTTTATTTTTTAATCCTATATTATGTGAAGCATAGAATGTGATGCATGTTTTGGATTCAAAAAATGTGATACCATTTGAAAGCTATACATGTTTTTCAATCAATCTATCAATGAGGAATTTAGTCATAATTTGAATAGAAAATGAATAATAATTACTTATTAAATTCAAATTAAATAATAATTTATATTGATGTAAAGGTAAGAATCTCCTTTAAAAACCCTTTTCATTTCAACAATTTTTGGGTAAAAAAAAGGTCATTAGCCACATACCCATCATATTGCAACTTTTTGGCCCATCATGATCCTGCACATACCCATTTATACAATCCATACATGGGATCATTGTCTCCTACAAACCTTAATGGCACAACAAATGTGATTATAACCAATCTAAATTTTAAACACCCTTTCCGATGGTATATTTAAATCCAAGTCCAAACTTACAAATCTATCAACCAAATACTCTGTGCATGAGTCTTCAACAAAAAAGATTATCCCACCAAATCCATACATGCCAAATGCGAATATACCAAGTAAACTATACCAAACATGAACATTTTGAATCCACACTTGGTAAACTTTTGGATACATATGTTTGAAAATCACACGAATGTTGTTCAAAATCCATCACACCCATATGTCCCCCTCATCTTTCATAATCCTAGTGACCCATCATCATGATTTCATGAAACCCATCAAATCTCTCTCCCTAATACCTCACAAGGAGAAGGTGACCTATTTGGACCAGGGGGGATTTTTTTATCAAACATCATCATTTCCACAAGGGAGCATGCCACTCACTTTCCCACCACTCCCACTCTTGCCATTAACATATGTACATCCCCCCTACCATAAATCAAGGCATCATACCAAATCCTCCCCCCTTAACATCGATATCACAACAATAGATGGCAACCATCCCTATAGAACAAGCAACAAACACATCATCTATCATCCCTCAAAAAATTGTCTCTCAAGGACTAACCATATCGATCGCACTATCCACTAGTCAAATCCCAATCATCAATACAATGATACCTCTTATCACCACAACAAGCACTATTCCAAAACCAACACCACCACCTAAACAAAACACATCAAACCAATATAGCATTGTGTTGCAAGCCACTTAGTAGGTTTCTTATTACAAGGCACTCCAATGAAACCAAAACCGACAAGCTACACAACTAGCTGCTTAGCAATTTGCACAAGCTTCTCAAGTTGTCCAAGCAACACTCCACGCCCAAAAAGCACAAGCCCAAGCTCAAGTGCAAGCACAAGCCCAAGCCCAAAACCAATCCCAAAAAGTAAATGTTGTTCAATATCCCAACAAAATGTTAAAGACTCCATGTATCGATCCAATTCAATGATCACATGATGAAGACCTATCCATCAATGAGCACCTTGAATATGTTTCTAACTCATCCAAAAATTCAATCAACATACATCAAGAGTCACTTTTTGATCATGATAAGAATCCCTCAACAATATTTGACATTGATCCATTTCATAGAGTGTTAGAATTATTCGATCCTGTAATCAACAATCCATCAACCAAAGATCATGTTGAAAATTTCTCTACATCACCTAATGAGTTAGAGGACATATCTCAAAAATTTATTCTAAATCATGATCAACATCTCTTAGCAAAATCTAGCAATGGTCCTTTCCAAGACATATTGACATCCTTCGACCTCATGATTGTTGATATTGAAGGAATCTTCATCTCAACACTTGATACAAATTCACTCAAAGATCAAGAGGATATTGAGCCACTTCCTATTCCTAATGAAGATATCTAAGAACCCTTTGTAAGAAATCCATCCTTTGAAATTGACTCATTTCAAGAACTTGATCTAAAGTGTGTCAAAAGTAATTCTGAAATCATTCAAGATCAAGAATTTGTATCCCCAAGTTACTACAATAATTTAATGGATACTCTCCTATCTATACAAGATGATCATATCCACATGGCACATACTCCTCCATCTACCCATGAGATGATTTTTGTGGATGGAAAAGCAGATGATCTTCATTCATAATAGGATTCATTTACTCTTGATATTATTACACAAAAAGAGCAGGTTATTGATTCATATAGTGAAACGAAGTTATCAACATTAAAATAAGATAAATCCCAAATTCAAATTGAGGACATCATGTATGAAGATATCTAGCATTATCCACTCAAGGAAAAATGTTAGGTAGAACAAGAAATTCCAGAGTTAGAAAAGTAGCAAATTGAAAGAACATCATCTACAGTAAACATTTATCAGAGAACGCTTATTGAACAAGACATCTCAAAACAGGTCGAATCAAGGAATAAAGGTGCTACTACCATATTGGGGGCAGCTATGTCTCAAGGAAATGTCAACATAGAGAGCACGAAGAGACCTTATGATGAAATTGATGCCTCTACTACAACCAACCACATCATGAATCTTCATCCACCCATCACCCCATCCATGAATTGGGACCAACATCAAAAGAAGGTTTTGAATCAAACCACAAAGAATGTTATCAAAGAAAAAGAAGCTAAGAAGCATATAAAAAAAAAAAAAAAACATATGGATACCAAAAAATACAAAGAAAGATTATCCCTATCAAACTCCATTAGTCAAAGAAACTATGGGGAAAAATAAAAAATGGAAAAGTATCCATCAAAGATGTCCACAAAGGAAAAAGAAGGATTCTCAAGTGACATACAAAGTATATCAAGCAGTTGGTCCTAATTCCACATACACTTTCATATCCACCCATCATTGCTCATCTTCCCAAGTTTGGAGAGTCAAAGGTTCCAAACTGTCAACCAATCCATCTTTTATCCCTAAACACACTCCATCCATGCCTCCATGCATGATATCCAATTCTCACATTGACCATGTATTGGCAACAACCCTTCATCATAAGGATTCAGAAGGCACTCTATCATGGTGTGCACATAGATATAGACTTAGCTTCAGTATCAATAAAGCAGATCACGAATCTCAAATGTTGCATTCAAGTGCACGTATCTTGGCAAAGAAATTTCTTCAAGTAGGATATCGATGACACATTATGACATAAGAATCTACATTGACACCACCAGGTGATTCAACATGAGCTTAAAATCTTTCCAAAAAAATCAAAAAATATAAAAAATCCAAATAAATCAAAAAGAGGATTGAAAATAGTAAAGAAAAAAAATTGTCCTCTAGTGAAAATTGCATGGGCGGTGCTTTGGGTGGGTACCATGATGAAAACCTAGAAAATAGGTGTCATGTGTAGAATCAAGAATCTATAGACACCAGTTCAGGTGGAAGCATCTTATCCCATCCATGATAAATCCAACATTCCATCCATCTCAGCCATAATAAATCCATTCATCCATGAACCATTTATCCAATCCATCCATCTGCATCCGTCTTCCACGTTATCTTGATCTTGATGAAATTTTGGTGCACACCTTACACTTGATTATGATAGACATCTTTACATGGGTCATTTTCATTGATCCTATCCTACCCAGCATTATTTGAGCCATGAAGCATTATCCAAATGAGCATTCTTTAACAGAACACCTTATCTTATCACAAGATAATCCATATCCCTCCATCAATACACCTATCCAAGCATCCACCCATGGCATTCCATACCTCACTAGACACTAGGAGTAAATATTTACATCTTGCTTTGGGAATAAATCTTGACATATATCCTCCAACTTATGTGGTGATCTGAACATTGGCAAATGTGAAATCAAATTGGTCAAATAATTTATGAGAAAAGATCGAAATCATTAACCCATGGAATATTTTGACAAGAGTATGTTCCTTACTAAGTTTTATCTTCAATTGAACATCAATCCAAACAATCAATATTAATTGCATCTAATGTTTGCTTCAATACCACATTGAATCATCCAATACATCTTTTGTTTCAAACCAAGCTATAAAATCCTAATCGATCAAATCCAACCAAAAGTCAACCTGGGAAATCCATCCTTACCCTTGTGTTTCTTAACACTATCCTTGCATTGTTGTGTATCCTCAACAATGTTATCATCATCAATCCCTTATCATCTTAGGATAGCCATCCTAATCCTCATGTTACTTAACACTATCCTTGCATTTTTGTGTATCCTCAACAATGTTATCATCATCAATCCATCAATCCAATCAATCAACCTTAGATTGGTTTTTAAAAAAATCCCAAAATAGAGCACTGATATCATAACACATATCCATATCCAAATTTTTAAAATCATGTGAAAAATCCAAAAATCCAAAAACATTAGAAAATAAAAAAAAAAACCCAAAAACATCCAAAACATATCAAAAATTCAAAAACATTCAAAAAATTAGAAAAATGTCAAAAACATGTTATGCGAACTACATCGTCTCTGAGCTTAAACATAGGCAAGGCTAATCTTTGATCAGCCCCTAAGATAGAAAAACACACAAACATTAAAAAAACACAAAATCCAAAATATTCATAAAATCTGATAAAATCCAAAAACATTCAAATAACCTAAAAATACCAAAAATAGCCTCAAAACATTTCAAAACACAAAAACTATCCAAATAGTTGAAAAACTTCATCTATCTCATTTTTCCTTCACCTACAATAAAGAATCATCCATAATAAAAAAATCATCACTCACCCTTTGGCAAAAAAAATAGAAACAACCACAACAATCAGCAAAAAAAAAGCTTCAAATGTAAAATCAAAATCGAAACAACAAAAATTTTAAATGCAAAATCATACTCTTGATCATTTGCAAACATTTGAATCAATTTTATATCAACAACTTATCAAATAACTTATCAACCCATCATCATCCTATACATTGCATGTCCTAGGATATATCGTTCTGACAATGGGCATCATTTTAGATATCATCTTGGATTATTATCCTATCAAAACGCATCCCTTTGGCTATAGGTATGAAGAACATTGACTTGTTTGTTTACTTGATATTTTCTATTGATTTATCTTATTGCACTCATTCTAACGATGTCTCAATGATTTCTAATCAAAACAATTTAGAGATAAAGGAATGGGGAAATGATCATTATCTTTTGTTTGTTGTGCTTGTTGGGTTTTCTTGTAATATAACCTTGGTGAATTCTTGCTTTGTTAGGTGTGTATGGAAGGTGTTTTGGGCAGCTTGTTTACTATTGCATAAATGGGTTATACCTTTCTGTGCTTTGGTCCAAGATGTTTAAAACTTCAGAAGTGTATCCTAGAAAGGTTTTTGTATGTCAGGTGTGAACAAGAATATTCCTATCTATTTGTCGAGTCAAATTCAATCACACTAGGTGTAATGCCATCTTGGCTCTTTATACCTTGATGCATCATGCCTATGTGTGCTATCAAACATAAGGTAATTGGCCCTTTGAAAATCCCAATTCTCGGCAAGTGAACATCATCTACATCATCATCATCATCATCTCTAATAAGGTCTTCTCATATCATGGACTTGTTGGATCCTCTTATCATCTTATTCTTCTATCTTTACTAATATTTCTATCCAAACTTGTGTGATATCTAAAAATATACATGATGCTACCCATGGCCGATGACTATCTATACATCATCAAAATTCTCTATGTCAAACATTTGATCTTTCTAAAGAATTATCTTTCATCCTCTAATCAGTAGAACCACTCCCCTCATATTTTATCATGATGCCAATTGGGAATTGGAATTTCCATTCTATCTCTCGAAGGGGCAATATTATAGCGAATCTTTTCACTATGTCAACAATGAGGCATCTGAAAAATTAGAGAATTTTTTACTTTTGATCATAGCAATGTTATTCTTTGAACTAATGTAGAAGGTACATTGCTTCAAAGAGGGGAAAAATGTAGACATAGAAAATATACTGATTGATATCACACATCCAATCTTAATCTACTATCACTGGTTCATCCTGAGTCATCCCCTTTTCTAAACATTTAATTGAATAACCTTTATTTGATTAAACTTATCACATTTCATCTCTTAAATAAATAAATCAATTTTATCTTTTTAATTCATTATCTCTCATTTATTAAATCTCTATAGTTCCTCTACTAAATTAAATAAATAAATCATTTATCTAATTTAATCAAACATCACACCCTTTGGTTAAATAAATCAAAATATTTATTTAACCAGGTCTTAATCATTTTCATCTCTTTTTGATTTATTTCAACCCACAAATTTAAATCAATTAGTCAAATAACCTAATCTCCTCTTAAATTGATCAAAACCTTATTAGTTTAATCTAATTTCATGTCACATCCTCTAGCTTTTCCAACTTGCACAATAAATTAATTTAATTGATTTATTGAATTCTTCTATTTCATTCAAAAAGGCATCAAAGGATGGAATATTCTTCAAATTAAAAAAGTTCCTCCAAAAGGACTTGTCCCTTCCAACAAGGCATTCAATTCCTCTTACATGTCCTTTCCTTGAGCCAAGTGGCATTTAACTCTCTTCTTTCATCCCCCTAAAACATGTCACTTCTTCAAATTCAAATTTCAAACTTGCACATTGATCAAAATGTGCTTAACCTTCATCCTCTCACATGATGAAAGTGGAACCTTGCCATTTGTTGATTCTTAATCCCACATTGCTCCATTTTTGAAATCTCTTCAACTTTATATTCTATAAATAAGAGGTCTTATTCCTCATTTGATCATCCACAATTTGAGTAAACTTACTATACTCAAATTCATAACAATTTTCATCCAATCTTAGATACGTGATACAAATTTTTATCTTGGAGCACATTGGAGGCCTTCATCAAGTGGATCACTCTTCATCATAAATGATCTTCATCACATCATTGGAGTTGGGAAAGGGCCAATTTTCACATCAAATTGGCACCAACTCCCTCAAGAGATTAAGAATTCACTTTTGTTTTAGAATAGGATTTCATATCTTTGTTTTAAGTTTGTTTTGTTCTTCATTTCACTCCTTTTCTTTTGCATTCAAATGGATTTCTTGAGGAATCATGGTTCTAACCTTGCATTTTATCTAATTTATTGATTTTTTGTTTTGCTAGTGTAGGTTGGGAAACTTGGTTCATAGATTCATATAGGGACTTGCCTAAGTCAAACTCCTTTTTTATGTTTCCACCTTTACAATGGCTATGATAATGTAAAGAGTGATTAACCTCATTTTAATAAAGGAAATTGGATTAAAACAATTGATAAATAATAATTGATATAACTTACCACTTATATTTTCTTTCCTCTATGGAAAAAATTCATGATACTTGTCTCATACAAGGAGAATTAGATGCTCAATTGAAGGTCTTACAAGTGTTAGTACTTACAAAAAAATGCACAAAAGATAAAAAATATGACTCATAAAATTGCTGCATTGCTAACATGAATCTTGCTTGATGAAAAGTTTTATAAAATAATTTATATTTTTCTCTCTATTTCATTCTAGGGTGTACAATTGGAATTCAAATTGTCTAGGTGTTTGAATGGTGAAAAACACTTGTATTTATTTGTAATCATATGTTTTATTGCAAATTTACTATGGAAATCCAACAAATGAATTTAGAGTTTCAAATGTAATAATAACAATAATAGCATATCTGAAATTGACTGAAAAATACATGGTTCAAGGATGATGAAACCCTATTGAACCACAATTTTTTGTAGGAGGGCTTCTCTCTTACACTTCTAGGGTTTTTCACCTAAAAGGAGAAACATATCCCACAAAAAACTTGGAGGTTCACTAAAGACTAATGCTAGTATGATTGAAGTCTATCTAAATGTGACATTCTAAATGCAAAGAAATGATAAAAAATAATGAATATTTTAATGAAAAACCTAAGAAATCAAAACATTTTGAAAACACATTGTGATATGCATAAGCACCTAGAAATGAAGGTAAATTGTAAGAAAATTTGATGAAACTAAAGGTGTGCACCTAGAGGCTGAAAAAGGATGGAATGTAGGTCTATAATCCTAAAAATCCTATTGAAGAAGCCAACTGGGACACTTGTACCAATTTCGGAGACGTAGTCCCAAATTTGGACAAACTAATTTGAAGCTCATTTCAGCCAAATGGTTATTTAGAACTATATAAAACTTTCAAAAATAGATGTAGTGGGACTAATTCACCACCGTTGGTGACTTAGTCCACTTCTAAATTTCTGAAAAATATGAAAGTGGAAACAAAATCCCTTAGTTTGCACTTCGGTTCCTAATAGGTGTCCAGTTCTAAAACTTTGATTTTTGGCAATGTAAGTGACTTTTTGTTGATATGTTGGATTTGTAGATAAGGAGATGTCTTTGAAAAATTTACAACTTAATCTTCAATTCTCTTCAAACCTTCAAAGTACCTAAATCTAAAAACACACAATGAAAGAGAAAGAAATGTTGGATGTTAGGGCCTGGGGGTTTGCCTTGGTCAAACCCCTTTTTAGCTAATTAAAAAAAAATGAAGAAATGATGTAATGAAGCATGAAATAATGGAGTTAGAGACTTTCCATGATAATTGATCTTGTTTTTTTTGCAATTGAGTAAGAATTTTCCCTTGAATGTTTCAAAAATGTTATCTTGATGACTTGAAATGTTAAAACTCTAGCTTGCTTGACTTGAGAATATGGTGAATGATGAATGAAAAATAAATTGATTATGAATTATGGTTTAGAGGCTTGTATTTATAGGAAATACATCTAATTTTTTGGTTAATTTGTTCCCTAAGGTCAACATGAAGGAAAAATAAACTTAAAATCCAATTTTTCCCACCCAAACCTTGAAAATAGCCCAAATGGGACTAAGTTGCCCAGCTGGGTGACTTAGTCCCACCTAGATGGGTGACATGGTCCCACAGGGGTAATTGTTCTAGCTGGATTGTCAGGGAATGGAGAAAATAGGTTTATATGATGATTTTATTAGGTCTTTGATCAAGTTAAGCCTTGGGATGCACAATATGGGGCTATAGGTGCCTATTAATGATGATGTAAAGAAAAATTAGGGCTAGGAACATAAATTTCAATGTGAAAGTGTGATTAAAATGAGGTCCACATAGCCTAGAAAGGCACATCATCTAATGTGAATGTATAAGACACATTACAACATTAGATTAGAATTAGGTTTGATTTACAAGCCTTCTAAATTAATGTGAGAATGTCATTAAATACATTTTACAATGTTGAATTAGGGGAAAAATAAGTCCATTAGACTTAAATGCTTAATAAAAGTCTAGAAAAGTGTGAAAGTCCTTTACAACACTTTACAACACCTTTAGAAGACATAATTAGATGAATTTTATTCATTTTGCAAGGGTCCAAGACCTAGTGTGGACATGTAAAACACCTCACAACACTAAATCAAGGCCCCATTAAGTCCAATTTGTCATCAATTATTCCCATATCAAGAAAGGTATACACTTTTTTGAAAAATACCTAGAATAGACCTATAGGATTTTATGGTGAAAACACCCCAAGGTAACCTACAAGACAATAATAACTTCCACAAGAGAGAAATGGCAGAAATATCATGGTATGATTAAGGATGCAAGAATGCCAAAATTAATATGGACATGCACATATGAAGCCTTTCTTATATAGGCAAGGTGAGGAATAGGATTAGATAAGATCTTGACAAGTGTCTTAATCCTATCACATGAGGCAACTAACTCATAACAATTAAATAAAACTGAACAAGATATGATAAGAAACAACTAATTATTATCTAGAGAGATTCCTTCCTAGGATAGGTTAGATAGGTAAAACACCTATATACACCGATAACCCCCTTAAGTACAACTTAGGGATTACTTATACAAATGAAACAAAGATGGGTCTCAGCTATGATGCCATATTAGGTAACTATTTACAAATGTAAATCTAATCTCTCATAAATGGAGACAAGGAGAAATCCTAGTGGAAGAAAAATCCTCCCCAAAAGAGATAAAATATAATAATGCTCTCCATGAAAAATGAGAGGAAAATACCCCATTCAAGGAAAAATAGTCACCCATAAGAGAGACAACAAAGAGACAATTGAACCCCCCTCAGTGAAATAATCCATCATAAATCAAATCAATCTCCCTACATATGAAGGATGAATAGAGAGACCATACGAACCCCCTATTAATGAGATAACCTATTGCAAAGAAGCACTGGAGGCACATTTTTGGAGCAACATTAGAATCTTTAATCAAAGCAAGAAAGGAAAGATAATTTTGATGCTAGAAACCATATTAGAGTCAATCAAGGAATAAGGTGGGAATCATGCTAAAGAAATAGAAAACCCAATGCCAAGGAACACTGGGAAACTATCAAACTGACACAACTATGGAATCTACAGAGAAATGATTGATTGAAAATTGATCTCAAACTGAAATGAAGTACAAAGATAAAAATTGCACTCTCTCACCTGTCAAAAATATCCAAGTATTATTTAGGAAACCCATCAAGTAAAAAATATAATAATGATATAATTGCAAGAAATACAAGAAAAACTTCACGGATGGCATGATAGAGCTCCTTAATACCTTTCCAATGCCACAAGAATCATGAAAATAGGAGATCATGGAAACATTTATGAGCTTGGTAGCCAAAAAAAATGACTTCAACCAATAGGGTGATCCCACAATACTGGTTTACAATTTTTGGCCAAATTGGACACTAAACTGATTTTTTCTAACTAAATCTTCACTTTTAGACACGTATAGCAACTAAACCATGAGGAATTTGAAGATGATGAAAAATAGTGATTTCTGATTTGTGAAATTTTCAAAAAAAACTAGAATCATATTTCACTTCTTTCTCCATCTCCTTCAAAAACTATTTTTTTTTCAGTAAACACCATTTTAAAGGAGTGGCACTCACTGTATAACACATAATTTTTTTTCCATGAAGGGTGAAATTCTTTTTTTTTCAATTTAGATTTGTAACTATGATATCTAGCATTTCCAATTGGTTTCATAGTGTTTTATTGAATATTTTTTCCCTAATAAAATTTCAAAGTCAAACCAATTACAATTTAGACATAGGTGGAACCTATAACACAACTTTTTTTGTATGTATCAATTTTTTTTTCTTTTTTGGATCAAGGAATTCAATATATGGTGCACTCATATTTTTTAAATTTTTTTTTTTATAATCTTCTATTTTTCCACATGTGTAGAACATAGAGCTTGATTTTCAGTGGAAAAACCTACATTCACAAAAAATAAAAAATAAATATAATAATCAAATTAAATTTAATTAAAATTATAATTTTTTGGAAGCTTATAATAATGACTACATACAAAAAATAAATTTTAAATGAATTTATTTGATCCCCCAAAAGGTAAATCAGAAGTGGCTTTTTATTAGCATTTTGTTAGGTGAAAAGGAGACTCTATTATAGGTATGGTTTAAAAATAGTGGTGTTTTATCCAAGGGGTCTTAGTCTACTTAGGTGGTTTTATCAAACCCTTTTCAATTAGAATCCTTTAAATGAAACTTTTCAAGGCTTAAATCGTTATATTTTCTAAAAATATGTGATTTTAGAAAAAATGAGGATCTCCCAGAAAGTGTAAACCACTACTAGGGTAGCACCCAATAATATATGCTAAAACTTTGAAAAATTAAGAAAAATAACCTACACCACTACAAAATTGATTAAATCATCTTTCTAACAATATCTTTTTTGAAATTGTTTTCCTTCTAGATTGCAATTTATCACGAACTAAAAAAAGTATTATATGAGGCTCATATAGAATAACTAGGGTAAAAAGTACAACCCTTAGGGGATAAATTTATGGGCACTCTATCACCCATATGATCACTGCATATATGGTTTGTAAAAAAAAAAATTATCACCTAGTGGTAGTAACAGCATTGGTGGAGGTGGTTGGGGGTGTGGTAGGCTAGAGGCCTCACTAAGATAGGATTGGGGGCTTTAATCCCTTTATGATCAAGTGTTTGTATATCCATAAGTAAACATATCCATATCATTTAAAAAATAAATTTTATAAAATAAAATGTTGTGATTAATAACTATGGTACCTATGACATGACCTCTGAGAGGACAAAAAAGTAAGAAGAAAAAATATAGTGATGAATTAGACAAATAAAAAGGTACAAGGTTGATACAAGTAGAGGTATAGGACCTACAAAAAATATAATATGTTGATTGGTAGATTGTATTTTGATTTGATGACTATATGGGATGTACGGCCATGTATGGATCTATATGGTCGTATGGCAGAAAAAAAAATTCCTCACACCCTAACAAAAAGTCTCATATAATTTTTTATCATTTGATAGTTGATCCAATGGGGAGGTTGGTTTTCACCAAAAATGATTCAAACAATCAACTACCTCCTAGATCTAGGAATTGAAATCCTTCCTTCAATTCCTTGTAGATTAGGAAATATATGATGAGAATTGACGAAATAAAATAAAAACTTGACTTTATCTAATTCCCTAGGTTCAATGGTGAGATTCTCAAGACTGCAACTCACACCCAGAAAAAATTCATGCCAAGATAGGTCCCTCATATTTTTGAAGAATTTTTCATGATCCAAGAGCTGATACCATATAGGAGTTTATGGTTAACTCATGAACCCCCGAAGATCACCTAGAAGAAAATAATAACTTCCACAAGAGAGAAATGGAAGAAATGTCATGCTATGATTAAGGATGCAAGAATGTAAGAATGAATATGATAATGTACATATGAAGCCTTGCTTATATAGGCAAGGTGAGGAAAAGGAATAGACAAGATCATGACATTTGTCTTAATCGTATCACATGAGACAAATAACTCATAACAACCTAGGAAACAAGCATTAAATAAAATCCAAATATATTAGATAAGTGACAACTAATGCTTAACTATAAATAGTCATTCCTAGTACCTAAGTGGACTTAACAATGTAAATATTATTGAGATAGGTAAAATACCTATTTACATATAGTGAACTCCTCAACACCCTAAGATCACTTGGAAGACAACTATAACTTCCACAAGATAGAAATGGAAAAAAAATCATGCTATTATTCAGGATTCAAGATTTCCAAAATGAATATGGTAGCCATAATCATATGAAAACCAAAATGAATATGACAATGTATAAATGAAGCCTTACATATATAGGAAAGGTGAGGAATAGCATTAGATAAGATCTTGACAAGTGTCATAATCCTATCACATGAGACAACTAACACACAACTACCTAGGACACAAGCATTAAATAAAAGCCAACTAGATAAGTGATAACTAATGATTAGCCAGAAAGATTCCTTCCTAGGACCTAAGTGGACTTAACATGTCAGTAGGACCCAGATAGGTAAAACAACTATTTACACCAACAAGACCTATTTTGGGGATTTTGTTATCATTTTTATGTGGGAAAAGGGATCTAGGGTCTCAATCACATCTTTACTAATATTGTAACATTAGAGAGGAACCAAATTCGATTAAACAAGGAAACATGGATACTATCCTCAATGAAAGAGGAAAAATGATAGATTAGGGTTTTGGTCCTTTTTTTATGTGTGATTGATTAAGAGTTGATTTTATTTCATTATGCAAATGTGAAACTATGTTAACTATATATCTACACAAAATTGATATGGTTTTAGGAAAACACATTAGTAGATGGTAGAGGAGTAGAGTGTAGAGATAGAAGAAACTATTTTTGGCTATTTGTGATTCTTAAATAAATATTGAATATTAATTCTCATTTATATCTTGATTTTTTTTAAAAGACCTTAAAATAGGAAAATTCTAAAAATAATTGGGTTCAAGCACATAAGGGGAGCTAAACCTAGTATGAAACTATCTAGGGTGACAATTTATGAAACTAAATTGGGATTTATATGTTGCTAGCATGAGTTTTGCTGGTGATTTTTGATGTATTATATGGGTGAGTGATTCGATGGACAATCAAATTTTTTCTCTTTTCTTTCTATTCATGTTAGTTTTCTGCATTTTGTAGTGTGTTGCATCCTTTTCTATCACTTGGATTTGATGCTTATATTTTTTTGATTGTGGCATGTTATTTTCCTTCCTTAGGTTGTGTGTGGGAGGATAAGACAAATTCATTATTGAGATGGTGTTCACATTCGATGATATTGTAGGTATCTTCATGTAGCGTGAGATCATAATGTAGAATCATGTGGTTTCATGGATGTTTATATTCATTTATTTTATTGATTCTCTTAATCAAATACATATAACAAGTGGGAGGAATTAGGAAAATCATGTTTTACACTTTACATAAGAAATAATTATTTAATTATACAAAATAAATAATAATATGTGATACATCTAAGGAGATGTGTTTATCCACATGAAGGACTCATGTGTGTCTAGTTGTAAAGCTATATGTCATACTAGTTAGATATTTTATGTGTGGTTTGTATATGTGAAATATGGTTTATAATGGTAAAATATTGTAGCACAAATTTAATTTTGGAATCAACAGTCTTGTGTACTCATGGTTTTGAGCCAAAATATTTTAGCTTACCACTCGGATTATTTTTGTGAGCTTGAATCCATCAAATGAATAACAAGTTTCATAGTTCAAGATGGCTAGTTGTCTTATTGGATTGTTACATGAGATGCCATTTTTTTTAAGATCACTTTTTGAGTACATATGTGAAGCATGATATGGGATGGTTTGTTATATTATTTGATATGTATGGAGGATGTCTTGGAGGACCTAGAGACTTCAACATTTCTCATGGAGACTTTATAAGTATCTTGTAATTTTTTTATTGGACAGTTTATACATTGAGTGTGGATACTTTTGGATGCTTACTTTCTCTCTCTAGAAGGTTTTCTTAGAGTGTATCTTCTATAATATTGTGATATATATTTGATATTTATATTATGGTTATTATGTAAGATTGTATTTTTTCTTTTAACTAACTAGATTATGTAGGAAATCATTTGAAAGGTAATTTCATAAAACTTTTAGGAGCTACTAGTGTCATAGTTAAATAACTTTTTTAATTTAAGGGCTAGGATTGATCTTTAATTATAACTTATTTCATGTGGCATCACATGTACCTTGAGGCTAGTCTTAGTAAAATATTTTGTATTGATTTGGATTTATCAAATTATGATGGATGTTTGTTTCATAAGGATCTCTTTAATTAGATTTTATTGTAGAAATGATTTATTATCTCTAATAGTATATAATGGTTATATTAATTTTTTTAAGGATTTAGGTCTAGGTGTTTTTCATATCACATGGATTAGTTTTAAGTTGTGATGTATTAGTTAGACATAATCCATATAAAACTAATAATTAGACATTGTGAGAATTTATTTTATGTTTATGCCAATGTTAGAGTCTAGTTACCATAAGATGATTTATTAAATTCACCTATATTATATTTTGTTAAGGGTAGAGATTTCATATATTTTAGCAATCAAGTGATTGAACAATGACTTGATGATTTTTTTAAATACCAAGCAGCCTATAGGTAGAGATGTATATAATTTTAGTGTTCACTTATTGAGAATATTATACTTTAGAGGTAGACAAGGTTTATACCCCTACTCTTATTGGTTTACATGGTGGTGAATGGTCTAAAAGGTACTTCTCAATGATTTATGAGATGCATTATATTTCAAATATTGTATTCTTATATGTTAAATTATTTAGTTGCACATTTAAATTTTAATGGCTTTATTGAGGAGGTTATTCATGAATATGGCTTTCTACTATCTTCTTATGTTTGGTTTTTGACTCACACTTATAAATTTAGGATATTTTTAATGATGTGAACAAGTAATTTTTTATTGTTATAAGATTACTTTATTTGAATAGCTTTACATTCTATTATTTTATTATCATTTGTTTTCTTATGATTTTGAGATAGATTTTCTATTAGGTTTTTTAGAGGTAGATATCTTAATTTTTATAGTTATGGCATTGGTTAGTGTTGGGAAGGGACATGGTTTGGTTTCCATGGTATATTTTATATTGGTTATATTTCTAGGCTTACAAAATAATGGTAATTTTGACACTTGGTGGCATAGAGGATATGAGCCACATACTTTACATGATAGTTATTGGTGGTATTTTTTTACATTTTGGTTATTTTTAGACTAGAATTTTTTTATACAATAGGATTCATAAGGATTTATACATTTTATTTAATTATAGCACAAAGGTCTCTAAGTGTTCATTGGTGGTGGAGACTAGCATTTTATAGAATACAAAATACAATTTTACTTTTGGTTATGGATAGGAATATACATGTTGATAGTACAAGGTCTACCTATGACATGTTCACTCTATTTTTTAAGCCATGGATAGATATATATATATATATATATATTAGTCACTAATTTTGATTGATATTTGATCACTGAAATAGAATATCTAGTTGATATTTCATCATATTTTATAAGAGATAAAATTTTATATATGTGTTCAAGTAAAGGAATGATACAATGGTTTTTATATGAAATTCAAAGTGTTAGTAAGATTTTAATTAAATTTATTTTGTTTCTATTCTCCCTATTAAGTTGATTATTTAAGAGATACTTGGTCATAATATAAAGGATATTATTTTAGTATGTGTTGAGGTTGATATATGAGACAATAGTTTCATTTTTACATTCAACGTCTGTCCTTGGATTTATTATCTTATTTTATAGGTATTGTTAGTTTACTTTTTTATCAATTATTAGGGTTGGTATTCTATTTATTGGGTTAAATATTTAAAATATGCTTACTTCCATTATAGAAGAGTTTCACTTTAATTTATATGCTTAGGCTAACATATGATACAATGATTTCTATTTGAAATTGAATGTGTGTTCTTGGCTTCAAGTTCTTTTCTTTCAAATTAGTAGTCACAATAGACAATGAGAGAATTCTATTCAATATGGTCACTATAGAGAAGGGGGGATTGGCTACTCATGAGCCTATTTATTCTCAAGAGAGTCCCAAGGGGTAAATTTCCCTAAAATACCTCAAGGAACAAAGCAAGAGTTTAAAAATTACAAAGAGTAGATCACAAAGGTTTTTTGGATAGACTGGTGGGCTTTTGACCAAAGGACAATAGTGTTGAAAAAGGATGAAAGTGTGGCATGTTGGAGTCCCATAGGCACACTAGCATCTTGTACGAACCATAAACTGAATTTATCACAGAAAAAAACTCAATTGACTACTAACAATCAAATTGTTAGGAACTCTCAAGAATGTGAGAAAGTAACAGAATATACTTGAACTAGAATAAAGTAAAGTAAACGATCGAACTAAAGAGGATAGAGAAATAAAATTCTCACAATAACCCAAGTAATGAAGCCTCCAACAAGTAGATATCTTCAACATGTGCATACATAAGATGTAGATAAAATGTTGGGGCTGTATAGGGATTTCCCTCAGTCAAAACCAATTTTTTTTCCCACCTCCATGACTAGCTAGATAGATAAAGAATGTGAATAAAGTAACCAAATATGGAGTGATAAAATAAATTCTCACTCAAGGAGGAGAGCTCATATCATGAGATACAGATGCAATAGATAGGGGATGTGAGAAACTCCAAGACGCTGAAAGGTACAAGGCATAACATAGATATTAGGTGCAAGGCCTAAGAAGACAAGGAGAAAGATAGAGTTGTGAGAGCCAAGAGAGTTACCAAGGATATTATGAGAACTTGAGAGTGTTTTTGTAGTCAACTATAGAGAGATATTCAAGAAAAGGATCAAAGTAATGTTGTAGAGAGGGGAAGAGAATTCAAGAGATAAGTCAAGAAGATCAAATGAATTAAAATGGTAACATTTAAAGAGATAAGAGGAAGGAAAAGAAGCTTCCCAATCCATTACCAGGAATCCTGGGCCATTACTGCTGACAAAAGGAGTTGACAAGTGCTAAGCATGCTCAAAAAATAGTTGTTTGAGCATTGAAAAGTCATGGGACACTATCATGGTGCATAGATGTCTACATGGCACAATAGTGTTTAGACAATTCACACTACCAATTAATGAGGATAGGGAAAGCACAAGGTATGATGCAAAGATAATGCACAAGGGTAGTTGCTAAAAATAGGTTTATGAGCATCCTAAGAGGGGAAAATTCTGATTCAGGGACTAAAATTAACCTACACAAATGCTAAGGGAATGGAAACTAAAACAGATACAAAAATGTATATGAAATTTCTAGGAGTGTAATTTTATGACATTACATTTTTCCACCACTTTAGACAGTGTATGAATCTACACTAATATTCATGCTAAAGGAAATTTACTAAACATAAATAACATCACGATATGGTATGTGCATGATCATGATGGGCCAATAAGTGGCAATATGATGGGTATTTGTAAGGTATGTGGTTGAAAACACTTATTTTTACCCAAATTTGATGAAATGAAAAGGGTTTTTAAAGGAGATTCTCAGGTTTCCACAAATATAAATTATGCTTTATTTTGCATTTAATAAATAATTATTATTCATTTTCTATTTGAATTATGACTAAAGTGTTGATTGATAGGCTGATTGAAAAAGATCTATAGCTTTCAAATGGTATCACACCAATTTTTTAATCCAAAACATGCATCACATTCTATGCTTTGCATACTATATGATTAAAAAAACAAAAAATGAATTTCATGAAGTTTTGACCAAGTTAAAGTGGTCAGATGTATGAGTTTTTATATTTTCTAAAAGTTGTAAAAAAAAATTAATAATTAATTATTTACTTGGAAAAAAATTACAAAAAATGTGCATCACATCTAGACATGAATCCTCTACTTATATCTAAAATATTTAAAAAAAATAGTATCATTTTATTATGGTTATGGTGGTCAGACAGACACCTACTTCTTATTTTTTCCCTAAAATTTAAGTACTACTACATTGAAATTTCAAAATTTCACCAAATAGTTTTTTTTTTTTTGTTTTCAAATAAACCTAGTAGTTTAGAAACTACATTCAATTTTCTAAATATTCTATTCTTACATATTTTTGAAATAATATAGATAATTTATTCAAATTTTTATGTCAAGTTGCCTAACTCTGATTTTTTTGAATTTTTTGCCACTTAAGGGCATGTTTTTTCCATGATGATCCTACACATACTTCATACCAAAAAGATATTGTAGAGGAAGTAGATAGCTCTTTCAACCAAGGAAACATGCTCTAGGTTGAAAACCTATAAAACAAACACATTAGACAAGAAAGACTTACACAAGACAACAATATTAGAACTGTAGACATGCAAAATAAACATTATGCATTCGATCAGATTCAGTCAAATTAGGTCTCACATTAGGCCCATTCATCACTTTCATCCATTCAATAAATAATCTCATTTCCTAAGGTCATTTATCAAATAAACATTATCATCAGCCTTTTAATAAATCAAACATTTATTTAATTAAATCCACATTTCATCCTTTTCTGATTTAAATAAATCAAATATTTAAATCCTAAAGGTAAACTCACCTAATCAACATTAAATCAGCATAATCATCATCTATTTAATCTAACCTTGATTAAATGTTAATCCCATCCCACTTGCATTCTCTAGATATCTCCACTTGCACAATAAATCAATTTTATTGATTTATTAAAAAACCTCATTTTCCCTCAACATGACAAGTCAAACATGGCATTTATTGCTGTTTTCTCTTGTCCCCCTCTAAAAATTTATTGCAAAATTGAATTCAAATTCTCCCTCTCATGGGCACTCTTCCCAAATCTTGCACAACCATTGACCACTCACCATTTGACAAGTGTCATCTTCTCATTAAAGGATCTTTAGTCCCACATTCACCATCATGGCCAACCTATCATCAAGAAAATCTATAAAATAGGGCCTTCATTCTCATTCAAGGATCCACAATTTTATGCAAGGTTACTCTCTTGGTTTGAGAAATAATCTTTTTCTTCATCTCCATTACAATACATCATCATTTAGCTATTGATCAAGGGTTGGGAAAGGGTCACTAGCACAGGTGACACCAATCCAACATGGAATAGGTGATTATCATGCTTTTGAAATGTCTTCTTGATGTTGTTTTTGTTACTTGTGGCATTTCTTTAGCATAGGTATTTTATTTCATGGAGGTATTTGCAGATTTGTATGTTTAGACTAACCCTTCTAATGAGTATTTGAGGTTGGTTTTACTTGCAGATGTAGGGTACTTCATCTTGGCACTAGAGGGAGGGCTTTTATTTAATTCAAGTATTTGTTTATTTCAATTTGTCATGATCTCAAATATGTGATTGAGTATAATATGAGTCTTTGTGTTTATAAGATTGTATTAATTCTTATGCCCGTAATTGAAAAAGATATCTCTACCACATACCATGTTTGCTGATACGTTTGGTAATGAAATATGTGGGCCCTGTCTTGTTTTTTTTTTCTCTCCTTAACTTGAAAATTTTATTTGAACACAACCTTTCCTTTGAAGAATTAATGACAAACGATTCATGAATTTGTTCTACACATCTTTAGTTATAAATTTCAGCTTTATACCTGCTAACTTGTGTTTGTGTTAGCCTGAAGTTTTGTAACGTACCTTTCTCTAATGGATCAGCAATGATTAATACCTATTCACTAATGGATGATGTCCCTGTCTTTATTTTAGAGATCTGAATATAACATGGATAGAAATTATATTTTTTCTCATCTATTCTTTATAAGACCCTATCTCTTGTCTTTTCTGTTGGCATATCATTCTCTGTTGGCTCAAATCTACCTGCTTTCATTGCTCCCTTTAAACGTCCCTGCCCTCAAAGGTTTGAGGAGTTGGCTTCATCCCTATCAGAGGCATTTCACTGAAAATATTGAGAGACTCTTTGATTACGTTGCTTCAATGGCATCTACTGAAAGTTTTGAAGTCTTCTTGTCTTTCCTATGAGGAATAAAGATTGTGCCTTGTTCTCTTTATGCATAAGTTTTTTGATGCCACGGGTATTTATTTGAAAGTGTTCAAAAGATGTTATCTATTTTTGTTGTCATTGTGTGTTGACCAAAAATGGCTTAGAATCATTTACATTAAAGTTTGGTCTTTATTCACTACTATCTCTGATATGAAATCAGCAAGGAGGAGTTAAGACACAAGGGCATTTATGAAATACACCTGTAAGGTGGGAAAGTTTGGCTCATTGTTAGGAATGTATTGAGAATATGTAGGTGCCCTTGAATGATCTTTTCCAGTGCCGCCATCATGAGATATGATCTGTTGTTACACATTATTTCTATACCTTCTTCACTATTTTAGAGGTATACTTGGATACTTGGTGGCGAGTACATAGTCTTCACTATCTTTTTCTGCACATTTTGAAAATAACATACACTTAGTCTTTATTTCTATGTGACAAGCATGAGCAGGGGGAATAGCATGAGCAGAAGGAGTCCATTACGCTGACATTGATATGATTTTTTTTTTTGGCTCTATTTAAAAGTTCTTCACCTTTTTTGCAGGGACTCAAATATTTTAATGTTTTCTCTGTACACACATTTGATTTCATAGGCTTAAAACACAGTCTCCTTATTATTTCGAATGATGTGGGATTATTGTTTTACCAACTAGTGTTGTAGAAAAAGAAAGAAAGCAATGTTTATTCTTCAAGAACAATGTGTGCTAAATGATATTAAAGGCATGATCTATAGGGGGTTGACCAATGTATTGCATTAAAGAATGTTATAGAAGATTGGTGGTGATGTCTAGAAGAAACATTGAATGTGTGATCAAAGATAGGTGACAGACGTATTTGTTGGTTGACAGCAAAATCTGCAAGTCACATTTTACACAGAAAAGTTCAGTTATTGTGTTTTACAGATATATCTACCGGTAAGAATGATAAGATATATTCTTTTCCTTTATACACATTTTAAAGCTTTCTCTTTACATGTTTCAAAATTGATTAGGGAGATATACGCGCCTGTAAGGCATGATATTACTACCTTCTGATTTCAATAAGGACTGATTAGGTGCGTGCATTATAGATCTCTTGATTTTTTATTTAAAAACATGCTAGGAGGATCTTGACTGACATTGGACATTACTGTGAACATGATTAAGTTACCATCTAGGCGACCAATTTCTCATCACTGTCAAATCAATTTTAACTAGTTATTTGGCTATTCTTGAAAATTTTTACTAACTTAGTTTGTTTCCAAAATTTAACATCGTGATAGTCAACATTGGAAATTGAGGATAATATTTTTGAAAGATTTTTTCTCTTAAATTGACTATGAATCATTTTCATCATTATGACCATAGTTAAAAATTTGGAATTTATGGTGATGCTTTTTAAAATGGCCTATTCTTTGTGATTGATTCATTTGTTCAATATCTTTAGGGATGAAAGATGTGATAATAGAGAAGAGAAAGTGAAACAAGTGTGATGCCTTTTCAAATATATGATTTAAAATATTCATTTTATTATCATCACTTAGGATCATATTATTGATTGAAGTTGAAATAAATCAGATTCTCACATAATCATCTTTTTGTTTATAGGTACAAAGGAAAAGTGAAGGCGAAAAGGAACAAAGCGAAGGAGAAGGCTAGCAAACGAAAATGAAAGGAGGGGGATTTTCTTTTTTTTGAAAACTCAAAGTGTTTTTTAATGCTTTAAGTGTTTGTTTAACACTTATTTATGAAATTGTTATCTTTTCGCTCCTAGAACACTAATTTTCATTTGGGTCTAAAACAAACAATTTTATTTTCATTCCAAAGGGCTTAAAATAAATCTTAGGACAAACTCACTAGATTTTGTTTGAGGTTAAAAATTGAACAATCAAAACTCACACTTCATTTTGGTGCTTAAAACGAACTCACAATTGCTTTGAAGACTATAAAATGAACAAGTGCTTGAATTGTGTGATTTTGTCTTTTGAGTCTGTATCATCTCCCCTTGTGCTTTGTGCAATCTAGGGTGCAAGAGAAACACTCAAAATACATTTTATTGCTTTGAAACACTTCAATTTGGGCTTAAAAATTGAACATCTTGTGCGAGTGTGAGTAGGGGCATTTTCACGTACATTCTCTTTCTTTGTGCCATCAAAGATTGATTGAGTTACGGATTGTGTCTTTGCTTTCTTTTGTTTATCTTAGAGGGCCTACCTTGGGGAAAAAGTACTCACCCAAGGGATGACTCAACCGGTAACACTCTAAAGCCAAGAGTATTTCTAGCTGGGATATAAATGTGGGTTTTGGTTAAACGCCATTATCACGCAGTTGGCTCCGACAAGATGGATCCGAAAGGGGACTCTTGCCACAAGGTTCAATCTCCATGAATGGAAAGTCTGAACTAGAACCCTTGTTTTGTAGTGGCCTATTTATCCATTGAGGGAGTTTATCAAGGTGGTGCATTGGAACTTAGATTCCAAGAAGTTACTTGCCATGTTCGATCTTGGTTGAAATATAGAGGTTAGTATTTCATCATACCTCTATATTTTTCCTTGATTGCATGTAAAATCATCTCTTCTATGAAGGGCATGAGGCAAGCCCACTAAGAAAAATGTATTGATTAGGCTAGGATGTTACATTGCTTGTTTGAAAACACAGTGTTGTATTCGAAAACATTTTGCAAACAAACATTCAAGATGATTCTCAAAGTTTCAAACCCTCTTGAAGACAAATATCATTGACTCAATCCATATGTTACTACTTTCCCTGGGGATTTACGTCCTTAGAGGTTCCTAAGCATTGGATTGTACCTCAATTTGTCTTCTTGAGTAAACAATAGGAAAACCCTTGCCTTAAGTTCATTGAATTTCCACATAAAATATTTTGTGGGGTTTAAAGAAATTAAGACATTGGACATATTAGTTTGAAACTTTAATCAAAGAGAGTGTTTTTGGTAAAATAAAGCCATTAAGTAAAGATAAGCAAAATGAACTTTCATGTGTGTTGAAGACTCTAAATCCCAAAAGCATAATCATTGATTGGAAATCCAAAATGTTCAAATCATTCCTTGGTTACAAAGGTCTTTAGGAAGTATATGCATGGTCTTCAATACCTAGGTCTAGGAAAACACAAAGTGTCTTTTGTAGGTTCACCTAAAGGATCAAAACAAATCAAACCTCTTTCATCCATCTTTCAAAACATCAAACATCATCTCACAAATCATCTTTTGAGAAAACCTTGAAATCATCCTTGAAGTGCTAGGCTTTATGACAAAATCAAGAAAACACCAAAATCATTGAGATCAAGTCCTTGAAAACATTTATCAAAACACCTTTGGCTAGGAAGGTGTAAATGCATCCTTTTGCATATCCTTAGTCAAAGTCATCCAAATCATCTTGTCTAGCTTAGTGTATGTAGATGAATCCTTCTCCATATACTTAGTGAAATAATCATCTTGTTTGGGTAGGTGTGGGTAGATGCATCCTTCTCCTCACACACATCCAAAATCATCATCCTTTGAACACAACTATCCTTTAGATCATTAACAAACATCTTAGGGTATTTTTGTTCAAAATGAAAATCAAAATCCAAATCAAGATCAAGGACAAAATCTCAAAATCCAAAAATCAAACCAATAAAAAATCCAAAGCCTAGTATTTCATTCAAAGATCTATGAAAAGCCAAAAACATCCATAACATCCATCTTTAAACATCACCATCATATCATCATCACATTTGATCCTAAAAAGCATCCTAAAACTTTCACTTTTCAACATAAATAGAGACTAATCCAAAGAATCAAGAGATTCATCTCCCATATTCTCAAAGATTGATCCTTGTTTTATGGTTCAAATGAGATCTCAATACAAGAAGAGTATGGAATCCCACAAAGAAACACTTGCTTCAAGTGATTTTAGCCAAACCACTCCTGAAATGAATCCCATTGGGGATGGAAATCTCACAATTAGCCTTCCAACATCATCGCAAAACCCACAAGAGGAAACCCATGGAGAGGATCATACCTTTGGAATGTCTCACGAACAAATAGCTGAAATGCTCCAAAATACAGACAACCATAGAATCATCAACATCATGATGAGACTTAATCCTTCGTTGTACATGCTTGAACTAGCAAAACAAGAGCTGAAGTTGCCTTTAGATTTTGATGTGAGCACTATAGTGGAGACATCTTTCCCACCAATCTCATCCACCATCCCCATTTTTTCTACACCTCCATCTCAAAACATCACACAAAACATCCTACAATTCACAACATCATTTGCTCAAACTCAACCCAATGTTAACAAGGGAAACACATTCCTGAATGAACTTCAATCACATCCCCTTGTGAATAACCAAAACATGGATGCAAAAACCACCTTGGAACAAAACATCCCCCATAATCCATTACACCAAAATGTTCCTCTCACTTTACATTATGACCCATCATCAACATCTTTTCACAGAGCATCACAAGCACATCTTCTCACAAATCCACAAGAAGAAGGGGATATGTTCGGACAAGGGGGAATATTTTATACCACAACACTTTTGCAAGGATTCACCCCCCTCACATTTCCACCTATCCCACCACTACCATTATCATCCACATCACTCCTTGGCTTGGGGTTGCCTCCCCTACCAAGTATCAATCAAACCGCTATCCCAACCATGAATCAAAACATTTTTCCAAATGCTCAAAACTTATTGTTGACATCACAACAATAAATTATAAACACACAAGCAATGGAAACATCATCAAACACCCCCAAAAAATTGCAAAGCATGGTCTCTCAAGGGCCAATCACATCAATGACGACAATTACCACATCAACAACACCATCCACCAATCACGCAATCAACATGACAACACCATCCACCAACCAAATAATCAACACAACATCACCATTCACCACCACCACAAATGCCATTCCAAATCCACCACCACCCCCACCACCACCAACATTAACCACATCAAACCAATTTGACGCAACATTGCAAGTTGTTTTCCAAAGAAGCTATCAACAAGTGCAAAAACAAAAAGTTGTGCAACAAGCCGCTCAAGCTGCCAAAGCTGCCAAAGTTGCACAAGATGTAATACAAGCATACAAGCTCAAGCATTATTACAACAAAAACAACAACAGCAACAAAAAGCCACTCAAGCTACCCAGGTCACGCAAGCATTGCAAGCACAAAGGGTTGCTCAAGCACAACTATTATTATAGCAACCAGCCACACAAGTGCAATCCCAAACACAAGCTCAAGTGCAAGCACAACAAGCACAAGCACAAGCACAACTTCTTGCACAAGCAGCACAATTGCAAGCATATCAGCAAGCACTAAAGCAATACCAAGAGTAGGAAGAAGTAGCAGAATTGGCAGCCCAACAACAAGCATTGTGGGAACAAGAACAAGTAGAACAACAACCGCAGAAGCAAGCAAAAAAACAAGCGTTGTTAGAACAACAACAAGTGCAACAACAAGAAAAACTCCCAGCACAACAAAAACAAGAAGAAGAAGAAGCATTGTTCATCCAAAAGCAAGTAGAAGCCTACTTTGCCCGCCACAACATACCGATACCACTGAACAATGCACCAACCAACCCATCCATCCAAACCACAATTGCAACACCCCAAAACACATTCATCCCACCCCCTAATCCTCAGAATGATATGACGACACAACTCACGTTGTCTTGCAACAAGTACTCGATCTTCAATCAGGGTGAACAACCAAAACGCAAAGCAACTTGTGTCCCTATCAATTTGATAGGAGCCTAGACATGAAACCATTCCCTAAGGGATTTGAGATCACTAAATTTGACAAATATCAAGGGACGGGAAACCCTGAAGATCACATTAGGGAATTCTAGGTTCATTGTATGGAGGTTGCATATGATGATACTTATCTGATGCGGCTATTCCCTAGGAGCTTAGCAGGAGATGCTATAGAATGGTTCTCTCGCTTACCTTCAGGCATTAGTACATTCAAAGAAATTAGAGATGCATTCATTAGAAACTACGCATGTAACATTACAATGGATGTTAGTCTCGATGAACTCTACGCTCTGAAACAAGGAAAGAATGAATCTTTCGCTTCATTTCTTCAATGATGGTGATCCAAGGCCAATTGGAGCAAATGGACCATGCCAGCAGAACAACAAGTCTGCATAATCATTACCAACCTTGAAAGCCACTTGTCATTCCACCTCAAGGTTTAGGGAATCACCACCTATGATCAACTAATCTCCAAAGCGCTTAGCATCGAAAGAGCCCTTGCAACCCAACCCATCGAATCAACATCATATCACGAATCACAAAACAATCACCCACCATCAAATTACAATGATAAATCTCGTACATGGGCGAGAAACAAGAACATCACTAATGATGGTGTCATCGATGCCAAGGTGGTCATTAGTGGTCCACGCCAAAATACACCCGCACCGCAAATCCAACCACAACGCCAAAACACTCATCACACAACATATCAACCCAATAATAATCCCACCATCAATAACGTCAACGACCAAAGAGGACCACCTCAACACAAAACATACCCCAAATGAAAATACACTACTTTGGGGGAACCACTTGAGGACATCATGAAAAAGCTAATTGACGAAAAACTCATTCAAGCTCCTACATTTGAGAATTATCAAGAACCTGATGTCAAACCTCCTTGGTACAATGAAAATCAACTATGTGAGTTGCCAAAAATCAAAGGCCACACCACAAATAATTGTATGAGACTCAAGAACATCATTCAAGATCTCATCGACAAAAGAATCATAAATGTGGAAGCACCTACTGGGAATCAGGATCTTAAAATCTACACGAATCCAATGCCAAATCATGGCAACAAAAGGTATAACAAGGATAAAGGAAAAGGCAGTGTAAATCATGTATATGAAACACTTGTTGCCAACCTCAATGAAAACTGCATGGTCATCACCATCAAAGGCACCCACGCCGAACACTGTGGAGTCACCACAAGAGGCGGAAAGGTCACCATCACAGGATCATCCCAACCCAATAGAGTCCCTACATCAAGAGTCATTCCGTATAACTACAATGTTGTAGACCAACTCAAAAGAACACTAGCACACATCTCCATCATGGAGTTGTTAAAAATCTCATCAACACATAAAAAGATCCTTGAGGAAGCATTAGCCTCATCTACCATCCCCGTAGACCTCAATGTGGAACAATTCCAAGCTATGGTCGAAAACATCATAACACCTAATATTCTTACATTTTCTGACCAAGACTTTCCTGCCCAACCATCTCACAATCACGTACTTCACTTGGAGGTCATTGTCAATAAAAGCAAAATCAAAAGGGTCTTGGTGGATGGAGGTGTAGGTTTGAACATTTGTTCTTTTAGTCTCATCAAGCAATTAAAGATATTAGAAGATTCCATTGATAAAGGGAAGGGAATCACAATCAGAGCATATGATGACCAAGAAAGAGTGTCTCAGGGCACAATTAAGCTCCCTATTCAAGTAGGGCCAATGCTCATGGAAACCACCTCTCAGGTCCTGGACCTCAACTTACTATACAACATTCTCCTAGGACACCCATGGATCCATGCAATGAAAGCCGTAGCATCAACCTTCCACCAATGTGTGAAATTCACACATAATGGACAAGAGGTTACCATCCATGGAGATCCTGAGCCATTTTCATACTACAAAAACCTTGAAGCCAAATATTACAAAATCCCCCAAGTACTAAAAAAATGATGAGGGCCCATCCACATCATACATTGATCCCGTCACTCTCACGTCCACTTCTGCGACAGAGACACCTACCATTCCCACCATATCCGATATCAAGCTCATCATCCAGGAGGACGGTTGTGGAAGTTATAGGCTCCCTAACAATGCTTTTGTGATAGGAGAGTACCACAATCTCCAAGATCACGAGGATGCCCACAAGAAAATCAAGCTCCCTCATCACAAACCTATCCTCAAAATTATCCTAAATTCACAAGGTGGGGAGACCTTGGCCATGTGGTAATTGAAGCAAATCCATCAAACATGTTGTATCAAGATGAAAGACTAACACCTGAATTACCAATGGATGAAAGAAGCAGAGGCTTACACATGATGCTTGTGATGGGCTATGACCAAAATCAAAGACTGGGACAAAATGACAATGGGCTCTTAATACCAATCATTTCTCAGACGCGACCTATAAAAAATCTTGGTCTTGGATGTACCCCTCCAAGAATAACCATATGTGGTTGAAGTCCTTCATTTAGAACCGCTAATGTTTGTCCTCAGCCAATCCTAGTACAAGTGCACTCTCCAATACCCATAGGGACAGACATGCATAACTTCATCACTGAGCCCTATATTAGTAGCGATGATGAAGATACCTTATCCAACCTACCTAAGTTATTCGAAGATACCACCCTATGTATGATTAGTACCATATCCTTTGAAACAGATATTCAAAATCACAAGATCCGGTTAGTCTACCCCCAACTAATCAATTATGACCAACGAGGACCACCAGTTCTAGATACATTGGAAAATGATGAAGCACTCTCAGAATTCATGGGGTTGAGGGATAACATTCCTGATGGAGATCACAAGGCAGGATTCATATTGGAGTTGGACACACATGCCTACTATGGGGAAACGATTAAATCCTTTAGTCACAAAAGTGAAACTAAGAATCATATCCAAGTCCTTGAGTGAAAACCACACCATGGCACTCTCTGACAACAAAATAGTAAAAATAAAGGACGTATCCAACAGTGAAAACCTCTCTGAAGCACCTAAGGATGAAGGATTCAATCTTTCCCTAAGAGCTATTCATCAAGAGAAGTCAGCAGTCTTGGCCGAAAAATGCAACCCAGTCAACCTAGGAACAGAGGAGACCCCGCATATCACATTCTATGTGGAATCACTATTATCAGAAGAGCAAGAACTCCTAGCAACATTCCTAAAGGAAAGACAAATAAACTTTGCAGGGAGTTATGCTGATATGCCAAGACTTGATCCAAATACTGTGGTCCACCACCTAGCAGTGTATCCAGATGCAAAACCTGTCAAACAGAAGCTTCGTAAAATGCATCTTCAAATTGCTTTGTTAGTCAAAATGGAGCTCAAAAGCTATTAGATCTGGATTCATCCAACCAATTGATTATCCAGAATGGGTATCGAATCTGGTACCTGTTTCAAAACCTGACAGAGCTATCAGAATCTGAATGGATTTCAGAGATTTGAACAAAGCATGTCCCAAGGATGATTTCCCCCTCCCCAACATCGACATGATAGTAGACATGACAGCAGGGCACGAGATGCTATCATTAATGGATAGATTTTCAGGATATAACCAGATCATGATAGAAAAAGAAGACCAACACAAGATGGCTTTCACTTGCCCATGGGGAACCTATTGCTAGAACATGATGCCATTCAGCCTAAAGAATGCAGGAGCAACCTATCAAAGGGCCATGACACTAATATTTCATGATATGATTCACAAAACAGTCCAAGACTATGTCGACGACATCCTTGCAAAGTCAAGAAAAAGACAAGATCATATAGCAACCCTAACTACTATCTTTGACAGATTAGAGGAATACAAGGTCAGACTAAATCCCAAGAAGTGTGTCTTCAGTGTGCAATTAGGAAAATTACTAGGATACATAGTCTCCATGAGGGGTATTGAGGTGGATCCTACAAAATTCAAAGTAATCCCAAAAATTTAGACATTATATGCTAGCACACAAGATAAAGCTTATTGCCAAAATTGACCCCCTTAAATATCTCTTATCAAAGGCAATGTTAATTGGTAGAATGGAAAAATGGGTCATGATATTGTCAGAATATGACATCGAGTATGTAGAGAGAAAATCAATCAAGGGACAGGTTATTGCAGATCAATTAGCAGAAGCACCTATGTATTATGAGAATCCTCTTGTATCTGAATTTCCAGACGAATCCATCTTTAATATCAACGTTGTTGATCAGTGGAAATTATACTTTGATGGCTCATACACACAACATGGATCAGGAGCTGGTGTCTTCTTCATCACCCCCCAAGGGGACTGCATACCACAGTCATACAAACTGGAATTTCCTTGCACTAACAACATAGCAGAATACGAGGCTTTGACTATAGGTCTCAGGATAGCAGTGCAGTGGAATATCATAGCTCTCAAGGTATATGGAGATTCTCAATTGATCATAAATTAGGTCAATAATGAATATCAAACAAAGGATGACAAGCTAACCCCATACAAGAAATTGGTGGAGACTCTAAAGGAATCCTTCATCGACATAACATTTGAGCAGATTCCAAGAACCAACAACAGAGCCGCTGATGCCATGGCTACAATTAGGTCTCTAGTAGACATCCCTCACAATGTGCCAAAATATGAATTTATGATCGAGCAACTTCTTGTTCCCACATTCAAGGTACCGAAATTAGAATATGTGTGTGAAATCATTGGTCCTGGCAATCTTTGGTATCATGACATCTATACATATCTTCGAACAGGAGTCTTACCCGCTAACCTACCATTGAACCTAAAATGAACCTTTATCAAAAAGGCATCCAGATTTGTCATCCTAGGTGATACCTTATACTGTAGAAGCATAGAGGGTACTTTACTACGATGTCTAAATGTTGAGGAAGCATTAACCACTCTAACTGAGGTTCATAATGGAATTTATGGCTCACACTTAAGTGGAATAACCATCGCCAAGAAACTACTGAGGCTGGGGTATTACTGGCCCACAATGGAAAGAGAAGCGCATGATCATGCTAAAAGGTGTTTACAATGTCAGCAGCATGGGGATCTCATCCATGCTCCAACTCAAGAGCTCCATCCGATTGTCACACCATGGCCTTTCTCAAAGTGGGGACTCGATCTCATTGGGAAAATCACTCCCACCTCATCCAACGGCCATAAATTCATTATCACTGCAACTGAGTACTTCACAAAGTGGGTGGAAGCCATACCCATGACCTATATCACTAGAAAGAAGATCTCAAAATTCATCCTAAACTATCTCATCTGTCGTTATGGTGTTCCACAAGCCATTATCTTAGATAATGGGACACCCTTCAAGAACTAGGAGGTTCGCGACTTGTGCGAGAAATTCAAAATCTAGCATTGCTTCTCCACCCCATATTATCCTCAAGGCAATGGCCAAGTAGAAGCCACAAATAAAACCATCCTCAAAATCCTCAAGAAAATAGTCAATGATGCAGGTCGTGACTGGCACTTGCAGCTTAATCCTGCCCTCTGGGCTTATCAAACCAGCATCTGCACACCCACTGGTGCCACCCCATTCTCCATGGTCTACGGATCAGAGGTTGTACTCCCAATTGAGATCGAGCTCCCATCCCTCAGAATATCACTGCAAAATCTCATCACTGATGAAGAATATTGGGTTTCAAGACTAAACGAGTTGGAGTTACTAGATGAGAGAAGGATCGATGCTTTGAATCACTTGCAAGTGTATTAGAATAGACTAAAATAGAGCTACAACAAGAAGATCAGAAGCAGGACTTTCCAAGTCGGAGAACTGGTCTTAAAAGAAAATCAGAAGAATGTCCTGAATCCTAGCAGTAAAGGCAAGTTCGAACCCAATTGGTTAGGGCCTTTCATCATCAAAACAAGCTACAAATCAGGGGCATAACAGTTATCAACACCCGAAGGGGAACCTCTGTAGGAGCCCATGAATAGCTCCCATATCAAAAAGTTTTATGCCTAATTCTTTCAAGGTATAGAACCCAAAAATCTAAAAAAATTTAGAAAAAGTCCTGAAAAAATGGTTACTTCGGCGAAAACCTGGCAAACAGGCATCTTGGTAACAACAAAAAAAGAAAAAAAGCAAAAAATCCAAAAATATAAAAAGGATAGAAAAATCGTCCTCTAGTGAAAACCACTTCGGTGGCACTTTGGACAAGTACCTTGGTGAAAACTTGGCAAACAGGCAACTTGTGTAAATAAGCACTTTCCATCCACTAGAATCTTTATGGCTTGATCTGCATCATCCATCCATCTCACTTCCATCATCCATCTTATCTCCATCCATCACTCATCTGCTCACATCCGCACCATAGCTTGGTCCTGTGTTTGTATCATGATCCCTCCAAGTACTACTCGGCCCATCCTCAAGGTCAGTTTGTCCTGCCTTTATCAGAGTAGTCTATTGCATCACACTAGGGGCATGTTCTCATCAGATCGGATTCGTATATGATCTTAAAGTCCTCAAAATCAAAATCCAAAAACATCAGAAAATCAAAAAATCTAAAAAGATCAAAAAATCAGAAAAAACCAAAAAAATCAAAGAAAAAAATCCAAAAACATTAGAAAATAAAAAAATCCAAAAACATGTCAAAAAGTCATTCAAAAATCCAAAAACAAGGTAGTCTTGTCAAACTACATTGTCTCTAAGCTTGAACGTAGGCAAGGTTGATCTTTGATCATCCCCCGAGACATTTAGGTCAGTCCTATAGGAGTCTGTCATAATAAATTGGCATTTCGTCATGTATATCTTCATCTATAAATCGGTCAAGTCATTAGTCGAACTACGTGGTCTTTGCATGTATAACGTAGGCAAGGCTAATCAGTTGATCAGCCCCCAAGGCCCCTAGGATAGGTCTTTAGGTTAGTCTTTCGGTCAAAATCTCAAAAAATCCCAAAAACATTGGAAAACTAAAAATCAAAACATTTGCAAAATCTTGAAAATACCAAAAAATAGCCTCAAAATATTGCAAAACTCCAAAAAATCCAAATATTTGAAAAAATCCATCTGCCTCATCTCGCTTGCACCCGCAATAAACACCATTCATAATAAATTGATTGTCATCATCAACCTTTGGTGAAACAGTTAGAAACAAGTCTAGTAGGTTAAAAGTAAAACTCAAAAGCGTCAAGTCTCAAGTCTTAGTACGTAAACAAGTTGGTTAAGTCTTTGTGTTGATAGTCCATCATCCAAACAGTCTCATATCAATCATTTGATAACATCATGTCGTAGGATGAATCCTTCCTACAAGGGGCATTGGTTATCAGAAATAACATTTTGGATAAATGAAATGACATGCTGCCATCCACTAACATGTGCTAGGATGTATCCTTCCTACAATGGGCATTATCTTTTGGCAATAAGTTTCGGTTCTTATCCTTAAAAACACCTTCCCTTTTGGTTAGCGGTATTGAAGAACATCAACTTGTTTGTGTACTTGGTCTTTTTCTTTTGACTTATCTTATTGCGCTCAGTCCAAGGACCTCTCGTTGATATCGAAACGAAGGATTTAGAGAGATAGGAATGGGGCAACGATCATTATTCTTTTGTCTGCTGTTCTTGTTGGATTTTCTTGTAAAATAACTTGGTGAATAATTTCTTTGTTAGATATGTATGGAGGATGTTTCAGATAGCTTGTTGACTATTGCATTGATTGGTTATACCTTTCCGTGTTTTGGTCTAAGATGTTTGAAACTTCTAAAGTGCATCCTAGCAAGGTTTCTGTATGTCAGGTGTGAATAGGAATACTCCTATCTATTTGTTGAGTCAAAGTCCATCACACTAAGTACAATGCCATCCTAGTCCTTCATACCTTGATGCATCATACTTAGGCATGTTATCAAATATAAAGTAGGTGACCCTTTGAAAATCCCAATCCTTGATAAGAAAATCATCCATCTATCATCATCATTTCTTATCATCGTCTCTCATAATGTTGGCTTGTTGGATCCTCTTGTCATCATCTCATTTCCGCGCTAACATAAACCAATGCATCCATCATGCATCCATCCATCCTACATCCAGAAAACTGCCAGCATACCACATATCATTCATATCATACATAATAGGAAACATCCATCATTTCACATACATTTTCATTCATATCATCATCGTAATATAGATCTGTTAGTCTACACATATGCATAAATCATCCATTGTATAATCATAACATATCACATCATATCATCATTTAAGTTGTTTAGGATAATATAGATTTGTTATTCTAAGCATCTTGAAATCATCTCATTTGCATCATCATCCATAACCATCCATTTTGAACCTCTTTATCGTGAGATAAACCCTCAAATCGAATCTTTTTGCTCGATCTCTCGAGGGGGCAATGCACCAGTGTACTTCTTTCCACTGGGGCATCTGAAAAATCAGAATTTTTTTGATTTTGATCACGGCAAGTTATTCTTTGAACGAACGCAACAAGTACATTGCTTCAAAGAGGGGCAAAATGTAGACATGCAAAATTAACATTATGCATTCAACCGGATTCAGTCAAATTAGGTCTCACATTAGGCCCATTCATCACTTTCATCCATTCATTAAATAATCTCATTTCCTAAGGTCATTTATCAAATAAACATTATCATCAGCCTTTTAATAAATCAAACATCATCACTTTAATTAAATAGATCAAACATTTATTTAATGAAATCCATATTTCATCCTTTTCTGATTTAAATAAATCAAATATTTAAATCCTAAAGGTCAACTCACCTAATCAACATTAAATCAGCATAATCATCATCTATTTAATCTAACCTTGATTAAATGTTAATCCCATCCCACTTGCATTCTCTAGATATCTCCACTTGCACAATAAATCAATTTTATTGATTTATTAAAAAACCTCATTTTCCCTCAACATGACAAGTCAAACATTGCATTTATTGCTATTTTTCTTGTCCCCCTCTCAAAATTTATTGCAAATTTGAATTCAAATTCTCCCTCTCATGGGCACTCTTCCCAAATCTTGCACAACCATTGACCACTCACCATTTGACAAGTGCCATCTTCTCATTAGAGGATCTTTAGTCCCACATTCACCATCTTGGCCAATCTATCATCAAGAAAATCTATAAAATAGGGCCTTCATTCTCATTCATGGATCCACAATTTTATGCAAGGTTACTCTCTTGGTTTGAGAAATAATCTTGTTCTTCATCTCCATTGCAATACATCATCATTTAGCTATTGATCAAGGGTTGGGAAAGGGTCACTAGCACATGTGACACCAATCCAACATGGAATAGGTGATTATCATGCTTTTGAAATGTCTTCTTGATGTTGTTTTTGTTACTTGTGGCATTTCTTTAGCATAGGTATTTTATTTCATGGAGGTATTTGCAGATTTGTATGTTTAGACTAACCCTTCTAATGAGTATTTGAGGTTGGTTTTACTTGCAGATTTAGGGTACTTCAAGAACATAAAAAGCCATTAAATCATAGGGTTAGAATATAATAACACACACACAAGTAAATAATAAACTAAAGGATTTGAGTCAAAAAAGTGAATGAGACCTCATTGTAGAAGGTACCAAAATTTAGAGAATGGGATTTCGCTACTCATGAGTCTCTTTAATCTCAAGAGAGTAGATCACAAAGGTTTTCTAAATAGACTAATAGGCTTTTAGCCATAGGACAGTAGCATTGAACAAGGATGACATAATGGTGCGCTAGAGTCCCAAAGGCATGCAGGTATCTCGTAGAAACTAGAAACAAATTTTATCACAAAATACAACTAAATGACTACTAACAATCAAATTTCTAGGAACTCTTAAGAATGCAAGAAATTAATAGAATATATCAAAACTTGAATGAAATAAAGTAAATGATAGAATTAAAGAGGACAGAGAAATAAAATATTCACAAAAAAAAATTAATGAAGCCTCCAACAAGTAGATATCTTCAACATAGGCATACATAAGATCTAGAGAAAATGTTCGGGTTGTATAGGGGTTTGCCTTAGTCAAACCCCTGTTTTGGTGTTCCCACCTCCATGGACAACTAGATAGATAAAGAAAGTGAACAATCTAAGAAAATATGGAGTGATAAAATAAATCACCCCTCAAGAAGGAGAACTCGTATCATGACATAGAGATGTAATAGATAGGGAATGTAAGAAACCCCAAGATCCTCAAAGGTATAAGGCACAAGGTAGATATCACATGCAATGCTTAGGAACCCAAGGAGAAAGATATAGCTACAAGAGCCAAGAGAGTTGTTGAGGGTTTTGTGAGAGATTGAGAGTGCTTTTATAGCAAGCTATAGAGAGATATTCAAGAAAAAGAGCAAGGGAATGTCATAGAGAGGAGAAGATAATTCAATAGATAAGCAAAGAAGACCAAATGAATTGAAAATATCACATTTAAAGAGAGAAGATGAGGTAAAATAAGCTTCTTGAGCCATTACTAGGCATCTCAAGTCATTACCACTAACAAAATGAGTTGACAAGTGGCAAACATTCTTGAAAATGATCATTTGAACATTGAAAAAGTCATGGGATGCTAGTGTGGCATGCAAATGTCTATATGGTGCACTAGTGTCCAAACGAATCACACTAAAAAACGATGAGTATGGGGAAATCACAAGGTTTGTTGCAAAGCTGACGCACAAGGGTTGTTGCTGAAAAGGGGTCTGTGAGCATCCAAAGAGGTGAAAAGGTTGATGTAGGGGCTAAAATAAACCTAGACAAATGCTAAGGGAATAGACACTAAAGCGAATACAAAAATGTATGTGAAATTTCAAGGGGTGCAATTTGATGACATTACGATCACATAGTCAATGTTTCAAGATTCTATGATGAGCTCATTGACACATAGGAGTAAACTGGTACAACATTATTATACCATTAGGTGTTAGGTCAACAAATTAGACCCTATTATGTTTTCTCAATATGAATATCAAGTTAAGGAATGCTAAAATTAACTTTAATATTCCCCTTATTTATCTTGGGTGTATTTAATTTAATAATTTACTAGATATGTTAATAATTCAAGTCTCTAGAAAATTCATATATCGGAAAACAGGATATCTAGATGATGAAAAAATTTATTTATTTATTTTATTATTCTTAAAAAAATAGAAATGTTATTTATAGTTAGATAATAAATAGGGGCTAAATATTGGGCTTGTAGAAGAATATTCAATCATTAGTTGTTCATGATAAAACTCTAAGAATTTACATATTCTAACTTGTGCAATATAATTAAAATATGATGAAGAAAAAGCTATTTTAATATGGCTCCACACGTGGACCGGCAATAATAATTCATACCACAATATTATTTTTATTAGTTTCTTTGGTCTCCCCTATTCTATATATTTTAGGCATGGGATAAAGATGTATGTAAGGTCTTTTATAGTGGTATGCTAATTGTTTTTTATTAGAGGAGAAAGATTGTTGATTTCACTGAACCTCAAATTTACATAATAGGAACGTATTATAATAATTGATATTATTGATTAGCACATTGGATGTAAGTGCTTTGTAGATTATATATTTTCAAAAAGGGTTTTGTCTAGAGTGTGTTTGCCAATTATCTCCTCTTTTAGTTGTTTCCTTTCTTCATCCTCACATTATTTTTATCCTTGTTATTTAGAAAATATTATAGTAATAGACTCCCATGCATGGTAATTCCCTAATAAGACTTCCTCTATAATTCCTCAAGACCATTTTGTGTAATTAAAAAAAAAATCAAGAGATTGAAATAAATTATTTAGACATCAATAAAATATAAATCCTCCATGTTTATACAAATATTATTCAAAAAGGGAAAATAAAATCTTATAATTGTTGGTTGTGTTCAGCAATAATACAAAAGAAGAAAATTAAACCAAAGAAGGATGATATGAATGAGAAAAATGAAAAAAAAAAGATAATTTATTCACCCCCTTTTATTAGTAAATAATTCACCTATTCAAATATTTTTTAGCTTAGAGAGAACTAATGAAAGAGGAGTGAATAAATAAATTGGTAAACCTAAATTTTGGATATAGAAAATAATAAAATTCTATGAAAATAGCCAATGCTATAAAACATGATAAGAAAGAGGGCTCTATTGGTGTAACTAAAACTTCCACCACTTTGGAAATTCTAAAAATTAGATAATTTTATCATTTCACACTAAGTTTTTTTACAAGAATACTAATAATTATTAGATGTTGAAATGTTAGACCATAAAATTTTAGGCACATACATACTCTATTCTCACAAGGGAGACATATTTTAAATATAGTTACACTTTATTATAGTTAAGTGCACTACATTGATGTACTTTAAATGAAAAATAAGGATATTATTATATTCCTTCATGTTATTGATGTTGTCTTTCCTTATTTTGACTTTATTTAATGACTAGCATGAGTGTGTTCTTATATTAATGGCTATAACTATTTTTTGTTAAATTTCGATCATTAATGGACCTTTGGTTAATGCTTCCAATTAATGTAGATTCATAAATTTAAATGTTATAACTATTTATAAGATACAAAATGGTGTTTTGGAGATAAATTAAATGTATCAACGACTCTAATTTATACCCTATGGACCTACCTCCTATTTGTGGATGGTTTTTCAATCTAACAAATGACCTTATCCATTACATTCTATACTTGATTGATGTCCAAGACTAATCTTATGTCCTTCTCAAGTGTATTCACATCTACAAAACATGTTCATTAGAACAAATAATTTAATGATTATTTGATGTGGCTTCCCAAGGTAACTTCATGCTAATATAACAATTATTCTATTATGAAATAGCTTAATGTAAATTGGGTGCCATATACTATTGATTGTAAGATGTTTCTCTAGTTTCTCTATAAGCTAATATTTTGACTGAGAGTGTCTTAGGTTTTTCTAAGGCTTTGAGTGAGGAATATTAGTATATTCAAGATAAGAAAAAAATGAAGTATAAAGTAAGGAAGGTAGTTCACATAAGGTTGTGTCCAAATGAGAATATTTATAATAGTTTACAATATTTTAGGGAACTTTTTTCACCTATAATTTTTATTCCCACTTTCCAAGAATTATTATAATAATCTTATAATAATCAAGGAAAATAATTATTAAGTATTAAAACAATTTAATGATATTTGATTAGTATATGTGAGTTTCTTATAACATGAAGGATTAATAATTATTTTTTATTTTCTTATTTGATTAATATTTATGTTTTCCCATACATGATAACTCATTTATGTTGTTGGTTTATTGTCATGTTCTCATCACCCTTGTAAGCAATAATTTTTTTGTGAAATAAAGTAGAAATTAGATTCATTGGTAGAGGAAAATATCAATTTTATCATGTTAAAGACCATTTTGTGTTTTTTTATTAGTGTAAGATTCTTTTTTATCTCATTAAAAAATATTGTAACACTTGTATTATCTCAATCAATGAAAAAAGATAAATTCTTATATGATCATTGAATTTATAATAATGGTTAACTTTATTTGATTTTAGGTATACTAAACTTTTATAATCTTAGGTTGCATATAAAAGTGTATCATCAAAAAATAAAACATGGAAAATCAATGTAGGAATTTAATATTTTCTCCCAACACTTTGGATTCCTAAATAAAAGGAATCTAGTCTAGGGCTCAAGGCACCCTAGACTACCTATTTTGGCTCTAAATTTAAATATGTTGATGTCGGTAATTTATTATTTGAAGTTCAAATTTCAATTGTCAGCTATTGGGATTTAAGTTTTTTGAAATTATATTAATTACATATAAATACATAGTACTTTCACAATTTTTTAGATGATAGGCTAATTGTGTCAACTTTGCCTAAAATGTTCATCAACCTCGTCGTTTTCTAGCTTCTTCAACACTGGGAAAAACTTGGTGGATGGGTTATAGGGTGGTAAAAATTTTCATCAACCCTGCCGGTTTAAGGTGCCAGACTTGGGTCTTTGTTATCATGGAAAAGGTGGTGGGCATTTGGTGCAAGGATAGAGGATTCATGTGAAATGACCAAGTGTAGAGGAGGCCAGTGAAATTTCATTAGCATTGATTTTTGTATGGTTTCCGTGTAGTAGTGATGGTGCAAGTAACATCTATTTTAAAGTTCTCAAAAAATAAAATGAATGTTTTTCTAGTTATCAATTTCTGTGGAGGTGGTTGAAGGTGAGCTACTATTTTGTTGCATGTGTCAATAGTTGAAAATTATGAGGGTTGTGATAATTATGTGGTGTTGTTTGGAAGGTTGTGGGGGAAGAACAGAGGAAAGAGGAAGAAAGTGGGAAAGGGTGTTATTGAAGGAAGTGGGTAGAGGTGCATCTCATCTAGGTTATTCTTGAAAGTAATATTGTTTGGTTGTGTCGATTCTTGTTGGAAAGACTGTATAGTTTTGTGGGTTTTGGCATGTCGGTGGTTGTTCTTTATATTGTTCCATTTATGGCTTGGGTTCTATCTTAATGGTTGGAAAATAGTTAATTTTTTGTGTTTTTGGTGAATGTTGAGATTGAGATCTCTTGTCTTTTGTGGGTTTTCCATAAAACATTTGAATATTTTTGTAAATGCTATTTGAGAAGGATAGTAATGTGTACATGTAAACTATAAAATAAAATTGAATACAATAAGGGTCTTGTGTGAATGGCTATAAAATAGTTGATGTGTTGTGTTTCTTGGTGAATTACCCCATCTAGGTTATGGTTGAAACCAATATTGATTCATTTAGGGTTGATGTTTTTGTGGTGAATGTTTTGAATCAGTATGTTACTGGCAGCTTTCTATGATTTGTGGGTTTTGTATGTGAGGCACTATTGGAAGCTTTGTTTTTGTTGCTATTTAGAATAAATGGTAGACAGTTGTAAATTTTGAATTGTTTATGCATATATGCATAGATATCCAATAGGTGACCGAATATCTACACACATATGTAGCAAGAAGTTGTATAGGATAGGGAAATGTCAATTTCATGCATGTGTATCTATGTATATGCATATGAAAGTAGAGAGATACATACAACTATGTCCACAAGTAGATATAGGAGCAAGTGTAGATAGAAATACTTTGTTTAGAGCGATATTGTTTGATTTATGGTTTGAATTTTGCACATGTGTTTGTCTATGCATTTGGTATTGTCATTTTTAGTGTTTTGTGGGTTTGGCTATTTGGGTGAGTGTGGATAACAATATTGCTTCTTTCACATCTTTTGTTTTGTGGTGATGGTTGGAATGTAGTAAAATAGTTAATGTTTTGTAGTCCATGTTGTTTTAAATAAGGGATTGTTCACTATTGTTGTTTGCTTTAGGGTAAATTGTTACATTTATGGCTTTCATTTATCATTGGTATTATTAGGATCATCAATAGTACATGCAAATCATACATCAATTAATGTTGATGCAAAGCAGTGTTTAATTTCTGCAGCCTTCTCCATTCCCGATGCAACCAACAGCTGCCTCCACCATCTTTTTCACAAGAATTGGAAGGCTGACCAAAATTTTGATTGAACTTATAAGCTATCTGCCACTATATCTGTTAATGTTTACATATATATATGTATATATGTATATATCTCTCTATATATGTATATATGTATTAAAATGTGTGTATATATATTTTGAGCAAACTTATAAGCTATCTGCCACTATATCTACATATATATGTGTATATATATAAATGTTCACTAGTACACACAAAATAACACATCAATTAATGTTGATGCGAGCCAATGTTTAATTTCTATAGCCTTCTCTATCCACGCAATCTGGGAAACACCACCCTATTCCCAAAGCAACCAACATCTACCTCCACCACCTTTACCATGAGAATTGGAAGGCTAAAAAAGTAGGAAGCCGACCAAAATTCTAACTGAAAATATAAGCTATTTTCAACTATATTTGTTAATGTGTATATATATATATATATACTGAGCAAACTTATAAGCTATCCACCACTATATCTATATATGTGTGTGTATATGTATATATATATATATATATACCGGTAGGGTTGATAAAAATCCTGACCAAACTATAGCCCATCTGCCAAGTCTATCCCAGCACCAGAAAAAAGAGGGAAAATGGTGAGGCTAATGGAAATTCCCAGCAAAGTTGACACAAGTACAGCCTAAGCTAGGGAACAATAATCAATAATACATAATTTAAGTAAACATAGCATGGATATTATTAATTATTTTATTATGTTCCAACCATGGCGAGATAACAAAAGGAATAAATCAAATAACATTAGCCTAACATAGATAGCAACAGTGAAAAATGCCTTATGCAACACAATTCCATGATAACGTGAACCATAAGTGAATCAATATTGGTTGCAATGGTGGCAGAGATGGGAAATTGAGCAAAAAACATAGTAGTTTTCATTTTCTAGTTATCGGTGGAAGAGAATAGAAATAATGAAATAATTAATGTTGTTGGCTAGATAATGAAAGCCTTAAATCAAAGAACATTGGTTTCAACAACCACCCAAATACAAAAAAGCCACAATGTAGTCTAAGCTATGCAATAAGGATCAACCAAAGCTCCATAGCCTTAACAATTTTAATCTTACATATATATATTTATTGATAATGCAAAATCCCAAGCGAAGTTGGAAAAAGTATATCCTAAGCTAGAGAACAATAATCAATAATAGCTACTGTAAGCAAACATAGAATGGAAAAAATTAATTATTTTATACTATTCCAACCATAAGCAGATAACTAAAATAATGAATATAACCTAATGTAACCAAACATAGAATGAATAGTATTAATTGTTTTGTTCTATTAGAACCATAAGCAGAAAATACATTGCCGACCACTCTAATTAATGGTGAAATCAATATTTCTTATGAGAATTAATATAGTGTACATGAGCATATGATTATCTATTTGACCATTGTCACTAATTTTCCAATCACTATCATTATTTTGTAATGTTTTTTCTTACATATTAGTTCATAAAATACCACATTATAGCTGGAATATGCTCTAGATGAATTACAAAAAACTATGAAGTTCACTGTGGTGATAATGGAAAAATAGAATAGAGCACATGACATTGACCATTTTATTGCATCATAGCCATCATGGTGGGAAGATAAAAGTCATAGCTATAGTCCTATTGAATGGAGTCACTATAATCTAGCCATACCTAATGTGTGTGGGAGAATACACTATGCCCAAAACAAAACAAGGCCTACTTTCCACCTTGCCACACTGGTTCATGGAGCACTATGTGCTGTCACCAAACCCTCAAGCAAGAGAATAAATTGTCCATCACTATGATCAATGGTCAGACCAATGTTTCACCCACCACTGAGTAAATAAAAATCTAATCGCATGGAAAGGATGCATAGGACAATTGTAGAACTCTATCAAGATATTCTATCCAATAGGAACATTGTAAACAAAATAAAAACCACATAACGTTAAGAATTTTAATGTTACATGTATATAATGATATTAAAATATACCATGTATAGCCTTAGGCAAAGAACAGTAATCAATGATACCTACTGTGACCAAACATAGAATCAACAACTTTAATTATTTTATTTTGTTCCAAGCATGACTAGAAAATGAAAGCCATAAATAAAACAACATTACCTTCAACAACCACCCACATGTAGTAGGCCAGAATATAGCCCAAGCTATACAATAACAATTGAAAAAAACTCCACAACCTCTACAATTTTTTTTTTTTTTGCAAACAACACCACAAATTGGAAGTGATAAATTAAACAATATTGGTTTCAACAGTAACCCAAGTGGAGAAATGATCTATCTATCTATCTATCTATCTATCTATCTATCTATCTATCTATCTATCTATCTATCTATCTATGTATGTATGTATGTATGTATGTATGTATGTACATGTATGTATGTATGTGTATGTCTGTGTATTTATGTATGTATATATACATACATGCATATATACATATACATATATGTATAGATATATATGCATATTTTTCTATATGTAAAAATGATTTCTATATATATACCTATGTGCATCTATATGTATATATATATACATACATACAAATATATATATATGTGTGTGTGTGTATGTATGTATGTATGTATGTCTATATGTATGTATGTATGTATATATGCATATATACATATACGTATACATATACATATATATATATACACATGTATATGTATGCATGTGCATGTGTGTGTTTTTATATGTATATGTATATGTATATGTATATGTGTATGTAAAAATGTTATATATATATATATATATATATGTATGTCAATATGTATGTATATATGTATATACATATGTGCATATATGTGTATGTGTATATATGTGTGTAAAAATGATTTATATATATATACATGTGTGTGCAGATATATATAGATGTTGGTTATAGCTTGGTCTAGATTTTCCTTCAACCCTCCTGGTTAAAATAGCCAGAATTGGGAGTCCGTTGTCATTTCAAAGGTGGTGGGCATTTGTCACAATGATAGAGTAGTTTGGTGAAATTACAGAAGTGTAGGGGAGCCCAGGGAAATGTCATTAGCATTGATTGTTGTATAGTTCTCATGTAGTGGTGATGGTGCAAGTAACATCTATTTTGAATTCTTTAGAAAACAAAACAAATGTCTATGCAGTTATCACTACCATATTGTTCGGTTTCATTCTAAGGTTTATGTTGTTCTTGAAGGTGGCTATGAACACAAAGGGAAATCCTTTGTGAAGGTGGAAGTGCATTGAATGCTGTGCAATTTTTATGAACGTGGTTGAAGGCTATCTTGTGCTTTTATGCATGTATCGATGGTTCCAAAAGGTGTTCTTTGTGATATTTATGTGGTAATCTTTTAATGGAAACCATAAACAAAAACCCCAAAAAAGAAAATCACAATATGAAGTCCATGCAAAACCATGCACATAGAACATGAACCATAAATGAGACAAGGTATTTGGAACAATCAAGAGTACCTTGTGGTAAATCAAGCAATATAACTGCCAACCACAACTCAAACAATATCACTGAGGGTTTCTTCCATATGTAGTTCTTTCCACTTGTTTTAAACATACATCTTCTCTTTGACTTGCTTGCATAAAAATAGGCAAAAATATTGTTGTAGGTCAGACATTTCTTTTGGATTTTGAACCACCCTGCCTTACCAAAAACAAAAAATAACCAGCACCCACCTTTGCAAAAGGTGTAGAAAACTTAATCTAGCTTGTGTTTCTAGTGAATCTTGAAATCAAGATTTCTTGTGTTTTGTGCGGTTTCACATGTACGCGAGTCTTGGCAATATTGTTTCATTTACGACTTCTATTTTGTGTGAATGGCTAGAAAATAGTTTATTTGTTGTGCTTTTTTGGTGAATTTCCCCTTGTGGGTCACCGTTGAAACCAATATTGATTTGTGTAGGGTTTACATTCTTGTGGCATATATATATATATATATATATATATATATATATATATATATATATATATATATATGTATGTATATGTATATATATATATATATATATTTCATATATATATATGTAGTACATATGCATATATATATATATATATATATATGTATAGTAGATATACATGTAATGGTTGGTTGTATTGTCATGATTAGCACTAGATGCAAAGCACAAAATAGTTAATGTTGAACTATGCACCGCTATTTCTAAAGCAACTAGTAGCTATGGATGCCGACTTCCCATAGCCATTGGGAGACAAAAGAAAATTTGGGAGGCTGACAAAAATTCTGTCTGGACTTATAGCCCATCTTCTCACTAACTTTGCTACAAAAAAAAGGGGCAAAATATTATCATAGAGGGCACTTTTCTTTTGCATTTTGATCCATCTTCCATTGCAAAAGAAGAAAAAATACCCTCCACCCACCTATGTAGAAGTTGCACAAAGCTTGATCCAGCTTGGAGCCACAAAAAAGCTTTATCATGCCTCTTGCCCTCTCATACTAGTTATGTAGAACAACACCAAACAATGCCTTATTGAAAATTATCCAAACATTCGTTTTGTTCCCTAAAGCGTTAAAAGGGCAGTTTTTATTACAATGTCCCCTAGTACATGCAAAGCATACAATATATGTGACTATATGTATATATGTGTGCAGATGTGTATATGTATGTATATATGTATATGTATGTCTCTATAGATATCTATATATGTGTATATACATATATATATGTGTGTGTATGTATATATGTATATATGTATGTATATATGTGTATATGTATATGTGTGTATGTATATATATGTATATATATACATATGTATATGTATATGTATATATGTATATTTGTGTAAATGTATGTGGATCTGTGTATATATATGTATATGTGTATTTAAATGTAGTGTGTGTGGATGGGTGTATGTATATCTATATGTATACATGTATGTATATATTGTATGTATGTATACATGCATATATGTTCTTTCCGTCGAGCAAACCCTAGAGAACAAACATTACAATTTTTTTTTTTTATAACATAACAATACAAAAAGTAAACATGCATTTGTACATTAATTACATTTACATATTAATTACATTTACATTGCACATTAAAAACTTAATGTTACATTCTTTGGGGCACATGAGGTTACTTCACAAAACAACTAATAACAAAAGTAAAAGATAACAACATAACTATTAATATTATAAACCATGAATAAGAATACATCCAATAACCAAGAGTGAGAATATTAATACATCACATAATACAATCATAATGAATCTCTTTTAACAAGTTACAAATGATCCTAATGATTACATCATCACTTTAATATTACATTACAAGCTCTTGATTAATAATTACATCAAATTTCCCAAATGTGTGGGATAATATAAATACAATGAAATCTGAATTACAAAGGAACACTGGTGCAACACCAACTGCAGAAATGCTGAGAAGATAGACTGCTGATGGGGAACCCAACGAGTGAGGAGCACGTTCCACCCAACCATTTGAATTATGAATAACTCACCCCTCATGCTCAGAGGTGACAAGGAAGTTAACTCGACCATGATTGTCAAACTGACTCCATGAACAACATAGTAGAAATACAATTACAAACTCAAGGTATACAATAAAATAACCATCAACGTTCACGAATCAAACATAACAAGATAAAGCTATGAAACCCACCACAATTAAGTAAAGCATTATCAATTAAACAAGTAACTAAATAACAACCATAAATCAAATTCACAAGAATCAGATACAACATAAAGTTTACTATTCCAGAGGCAACCAAAAACTAAGTACATGGGTGTCTAGTGGAGAGTGTCATCGCATAGCTCTCATGGGATCTATTGGCCCTTTTTCCAAGTGAGGTGTCAAACCCCAAGAAAAGTCAATCTCCCTAAGACCCCCAATATAAAACAAATCCAGGCAAGGGTTGAACTATAACATACAAAACATAATACTCAAAACAAGATCATGTGAGGCATTAACCCTCTTGCAATAACTCATAACCAAAAGTCTAAACAAAACCCGTCCAACCCTTCCAAGCATTAAACCAATAAATTTTCAATTCCAAAAGTATAATCAAGACGAAGAGAACATTTAAACTTAAACAAGCCTCTGGAACAAGGGTTCACATATTACAACTAGGTTCCCATCTCGAAGACAAGCCAAAAATAACAAATAACAAAAGAACTAATTTCCAAGGGTTTCAGGTTCAAAACATCATAATCAACATTTCATTTATCATACAACATAACACTAGAAATTTTTTGAAATAATAAATATTCAAACATAAAAATCATTTCCCATAATATTTTATTTTATTTATTTTTTGTTAATTTTATTTTTTATAATCCATCTAACCATAATTTACATTTTATTTCAAGATTACAATAAAATAGAATAAAGTCATATATCAACATTCATATTACTTTTCTATATATATATGCCAAATTAAATTTCATTAAAAATAACTTTATAAAGAATTTACTAATATATATATTAAATTTAACATATAACAATAAACAAATTAAAAACTAATAAATAAATAAAAATTTAAAAGAGCCTGCTCACAGTACGCATAACTACCGGCGCGTAGTCCTAAGAGCTACACACGACAGTCCTTGGGACTGCAACGTGCACAGGGGACACCCTAGCTCAGGTAGGGTATGGCCTATGGCTGGCCCCTTCCCAAAGCCTTAACAAAAATTTTGGGCCTTTAAACTTTTTCATAATTTAAAAAAAAAAAAAAATCAATTTAAAACAAGAAAAAAAACACTATTTTGAATATGAAAATTAAAAAAATTCATTCTCTTCCATGGAAAAAGTAGAATGTATGGCCGACGCACAGATACAACATAATATAAAATACTAAGATATATATATATATATGAAAAATGTATATATATATATATATATATATATATAAATATATAATATATATGTATATTTTACTTGTATATATATTAATATCACAAAGTAAAATACAGAGGAATAAATAAATATATTCTTATATAAATATATTTTCAAAAATATCAAATTCATTATTCTCAAAGAGGAAATCAATTTTCCTAAAAACCTATTATAGTTAAATTAGACATTTCAGAAGATGTAGGTTTTTGTTTTGACAAATTGAAATCAATCCAATAACTTTTTAGAAAACTAGTCTAATATCTTACAGCAATTTTTCATTCAAACAAAAATTTTCTTTACCCACACAAATCATTTTAATTAATTCTGTTTTTCTCTGAAACATAAAGATGAAGGAGAAAACAAGGGAAAAGAAAACAAGTGGAACCTGGTGTCCTGCACTTACTCGACAATCTGATGATTCCCATTTGATTCTGATGACCTGGAAGAGCTCCTCATTTTTTATTCAAAATCTCCTCTCCAAAATACCGAGCTCGAATACGAATCCAATTCTTATTAAAAAAATTCTCTCCAATCATAATACAACAAAAGATTGAAACCACCCCCTTTCAAGAACTCAGATGAACTAATGATAACTAAAAACTTCAGAAAAGTCAACAGTAGAGGACAATTATTTTGTGCAATCCTTGTCTCAGTAATCCTCTCTGTGTGAAAAACTTCAAAAAATTCTTAATTAAATAAAAGATATTGTCAATTCTCTCAAAAGCCCACCAAAAAAAGTAGAATAAAAGAAATTAATTCTTTAAAAGCAAGCTTTTTAGTCAGATCTGAATTCTTATTCGTTCTCACAACTTTTTCATTCTTTTATTTATTTATTTTTTCTATTTTCAATACTTTTGACAATTCCCATTTTTACAACTTTACTTGCAAAGCACATTATCTAATTAATTTAAATAATTTATTCTAACAATTATCCTCAACAAGATAATTAATTAAAATAATAAACACAATTTAATATTTAATTAACATTTAATAAAATACATGACTTTTTTTTAAAATAAATAAATAAATTTAAATATTTAAATACAATTTAATCTAACATTTAAATAAACAATATTACCCTTATTTAATTAATTCAATCACAACTTATAAAATACCAACATAAATAATGTACGACAAAACACAAACGACAACCACAAAGAATGACAATTACAAGAACGCACAAAAACATTTAAACAAGACGATCTGACATCATGGGATGAGATCACTTCATTGCCACCTCTGTTTCAACATTATACCATTGGGTTATAGGTGCTCGCCCTGTCCTGCCGAAGCAGGTGGAATCGAGACTATGTACCTGCAATCCCTACATACAAACAATGTTGTGCACAATATATCTATTTAAATACAAGCATCTCTTGAGAAAGAATCGCAGCGTAGCAGGGAACTTGCAAACGAGTGATGCGACGCCATCCCCTCACCATAACCACATTAGCAACTACAACATTGAATATAAAACAACATCACTAAGATATACAAATCACCTCATATCATCATGAACAATTACTAATTCACTACATCACCACCTAATACTGCATCTATATAAAAGCATCACCAATTAAATGAATCATAATGTAATATCATACTCACAAAAATACCATTAGAAGCTCTTGTCCCATCTTCCTCTTCTGATTCCTTAGCCAGACTACCTGCACATCCTAGGTGAGAATGGAGGGGTACTACATCCTCCCCCCCTAAAACTCGACTTACTCCTAGAAGTCACATGGCTGAAAATGGAAACATAACCACATTAGTACCAAAATTTCTCTAATCTATAATTGATGTACACCCTCTTTCTAAATCATTACAATTAGAATCACTATCCGGCTTCACATTTGAAAATAATATCTTCTTAACTAATTTTATTTATAATTCCTTACATCTCTTACAATATCATACTTGGCTTTAGCACTAATAACAAATCAAGTACTCCTATTAACTCAATTTTTGATTTACACAAAAAACATCTCGAAAATATCATAGAAGGAAAACACATCAAATGATTACTTGAAATTAACAAAAATACAAACCATATCATGTTTCACTAACATATTTTAAGTCACCATTTATGATTCTCAATAATATCCAATCTATTTTATACCATAGAGTCACAATATACCCACATTTAAGACATGGTTATCCCTCTTTTACATCAATAGGCACAAAATATAAGAAATATTCTTCTAACACATACATACATAGTCACATCACTGAGAACCACATAACGAGGCTACACAAGGGTCCATCTGGACACCGAAAAGCAGCATACTAATCCACAATACAAAATCTATGAGCCAAGAGCCAAAATCCATCTCACATAATCCATACCTCACACTCAGTGGCTTGATGGTGTTAGGCCACACACACATGGTGAGACCATCCAAACAAGACCACAATGACCCATCTCTTGTTGTACAAGGTGGTTAGCCTCCAAGAGATGGTCATCACACATAGGTGGGTAGTGGGTCCTAACTATAAAATAGCCTCACATACCCCCATCCTCAAAGTTCCCTGCATCTACTTCCTCATATACACTCACCAAGTCCGCCTCATACGTCCTTGGAGAGGAATCACAATACAACACATGGCCAACCTCAAAAACAACAAGGATAAACTAGTTTAGCCACCAAAGTCATAAAACAAACATCAAATAAGATTCAATTTCAATAGTAAAGCAAGAAATGCGTGCAATGTCAACACTAAATCAAATGTAACCACGAGGGCTACGAGAGAATAAGTCACAAAGTTTGGCTAAACCATTACAATCAAACATAAACAAAATGTCAGCCTTTAAGGTCAATTGAAAATCATCAACAATCATATAGGAAGTCCTCAATCTTCAAAATTACACAATACAACACTGTGTGACTAGATACTAGCCACCAAACGAGGAAGGATGGAACATCGTCTGGCTATAACAATAGCCCTCATGTGGTGCCGAGTGAGCATGCCACCACATGACCCAAAGTGTGATCTTTAGCTACACCCTGCCTCGCATCATCACGCAACATGGTCATACGCTAGTCAGAGAAGGCACACACTGACGTATGTCACATGGCGGTGTGTTTGTGGCTTCGCAGAAGTAGGCATGCACAGACACACCCTGCATAGCGATACCTTGTGGAGAAGGCACACGCAGGTACTCACCATTGCCAGAGGTATACATGGCAAGGACATACCCATATGCTAACCGACCCAAACACTATCGAAAGCAAACAGGATTGTCCCTCTACAAATGTATGAGGCCCCATTATGCTCGTCACACAAGTAGGCTATCATAGCACATCTCATAGTGCACCTTCACGTGTCTATGCACATGGCATCGTGTCCTCAATTCCAGCTCACTACCATTAGCAACATGGCATCATCACCAGCACTATGTTGGAACATCAGAGGGGTGTGGCATCGTATCCATTGCATCATGTTGGAACATGTGCAGATACAATATACATAATGCATATATGAGTATATCAATATGGGGGCTACTCGAGCTTCACCTCTCATACGGATGAGGTTCACTCGCTAATGTCAGCTCAATGTCCCTATGGACGGCCAGAAAAATACTAATAACCTGTAATGCCCCTCCGTTTTGCTCATTCTTGAAATTTAGAAAGTTGGTTGTTTGGTGGCCATGTCATGTTCGCTTGTTACTTGTGGTTGGTAATTTGCTAGGTCATGAGGACTTTTGGAATGCATCATTTAATTTGATTTTTATATTAGACAATATCACTAATCTTATGACTAGAAGTAATTTATCAAATTAATCTAATTTTTAAGGTCACTTGATTTGGTTTGGGATCAAATAAAGAGTTAGATTTAATAATAAATGTTAATTGTATTATCATTGAAAATTTCTTATTTTAAGATGAAAGAAATATAATTGTAAGAAAATGAATTTAATAAAAATAATTATTGTCTAATGAGTGAATTTAATTAAAAAAATTTAAAATTGAGAAGATATTAACATAGATAAATTATTTAGAAAATTTGAACTTAAGGATTAAAGCAAGGAAATCAGCTGAAAATGGAAAAAGGAATTGTTTATTGCTAAATAAATAAATAATAATAAAGCATCATATTGGGAAGAGTAAAAGGCAAGGGAAACTAGAAAAAGATGGCATATGCTTTATCTTCATTTGTCTCATTATCTTCCAGATAGAGTTATCAATCTTTGAAACTCATAAAATTAGAATGGAGGAGGCATCCTGCATGGGGGAGAAGATTGCAAAAAGAAGATTGGAATCCCACGAGCAGCCAAGCGTATATTCGGGCTTGAATGGAATTTGCAAAAGGAGAAATACGAAGGTGTGAATACCTTAAGCTTTATGCTATTTTTTGGCTAAAATCAGTTGTCATCTTTTCTGCCTGAACCTTATCCTTCTTTTCAGTTCTCTCTTCTTTGCACTTGAAGTTTATAGGAAGTTTAAAGATTTAAATAATTCCTCTGATAGGAAGTTTAAAGATTTAAATAATCTGCATGTTTCTTCTGACAATCTATCACAGTTGCAGCGCTTGAAAATAAAATATTGTCTTTTACTAGTATAACAGAGAGCTTCCCATTGATCGTGGTGAAGTTTATCCTCCAACTGGAACGTCTCTGGAACTCACCACCAAACAGAAATTTTTCTAGTTCAAAACAGAAAAAGTTGTTCATTGTTTCTCCTCCTCTCAAGCCACGTATTTGCACCTCACCTTTCTCCTTCCCTTCTGACTGGTAGATAACATTTTGAGTTTGATAATAATGCAAGTAGACAGCGATATTTCTAAATTACAATATTCACTTTCTAATATACTTGGCACCCTGTCACTGTTACGGCAGTTAGAGTTGAGACATTAAACAGAATTAAATAGTCTCCCTGAAACCATTGGCAACCCGTCCCAGCTATAACTTTTTGAAGTTGTAATAAATTAAATAATCTCTCTGGTTCATTGTTAACCTATCACAATGGCGCTTGAACATGGTAGGGTGTATAAATTTAAATAAACTCTATTTTTTTTATTCTTTATTATCAAATCCCAAATGCTATCCGCAAGACTTAAGGAAAATGGCTTCTCACGTTTTTTACAACCGTAACCATCTCAAACTTGGAGGAAGCTTGGTTCCTGTGTCTTCTCTGATGCCGTCAATGAGCAGATTGTTCAAGTGAAGAAATTGAGGACCAATGAGTAGATTATTTAATTCTCTTGGTCTACGCAATGTTTCAAGCCTTTTCGAATTACGTCCGTTCAGTCAAAGCTGAGAGAAATTGATGTTATTGGATACAGTGTTTAGATGATCCCTTCGCATATTCTGGTAATCTAAATTTATATAATCTCCCTGATACCATTGGCAACCTACCACAACTGCAGCTAGAAAATTAAATAAACTCTCTGATTTTAGTATTAGCCTGTCTCAATCGTGCACTTTTGAAAACATAATAGGAAGTTTTAATCTCTCTGATTCAATTGTTAATCTATCGCAGCAGATGTATTTGATTTTAAGTTGTATTTTTCACATGCTTCTGTATTTATGTAACGTTAGTATTTAAGTCTTTTACTACAAAGGAGAATTAGTTATTAAGCGAATAAATTGGTCTAAGTTGAAAGAAAAAGTTGTCTATATTATTAGGTAATATTATCTATCTGATCTTAATAAACAAATATAAGTGTGGAGGCTAAGACTAGGTAATAGGGAAATAAAGTTATGTGTCCTTTCCAATGTAGGTATGTGGATATAGGTAGATCAATGAGTCTTTCTCCTTTGTATTATATAAAGTTTTATCTTAGGTACGCTTATCGTTATGTTATGGTATATTTTAGTTAGGAATGATACCTCTATTAGGATGGAATAAATGAGTTATAATTCAAATGATATAAATGGGGGGGGGGATCAGTCCTATCATCCACATCTCTTGACCTCAGACTAAAAGAATTGTGGTCATATAAGGGTAGAAGTGTTAATTGATCTTTATGTAGATAATTGTGATAATTGTGTGGTATGGTGATTATACTAGGTAATAACGTTATAGGTGATATTTTATCTAGTTAAGTTAGTGCCATTAGTTTAAAGTATATTTTCATATAATAACATCGTCGTATTCTAATTTTGTGTCATGGAGATTATTACTATTAAGTCAATATTTTGAGTAATTTGTGTTGTAGAGAACATGAAATGGGATTTAATTCTATTAGTCCTTAGTAAAACATATACGATGACTTATAATTATTGAATTATGGAGGAAGTATGTATTGGAACTTCTTTTGTTGTATGAACTACATCTTGTTAAGCAAATGTATAAATTGTATTTGAAATTTGACGTTCTTTAGTGAATTAACATTGAATGTATATGTATGTTTAAGGGTTAATTTGATGTTTCCAATTGGATGTGCCCTCCTTTACATTTGCTTGGTTGTTCAAAAATGATTTTTATTCCATTGGGTTTGTGTCGATTTATGAGTGATTTGATGGACCTTTCATTGTGAAATTTCCTTGAGTTTGCGTGAGTTGGGAATCCTCTTTAATTTAAATTGTATTGTTATTCGTTTAACCCTTCGTGGTGAATTCTTGAGTTGTGGGGGTCTTATTAATTGTTTTTGTGATGGAATTTATTGGATACTTATGCGATGCTTGGTTGTGATAAGTTTATGCTTCTTATGGAATGCGGTCTTCCCACTTTTATTATTTTGATTATATTGTTGTCATGGTTGTTAATTTTAAAAAAGGTCAGTTGGTTACCAACTCTATGGGTATCTTGTTGCATGCTTTTACCTCTATTGTTGAAGGTTTGTTTCTGGATGGTTCCATGTTGGTGTGAATGCCTTTGGAGATTAATTTTGATTCAAGGTATCCTTTGTCATTTAATTTATGTTGCTTTTCATTGGGAACCCATATGTTTTCTATTGTTCTTTACCCTAAGTGGTAAATCAGTTAATGTTTTCATTGTCATGATTGATGGTTCTGTTTGAGTTGTTAGTGAGACAAATTGAAAAGTTCTTTGAGTTATGGGTATTCCGAGAGGAGAAAATAGAGGTTTCCCTTGGATTTCTGATTTAGTTTGTATCGAATTTGTTGGTATTGTTTGAATGGAGTTGTTGATCTTATTTTGATGTATTCTCTCATTATTTTTGTATCGCATATGGTGCTTGTGGCTTTGCAATTATTGATGTTAGTTCTTTGATGGGGAAACCCTAGTGTAAAATTTTTGAGAATCTTCCAGAGGCTCGAGTTGATTGTCAGTTGATGTTATCTCTTTATGTTCCCTTGATGTGGCAAGTGTTTTGGTTTCATTATTTTAAAAGGGTTGTACGGAACTTTGTAAGACTCTGATGTTGTACTTGTTAGCGAGATGGGTAATGCCTCGCATGCTTTTATGTTGTGATTCTTTGTTCAGATAATGATGGTACAACCCTTGGTATTTATGTTTTGGGGTCTCTAGGGAGAGTGGCTCCTCGTGGGGGCTGGCACCCCGTTGAAGGGGAAGGGCTCAGGATAACCCACGAGTGAGATAGTAAACAAGTGAAAACCTAATAATTAACTTAGGAGGGTTTGGTAGTAATATCATTATAAGATTAATAAAATGGATGCCTCGTCTTCATTAGTGCTTTCGTAGGCTAATGGAAGGTTGAGAAGGCCGTGGTTGGCAAGGTCATGACATCATCTTCACGAGAGGTCTACGGCTCCACATGAGTCACCCTATGGACCGGTGCCTCCAGTTGGGAGGAAGAGCACAGTACAGCCATAGATGGGACCGGCACCTCCAGTTGGGAGGAAGAGCACAGAACAGCCCATGTAGGACTATGCGATGACACTCTCCCCCAATTGCCCAGGGGTTTTTACTTTATTATGTTCCTCTGGAAGTATGTTATGGGAGTTGGTTTAGATTGTTGGTATTTGGATTTATCTTGATTTATGATTATTGTTTCGATGCATTGTTGGTGTCCTTTGTGGTCTTGTATGATCTCAATGATATTTGATTTATGACCTTGTACTTTTATGATACTGTGTTATGATGTTATTGGATTGTTTAATTGCAATTTGGAATTCTATTATTTTTATTCAATTTTATTTGGAAGTGTCTAATGATCATCCTTTGGTTACTTGTTACTGGTTATCATTTTGATTTATGTGATGAGGTCTATGAATTTAAGTTATTATGTTGACTCTTGTAATCCTTGAGTTTTATGATACTTTTGTATGTTGTTGAGTCTTGTGGTTCCCTATTTGGATGATCTTGGTTGTGGTCTCTTTCTTGTTAGCCCCTCAGCACGGGGGGTGGGTCTTCAGACTCACATGGTCGGGTGGAACATGCTAAGCACCCCATTGGGTCCCCAGTCGAGGATCGAAAGGTGCGGATTGGTGCCGTTGCAGCGACTCCAGAGTTGTATTTATCTTGGAGCCAGTTATGATACTTTGTATTCCTCTGTTTAGATGTATCATGTTATCTTGTGTATGGTTTCCGTTCATGATTGGAAACACTGTTGTATCATTGTATCTCTAGAACATTGTAATGTAATGTAATGTTAAACTTGGTGTGGTTATTGGCCATAGCAGTTATTATTCATTGTGTTGAGTTAATTATGTATATGTTGTATTTACTTAGATGGTTTCTTATCAATGCTTTATCATGTATGTGTTCTATTTGTTAATGTTTATTTTGTTATGGATTATATCTTTGGATTTTATTCTTTATTATTATCGTGTGGATCTTCGTCTCGTAATGACTCCTGGTGTACCCCAAGGGAAGTATGTGTTAGTGAATCTATTTAAATGAAATTCATGTCATGACTTAATGTGTATTACATGTATGTTATGTTATCTTTAAAAAAAAAAAAAATTGTGCAGTAATTATTATGTTGTTGTCCTTTGGGGTTCGCACGATGGGGCGTTACAACATGGTATCAGAGCATAGGTTCATACACTGGGCACTATGTTTGATCACTATGTAACCTTGCGCTTAGACCCATGAGTCTTGAGTTCCACTTTTCTGCTGTCATTGTTGTGGACCTGAGTTTCTTTTGTTTTCTGGTGTTGGGTCGATGGTGCAGGAAACTGATGGGAAAGGATAGGACCCGCAGTGTAGTGTGCAATGCACCGATATCCTTCCTGTCAGGGATGCTCTATGGACCCTTGAGTTTTGTGTGATGTGTTTCTTGGTGATGTGTTTTATGTGTGTGAATATGTCAAGTGTGTGTGGAATTTGCGATTTTGTTGTCCTTGAGTGATGAATTATGTTTTCTTGAATCTGTGAAGGTGTAAAATTTTACCCTTTTTATTGAAATTGATGTGAGTTTTGGTGTCAAATAATGGTTAAAGTGGAGTTCTTTGTGTGAAAATTATGGGTTTTAACAAAGATGTGAGGTTTTGTGGATAATTATTCTATGATTTTTAGCAAAATATACTAACTTGAGGTTAAGATGCAACTTGAATTATTGGTACTAATGTGCAATGTTCTATGGTAGCTCTTAGATTTACAGGAAGTTGGCTTCAGAAAGCATAGTGATGAAGGTAATGTAATTGTAATATGCAGGTATAGATACTTATAATGACAAGTAGTAATTCATTGTGATGTAGTAGATGAATTAGGTTTATGGTTAGCATCCTTATGTGAATATTGCTTAACTAATAAGAAGCAAACTGTTTACGAGTACTAGAATTGTTTTGACTATTATGTGTGGTTTGGTGGGAGGGAAAGTGTGGTATCACTCGCTCACGAGTGCCCTACTATGCTGGGAATTCCTCTCACAATGTATTCATGATATATATGTATTGTGCACAACGTTGTTTGCATGCAGGATTGCAGGAACTAAGTCTCGATTCCACCTGCATTGTCAGGATAGGGCGAGCATTATTTACACCCAATGGGTTTGACGTTGAACATAGGAGATGACAGGAAAGTTTCCCCAACCTAGTTCGTCACCTGTCCTAGTGTTGATAAATTGGTATGGTTGCAACCCTATCACCATTTTTTGTTTTGGTATCCTTTCCTTATTTTTGGGTTGTTTAATTTTCGTTGTTTACTTGATGACATTTAATCGATGTTTTAATTTATGGTGTTGATGTGCTTATGATCATTGATATTGTTGTGTTACCATGTTTATGATTGAGCTCGACTTCCAGGAGTAAGTCAATTTTTAAGGGGGGGAGGATCTAATGCCCCTCCGTTTTACTCATTCTTGAAATTTAGAAAGTTGGTTGCTTGGTGGCCATGTCATGTTCGTTTGTTACTTGTGGTTGGTAATTTGCTAGGTCATGAAGACTTTTGGATTGCATCATTTAATTTGATTTTTATATTAGACAATATCACTAATCTTATGACTAGAAGTAATTTATCAAATTAATCTAATTTTTAAGGTCACTTGATTTGGTTGGGATCAAATAAAGAGTTAGATTTAATAATAAATGTTAATTGTATTATCATTGAAAATTTCTTATTTTAAGATGAAAGAAATATAATTGTAAGAAAATGAATTTAATAAAAATAATTATTGTCTAATGAGTGAATTTAATTAAAAAAATTTAAAATTGAGAAGATATTAACATAGATAAATTATGTAGAAAATTTGAACTTAAGGATTAAAGCAAGGAAATCAGTTGAAAATGGAAAAAGGAATTGTTTATTGCTAAATAAATAAATAATAATAAAGCATCATTTTGGGAAGAGTAAAAGGCAAGGGAAGCTGGAAAAAGATGGCATATGCTTTATCTTCCTTTGTCTCATCATCTTCCAGATAGAGTTATCAATCTTTGAAACTCATAAAATTAGAATGGAGGAGGCATCCGGCATGGGGGAGAAGATTGCAAAAAGAAGATTGGAATCCCACGAGCAGCCAAGCGTAGATTCGGGCTTGAATGGAATTTGTGAAAGGAGAAATACGAAGGTGTGAATACCTTAAGCTTTATGCTATTTTCTAGTTAAAATCAATTGTCATCTTTTCTGCCTGAACCTTATCCTTCTTTTCAGTTCTCTCTTCCGCGCACTTGAAGTTTATAGGAAGTTTAAAGATTTAAATAATTCCTTTGATATGAAGTTTAAAGATTTAAATAATCTGCACGTTTCTTCTGAAAAATCTATCACAGTTGCAGTGCTTGAAAATAAAATATTGTCTTTTACTAGTATAACAGAGAGCTTCCCATTGATCGTGGTGAAGTTTATCCTCCAACTGGCACGTCTCTGGAACTCACCACCAAACAGAAATTTTTCTAGTTCAAAACAGAAAAAGTTGTTCATTGTTTCTCCTCCTCTCAAGCCACGTATTTGCACCTCACATTTCTCCTTCCCTTCTGACTGGTAGATAACATTTTGAGTTTGATAATAATGCAAGTAGACAGCGATATTTCTAAATTACAATATTCACTTTCTAATATACTTGGCACCCTGTCACTGTTACGGCAGTTAGAGTTGAGACATTAAACAGAATTAAATAGTCTCCCTGAAACCATTGGCAACCCGTCCCAGCTATAACTTTTCGAAGTTGTAATAAATTAAATAATCTCTCTAGTTCATTGTTAACCTGTCACAGTGGCACTTGAACATGGTAGGGTGTATAGATTTAAATAAACTCTCTATTTTTTTTTTATTCTTTATTATCAAATCCGAAATGCTATCCGCAAGACTTAAGGAAAATGGCTTCTCACGTTTTTTGCAACCGTAACCATCTGAAACTTGGAGGAAGCTTGGTTCGTGTGTCTTCTCTGATGCCGTCAATGAGCAGATTGTTCAAGTGAAGAAATTGAGGACCAATGAGTAGATTATTTAATTCTCTTGGTCTACGCAATGTTTCAAGCCTTTGCAGATTACCTCCATTCAGTCGAAGCTGAGAGAAATTGATGTTATGGGATACAGTGTTTAGATGAGCCCTTCGCATAGTCTGGTAATCTAAATTTATATAATCTCCCTGATACCATTGGCAACCTACCACAGCTGCAACTAGAAAATTAAATCAGCTCTTTGATTTCAGTATTAGCTTGTCTCAACCGTGCACTTTTGAAAACATAATAGGAAGTTTTAATCTCTCTGATTCCATTGTTAATCTATCGCAGTAGATGTATTTGATTTTAAGTTGTATTTTTCACATGCTTCTGTATTTATGTAATGTTAGTATTTAATTATTTTACTACAAAGGAGAATTAGTTATTAAGCGAATAAAGTGGTCTAAGTTGAAAGAAAAAGTTGTCTATATTATTAGGTAATATTATCTATCTGATCTTAATAAATAAATATAAGTGTGGAGGCTAAGACTAGGTAATAGGGAAATAAAGTTATGTGTCCTTTCCAATGTAGGTATGTGGATATAGGTAGATCAATGAGTCTTTCTCCTTTTTATTATATAAAGTTTTATCTTAGGTACGCTTATCGTTATGTTATGGTATATTTTAGTTAGGAATGATACCTCTATTAGGATGGAATAAATGAGTTATAATTCAAATGATATAAATGGGGGGGGGGATCAGTGCTATCATCCACATCTCTTGACCTCAGACTAAAAGAATTGTGGTCATATAAGGGTAGAAGTGTTAATTGATCTTTATGTAGATAATTGTGATAATTGTGTGGTATGGTGATTATACTAGGTAATAAAGTTATAGGTGATATTTTATCTAGTTAAGTTAGTGCCATTAGTTTAAAGTATATTTTCATATAATAACATCGTCGTATTCTAATTTTGTGTCATGGAGATTATTACTATTAAGTCAATATTTTGAGTAATTTGTGTTGTAGAGAACATGAAATGGGATTTAATTCTATTAGTCCTTAGTAAAACATATACGATGACTTATAATTATTGAATTATGGAGGAAGTATGTATTGGAACTTCTTTTCTTGTATGAACTACATCTTGTTAAGAAAATGTATAAATTGTATTTGAAATTTCACGTTCTTTAGTGAATTAACATTGAATGTATATGTATGTTTAAGGGTTAATTTGATGTTTCCAATTGGATGTGCCCTCCTTTACATTTGCTTGGTTGTTCAAAAATGATTTTTATTCAGTTGGGTTTGTGTCGATTTATGAGTGATTTGATGGACCTTTCATTGTGAAATTTCCTTGAGTTTGCGTGAGTTGGGAATCCTCTTTAATTTAAATTGTATTGTTATTCGTTTAACCCTTCGTGGTGAATTCTTGAGTTGTGGGGGTCTTATTAATTGTTTTTGTGATGGAATTTACTGGATACTTATGCGATGCTTGGTTGTGATAAGTTTATGCTTCTTATGGAATGCGGTCTTCCCACTTTTATTATTTTGATTATATTGTTGTCATGGTTGTTAATTTTTACAAAGGTCAGTTGTTTACCAACTCTATGGGTATCTTGTTGCATGCTTTTACCTCTATTGTTGAAGGTTTGTTTCTGGATGGTTCCATGTTGGTGTGAATGCCTTTGAAGATTAATTTTGATTGAAGGTATCCTTTGTCATTTAATTTATGTTGCTTTTCATTGGGAACCCATATGTTTTCTATTGTTCTTTACCCTAAGTGGTAAATCGGTTAATGTTTTCATTGTCATGATTGATGGTTCTGTTTGAGTTGTTAGTGAGACAAATTGAAAAGTTCTTTGAGTTATGGGTATTCCGAGAGGAGAAAATAGAGGTTTCCCTTGGATTTCCGACTTAGTTTGTATCGAGGTTGTTGGTATTATTTGAATGGATTTGTAATCTTATTTTGATGTATTCTCTCATTATTTTTGTATCGCATATAGTGCTTGTGGCTTTGCAATTATTGTTGTTAGTTCTTTGATAGGGAAACCCTAGTGTAAACTTTTTGAGAATCTTCCAGAGGCTTGAGTTGATTGTCAGTTGATGTTCTCTCTTTATGTGCCCTTGATGTGGCAATTGTTTTGGTTTCATTATTTTAAAAGGGTTGTACGAAACTTTGTAAGACTCTGATGTTGTACTTGCTAGCGAGATGGGTAATGCCTCGCATGCTTTTATGTTGTGATTCTTTGTTCAGATAATGATGGTAAAACCCTTGGTTTTTATGTTGTGGGGTCTCTAGGGAGAGTGGCTCCTCTTGGGGGCCGGCACCCCGTTTACGGGGAAGGGCTTAGGATAACCCACGAGTGAGTTAGTAAACAAGTGAAAACCTAATAATTAACTTAGGAGGGTTTGGTAGTAATATCATTATAAGATTAATAAAATGGGTGCCTCGTCTTCATTAGTGCTTCCGTAGGCTAATGGAAGGCTAAGAAGGACGTGGTTGGCAAGGTCGTGACCTCGTCTTCACGAGAGGTCTACGGCTTCGCATGAGTCACCCTATGGACCGGCACCTCTAGTTGGGAGGAAGAGCACAGGACAGCCATAGATGGGACCGACACCTCCAGTTGGGAGGAAGGGAACAAGACAGCCCATGTAGGACTATGCGATGACACTCTCCCCTAGTTGCCCAGGTGTTTTTACTTTATTATGTTCCTCTGGAAGTATGTTATGGGAGTTGGTTTAGATTGTTGATATTTGGAATTATCTTGATTTATGATTATTGTCTCAATGCATCGTTGGTGTACTTTGTGGTCTTGTATGATCTCAATGATATTTGATTTATGACCTTGTACTTTTATGATACCGTGTTATGATGTTATTGGATTGTTTAATTGCAATTTGGAATTCTATTATTTTTATTCAATTTTATTTGGAAGTGTCTAATGATCATCCTTTGGTTACTTGTTACTGGTTATCATTTTGATTTATGTGATGGGGTCTATGAATTTAAGTTATTATGTTGACTCTTGTAATCCTTGAGTTTTATGATTATTTTGTATGTTGGTGAGTTTTGTGGTTCCCTGTTTGGATGATCTTGGTTGTGGTCTCTTTCTTGTTATCCCCTCAGCACGGGGGGTGGGTCTTCGGACTCACATGGTCGGGTGGAACGTGCTAAGCACCCCATTGGGTCCCCAGTCGAGGATCGAAAGGTGTGGATTGGTGCCATTGCAGCGACTCCAGAGTTGTATTTATCTTGGAGCCAGTTATGATACTTTTTATTCCTCTGTTTAGATGTATCATGTTATCTTGTGTATGGTTTCCGTTCATGATTGGAAACACTGTTGTATCATTGTATCTCCAAAACATTGTACTGTAATGTAATGTTAAACTTGGTGTGGTTATTGGCCATAGCAGTTATTATTCATTGTGTTGAGTTAATTATGTATATGTTGTATTTACTCACATGGTTTCTTATCAATGCTTTATCATGTATGTGTTCTATTTGTTAATGTTTATTTTGTTATGGATTATATCTTTGGATTTTATTCTTTATTGTTGTTGTGTGGATCTTCATCTCGTAATGACTCCTCGTGTACCCCAAGGGAAGTATGTGTTAGTGAATCTGTTTAAATGAAATTCATGTCCTGACTTAATGTGTATTACATGTATGTTATGTTATCTTTAAAAAAAAAAATTGTGCAATAATTATTATGTTGTTGTCCTTTGGGGTTCGCACGATGGGGCATTACATAACCAATGCTGCTATACTCAAAACTGTGGGGTTTAGGCTAGCACTTATGGATCAAGTACCTTGATCCATCATAAGGGGAAGTAGTGAGTATGTTTCCTCAGGATTAGTTGAGCTAAGACTACTCTGCGTCGTAATATGCATATGATACACACTCTACCCAAGGAACTTTGTGGCTACTACTACCACTTCACAGATTGAGGAACTAGAGAACCAAAAGAAAAGAATCCATGAAACTATATTTTGGCTACTCTTATATGTATAGATTTTCAACCACACGTGGGTTGGCCCTTAATCAGGTAACAAACATACAAACACACATAATGGTATTGTTAATCCTACACCAAATACAACATATTCAAAATGGATGGGTACACCATATCTCCATCCTAAGACCTATGGGTTATGGTCCCACAAAGCAAGTACGGGGTATTCACAACACTCACTGATGCACAGTTACTGGTTTCTCACATTTACAAGGGAAGTACAATTACATACATAATTCCACAAGTACACTTACTTTCCAACAACTACGTGGTTCAAATCTTTACATCCTTTCCACAATCCAACATGATCATCATGATCACTTAAGAACTTAACTTAACAAATTCACTAGGACAACATAATGGGCTCATATGAAACCAGAGTGCCCAGTGTATGAACCTAGTGCTCTGCTACCAAGTTGTAATGTGTAATACCCCATCTTGCATGTAAATAATACAATCTTAATTTTGTTATATACTTATAGATGCTTAGATATATTTCAGGCAATGCATAGTGTTATTTCATGAAAATGTGCTTGTATTTCATTTTGAAATGTTTTATTAACATTACCATGGAGGTATTAGGCATTCGTAAACTATGAATATGAATAGGAATTTTAGTGAAATTGTTGCACAATTAAATCTTATTCTAGTTACCAAATTAATGTGAATATATGATTGTTGCTAATTATTTCATTGGTAATGTGCAGGAAAGAAAAGGGGTGCCAATATGAGAACAGAGAACCAATGAGGACAAATTGAAAGACACTCTTTTGTGCTTATGTATTTGATTTCCTTATTTTGGAGCTGAGGAAATATAGTTACTATGTTTATTCTTTTGGGTTGAAAGGTTATTTAATTGTGTCATGTGAGATGTAAGTTGGGGTTAAGGTTTAGGAACCCTTATCCAAGTGTGAAACTCGGATAGAACCTTAAGTGGGTCTTTAAAGAGGGTTGTTGGTCATTTTCCTTGGTTGGGATGTAAAAATAAATCCCCTAGGGTCTATAACATAGTGGTAGGGGTAAAGTGGGCATGCAATAGGGCCCCAGGGACATGATTTGACCCTTGAAAAGTCTTCATATTGAAGAGTGACGAGTTTTGAGGAGGGGAGGGTGGAAAGATTGAGGGATTGTCCAAGTGCATGTATCTTCTTTAATGAGGAAAGGACACTCCACACATCCCCATCCAAGAGTTGCAAGTTGAAAATCTATATATTTTGAAGAGGAAGAATGAGTGGGGTGTTACCCACTTCTCCCTTTAGAGAACTTTAGGGAAGATGGTAGAAGAAATGAGGGAGGAGAGAAGAAGTCTTTTGGAAGAGATAGTGATCAAGGTGGCTTGGCTTCGAGAGGAAAGAAAGATAAAAGAGTTGAATTCCCTCATTAAAAGAGAAGAGATAAGTTCTTCCTTATTTCCATTTGTCTTTTGTTTATTTGCTATAAGGAAGTGGTATGTTGAAAGGAGCGCGGTTGAAACAAAGAGTAGAAAACTTAGGTGCAAAATATTTCATGTTATATCATTTTTATTCCTTTGTAAAAATTTGAAAGAGACTCCATTCATCATCTTGGAGCTAAGATATTTCCTTGCTCGGGGGTATGGCTAGAGCCCACGAGGCTCCATGACGCCATTACGGTAGGGTGGAGAGCAAGCCTTTCGTACTTGTATTGCTCTTGTATTCTTAGATTTTGATTGTAATATGGAGTAGTTAGTATTCTATTGTAAGGTGAAAAGAAACAAAAAAAAAAAGATAGAAAAGCCAATTTTATTTCATATGCATGCCAATTGCTTAATCTTGAGTATCAATTGATTCATGAGTAGTTTATATAAAGAATCTTGTACCCTGTTATTGTAAAAAGGTAAACTATTTATTTAGCCCTCAACACTCTATGATCACAAGGCCAATGAGCAGTTAAAATAAACTTCCACGTAACATTACTACAAGATTAGTTAACTGTTACAATTATGAACAAGTTCAAATGAATCCTTGTGTATAGCTACTAAAGGAGTAGGTGGGCTTGAACGATTCCCTATTGTACTTGCTTTGGAAGCAAGTGGGATTAAGATGAGTTTATGCTTATGCTGTAACTGTGATGCAACTAAATTAGTCTGTCTCGTCTAAAAATGAAAACCAGAAATGGCATTATCTAAGTACAAAATCAAGTGGTTATGGCTATAGGTCAATTGTGAATGTGTGTAAATTTTAACCTCACCACATGAATACACCCAAAAAGAGTATGGTCTAACCTTATGTGAATGATACAATCAGCCTTGAAAAATAAAGGAAAATGAAAGAACTCGTAAATTATTTCAAGTATATTTAAAGAGAGAAATGTTATTCAATGCCCTTAATCTCTTTGATGTGATTTTCTGGTATAGCTATCTGTTATTTTTTGCATGCAATGTAAGATTTTCATTAACAAAATTTTCTACTTGTGGAACGTGGGTAGTCCTCCCATGAATAGATAAAGAGAAATGACCTTGTTTTTGCTTGATTCTGGAGTAGAGTACTCTTTTTGAATAGATCTCCCTTTGTAGCGAGTGCAGTAACAAAAAAATAATAATAATAAGGAAAGAAAAGAAAAGCCATCAAAAAAATATATATTACAGTGACAGCAGGATCTGAACGAGGAATCCTCAACCAATTTAAATCGCTAAGTCAAAAGAAAAGAAAAGCTAACAAGGAAACTGTTATTTAGATCAAAGGATTTCATTGAAAATTTAATGAATGTCACCAAAGATAGGCATAGGTACTCAAGAATCATTTTCCATTGATCCTTTAGTCAAAATAGTTGGTTTTAGAATCCAAAAATTTTCTAGCTAATGTTAAACTCAATTTTTGCCATAAAGTTTTTTTTAGGGTTGTTGCAAATTTAATGTATCAGGTCCTTACATGTGCAGTAATAAATATAAATCAGTTGGCGGTCTTCCTTCTAGATCGAAGACCTGTGCCTTGTGATCCCATCCAAAGCACTAATACGAGATTTGCATATCAGTTGTATTTATTATTCATGTAGGTAGTAATCCATTAGGGGTACGAAATTTGACCAACAGTGTTGCATGGAGGAGCGAACTTCTTTTCCCAATAATTACGTTTCCTCCAAAACTTTGATTTCTTTCATCACCTATATTTTCTATTAAAATAGGGCCTTTGGGATCTACTTCAGTATGTCAACTGCCTTTCACTAGGTCCACTCGCCCATTCGGATCATGGGTTTGGGTAAATGCACCGTCTGCTAGTTGGCGCCATGCTTTGGTGGGTGCCTCAACGCTAAAACATTTCCCGTAAAAAGTCCTCAAATAACACTTATTAGCTATCACCTTAATATTATCTCTCCTCAGATCAATTGTGTCCATTACGCTTAAAAGGTGAGACATATTAAACTGTTGTCCTTTCATATCATAAAAGTAATCCGTGGGAAGTTGGAGAATGTCGATGTTCAACTCTTACTTTTGTCCCCCTAATCTTGTGAAAGATAATGATGATGATTTCAAGGAATTAAAACACACACAAATATAGCATATAGGTATTCAAATTGATAGGGTGTCTAGTTATTAAATAGATAATGATATCACTCAGTTCAGTTTGCAGATTTAATGAAGGATAGGGAAAATCGGAGTGGGCTGCTATTAATGGCACATAATCGTGCTGTCAAGATTTGGGATAGAGTTTCAGCAATGGAATTAAATGGACTTGGTTAAATTAGTAGACTGATGTGGTACACATAGGGTTTCACCAGCCCTTCCAGATATTATTAAGCACAAACACCAACCACCATCGTTCCTTCATCGACAACAACCATTAGTTAAGGAGAAAAATAAGAAGTTATCGTAGGCATATCCCAAGATCTAGCTATACACGCAGAGTTAGGTGCAGGAAATCAAGGCTTCCATAGGAGTCTCCTTTGTGAGTGAGGTAATCTGTAACAGTGTATCAATAGCTATCTTGCATCCATATCAATGATAGATGATTAAACGAACCTTCAGCCGCTCACCACCATTTTTCATTGTTTTTCTTTTCTTTTCTTTTGTCTGCTTCCACTGTCTTGTCTCTTTCCTTCCCCTCTGCCACTGTTGGTACCCACTCAGGTCCAAACTCTCTGTCGCTGGTATTACCTTCACTTCTCCAATTTTGACGAGCTGCAGTCAGAAGGTAATATCTCAACAGGGTTTTAGAGTATGTTTACTTAGATGAGAATTAATGCCAAGATCCAAATAATGAGCACATTTGGGCTTAAACGTTACAACATCTATTACCCTACGTAGTTAGATATATACCAGCATAATTAATATATAAAAAAAAATTACTTCAATGCTATTATTTGATATTCACGGTTAAGTCCCAATGCTAGTATCCCTCATAGTTGTTGTGACTATTATACGGTTATAATTAATGTTTATTAACCAGATAGTATTTCTGTTAGTCATCGATAAACAAACAATTAGCCAACAAACTTGTTATTGTTGGCTAGCATCCATATAAATGTTATTATTGTGATTATATTTAATAACCATAATATTAATGTGGATGAACTATTTGTACAGGTAAGGTAATAATAAAGAGATAAGTTTCAACATTTTATTCAAAAAAAAATGAAACAAATAAATAGTGAACTAGTTAAAAGAAAGATTAGTGGAAGTGTGAATACGGTAAAAAAAAAAGAAATCTCATTTTTCCCCGATTTTAATTAGTTATTTAAAATTGAAGGGAAGCTATTAATTCATGGTTGGTGTGGATTATAGAATTTTTTGGTGAATGTGGAAGTAAATTCTTTGTAAAATAAATTGATAGTAAATCTAAATATAATCGTAATATTAGTTCATTTTGTCTGTTATTCTTCGCTGGAGAAAACTCTTGAAGAATTAAAATGGATTGAGGTAATAGGAAATAATTACTAATATTAAGATTACATTTGACTAATAATAATATTAAATAAAATTATAATATATAGAGAGAGGGGATTATTGACAATATTTAATTATAGTTTAAAAACAAAATATTATTATCCATTTTAAATTTTATAACAATAATATTCCAAATCAAGATCCATTAACAATATTAGGATTAAATATCCATTAAGCAAAAATAATATTTTAGGATTATAATATTTAATAAAGGAGTTATTTTTATTAATAATGAGAATTAATAATCTTATAACTGAATTACATTAGTGGGTTAGTAAATTTGAGAGTAAAAAGTAATAGTAAAAGCATCTAAACAAAATTAACAATGATTGTGTGAATAGTAGTCAAATACCACTTACTATGGGTAAAGTTATTTATTTATTTATTTATTTAAGGAGGTTTGTCCCTCAACTAATAGTTGGTAGAAATGATAGCAAATATATATTATTAGAAGTAAATTTAAAAATGGTAGTATTAGTAAATATGTAAATAACAATATTGATATAGATAATTATAATACTAAGGTAAATGTTAATAAGGGTAATTAATATTAACCTTGTTATTATGATTATGTTACCATGTTGATTGGTGATTTGACACTCAAACATTAACATAGCTTGATTGAATAGTAACTATTGTATCCGAGTTAGCAATGTTAATACCTTGAAAAAAAAAAACTCTTACCACTAAGTTATTTCATAAGTATAAACTAACATTACTATCTTGTCATAAAGAGTTATGTCTTACGATCAAGTAGAGTTAAACTTTAGTAGATAGGTTATGTTGGGGTGACGTGATGTGTAAGTTTTGTCAGTTGAGTTGGCCTCACTAAGGGTAGATATGGTAGTTATAGTGTAAATTAGTTTAAAAAAAAGAAAAAAATTAGTTGGGTTTTTCTGACAAAGAAATTATGGGCATGACACTTGGTATCAGAGCCCTAGGTTGTAACACTAGGGAACTCTGGGATTAAATTAGGAATTAAGTATTGTGAGCACACGGATAAATGGGTAAACCACCTCAAATGATAGTTAGAATAAAATGTTGTTAAGGGAACTTCTAAGGGACTTAAATGGTGTAGTAAACACGAACTTAGTGGTAATTATCCAACCCAATTTGGTTGTAAAATTTTAAAGGCTCAAGAATTGACCATTATAAATGGGTCAAGGAAGTATTTATTTAATGACATACAAATTTTAGAATGGAACTTAATCTAAACATGGTTCGTTGTTTTAAGTAAATAAGGTAAATGACTTGAGTAACAAATTTGACCAGTTAGAAAAGGTTATGGTGTTGATTAGTCTTTTGACAATAAATTTTCTTAAACCTTAGAAATATAAAATGGAGTTTCTCAAGCATAGCCTTTTAACATACGTGAATAGTGTAATAGGTCATCACAATGTGTATTATGAGAGGAACACTACTTTGTTGTATTCTTAAGACTGTAGTCCTTAAATACAATTTAATATCGTAACTTCTTCAAATTTGTGGTGTTTTGGGAGCAACATATTTCTTATACAAATTGTGGTATGAATAGAGGGAATGCCATAACTACATTTGGAAACATATAACTAGCCAAAATAAAATAATTATATGGGCCATAAGAGATTTAATGTGTTAAAGGTTGTAATTAAATGATTCTAAATTTCTAAACCTTTAAATTGATTAAATAAAAATGATAACAAGAGTGAAAACAATAGGAAATCTCTTGACTTTGTATTGTGTACAAATTGAGCACCCAATACTTTTTGGATTTAAATTATTATCAAAGATTAAAATTAAACTTTAGGAGTGTAATGGGATGGACCTAAGTTCAAGGACTTGTTCACAATTTGGGTATGGATTCGAGACACTCATGAAAAAAAAACCTTGTATGCCTTAGACAAATATCTGGGCCTTCCCTATTACTCTAGATCTTAATTTGTACATGGTGTATAAGGACTTAATTTGAGTTCTTGTGAAGCAACAAATGATTCACCTTGTAGTTGGTAGGTAAAAAAAAAAAAATTCTATGAATGATAAAATCAACTAATGATCAAGCCTTGTTTTGTATTGTAAGTTCAACTTGGAAGAGTGGTAAAAATTAAATTCTACCTTGAATTAAAATGATGAAACTTTAGAGCTAATTAAGCACTTTCGCAAGTAAACGGTGACCTAGTTCACTTAATGTAACTATAACAACTATCAAACTATTATGTTCTATTGTTTAAAGATTAAATAGTAAACAAAATAATAGGGTTTCTATGATTTAAGTCAAAAGTGAAGGCAATAGAAGGATACAATTAAGATAAGATTGTTGAGGACCAATAAATATGGTGTTAAAACTATCCCCTTGTAATAAGTAAACATTAAAAAGTTTGTGACTTAAGACCTTGTCAAATGAGAAATTGGAGTTAAAACATTGTCTTGAACTCATGTTATTACTAGTCCCTTAGGAGACTTGTTGCTTCCCAAATAAGAAAGGATGCATGCCATGCATATGAAGTAATAACACACTCAACTACATGTTGAACTTGAAGGTTGTGTGCACGTCATCATGGTTGAATAATCAATTGTATGAAGTTATAAATCAAGTAATGAATTAAGTGTGGTTCACAGTGTATTATGTGATGGGAAAGTTAAAATATATAGATAAGAGACACTTAAGCAGACTTGTAAAACCTCCAATTAATGTTGTGAATTCTATACCATTGACTATGTTTACTCTTTGATGGAAGAACATTTGCACCCAAATGTAAGGAGAAAACCTCAAAGTAGGTAAAACTTTTAAGACTTTTACTCGTTGTGCACCTTTATGAGGTTAGATAGAACTATGATTGTAAAAATAATGGTTATAACATGTGATTAAATGGTTCAACCCCGGATAGCAAAATGCAAGTCTTGTAAAAGGATATTAATGCCTAGTAAGAATCACTATTTTATGAATTATCATGTGTTTTATGCATTGAGTGTGCCTTCTTTTCTCATACTGTAATGTTTCAAATGAAAATGGTTTACTCTACTCCTTATTAAGTAGGAATTTTTTTTTAGCATGTTTGAGAAAATATCATGGAATTACCCATATTGATATGTTGGTGAATATAACAAATGTAGTTGAATAAAAGGGGAAGAGTGGTATGGATATATATAGAAAAACAATTTCGAGCATAAATGTGTTGATAGTAAGATATGAAGTATGGTGTACCATGTATTGCTAAATTGAGTATTACCTAAATTACAATTGTGAATTATATGGAAATTTATTTTTACAAGTACGCAATGGATAGATGTTAACAAAGTGAACATTGTGTAAAGAAAATAAAGTGTGTATGGGTGTATCAACATTTGTGTTAATAATGTGATGAAACCATGCATGGTTAAGTTCTAGGAAATGGGTTGATATACCTAAGCTATAGTTGCGTATATTCTAGTGATTTCTTGTACTTATGCAAAGTGAGTAGATATTTCCAAAATTGAATCAAAAAGTGAATATTGTTTATACAAAATAGAATATATGTAAGTGCACTGCTCTTGTTCTATGCTGAATTCTCTAAAATATATGTGTATGTGTGTATGTACACATGTATATACTCAAGTACATACATACATACACACATACACATATATATACATGCATGCACATACATACATGTACATACACATATATATGCATATACATACATACATACATACACATATGTATATATAATACATGTACATGCATAAGCACATACACATATGTACAAATATATAATACATGTACATACATACACACATACACATATACATGTTCATGTACATATGTATATGCATATACATATATACATGCATATACATACATACATACATACATATATATATATGCATATACATACATACATACATACATACACACATGTACACACATGCATACATACATGTACACACATATACACACATACACACATACACATATATACATGCATGTACATACATATGTATACATACACACATGTACACATATGTATATATAATACATCTACATGTATACGCACATACACATATATGTACATGTATGTATATGTACATGCACATATATGTGTATGTGCGTACGCATGGAGATATGTATTATATATACATATGTATACATACACACATGTACACATATGTATATATAATACATATACATGCATACGCACATACACATATATGTACATGTATGTATATGTACATGCACATATATGTGTATGTGCGTATGCATGTAGATCTGTATTATTTTTGTGTAGCGACAAAGGAATAATATTCTACATTAAATAGCAAATTCTACATTATTTTTGTGTAGCGACAAAGGAATAATAACATTAAATTGGAAAAGTGCCATTAGAGAGAAACAATCATTAAAACTATTACTTAAGTAGAGGAGACAAGCAGTTGAAAGGAAAAAGTGGATGTCTATCTTGGCAGTAGGGAGAATTTCTTTGGTTTTGGGTAATGAAGGGAAGGAGCCCTAATTCATATCTATTCACTATAGTATCCAGGATTACCACTTCCTATGATTTGATTGTCCATTGAAATGGTTTATTACCCATAAAGACACCTGTGAGCTATAGTTGTTGAAAGTGTGGCTGATCATGTGAGTGGAGAGATTCAACTCTCTATAATTCTCACCAGTTGCTCATCTTTAGCCATGGGTTTAAGGGATATCTCCCCATATGAATTGACCAGTGTAAAACAACTAGCATATCATTAGGATAATTCTTCGACAAAGATAAGTATATAGGGCCACCATAGGTATGGGTCTACGAATGACCCTAGCCATAGTAGCTTAGCACTTTAAAGTGTAAACATATAAGTGTGGTGATGATTTTCATCTCCATTGTGAAAGAACTAAGGAAATAAACACTTCTAAGTTAGGTTGAAGATCCTTGATTAGTTAAGTTGGTAGTTGTTGTGAATTGTTTAAAAAAAACGAAATGCCCAAGGGGCTGATTTAATAGTGTGAACATGGGTGTCATAAATCCTAGTGAGATAATGTAATACTATTATACATTTGTTGATTGAGTAGAAGGTTACTCTTCTTAGAGTTTGATTCCTATTATAGGATTTCTCTAGATGCATCTTGTGTTGCAAATGTGCATTTCTAGATAACTATTTATTTTTCATATTTGAATAGTGTTCATGTAAATATCTACATGTAAGCATATGTTATTTCTTTTATGTTCATTTGTGATAAATAGTAGAGTACTACTTAATTATATTTAATTATTATTGGGGTCATCAAAGATAGTATATATGGAAGATTAAAAGGCATGACATTTTTAGGATCTTGCCAACTTTTTCAAAATTAGAATCTAGAGTAATAGACATTTTTTTTTTTAATTATTAGTGACCGAAATAGACAGCATAGAAGCATTTGACAACAAATCTCTTGAATTTTGTGCATCTAAGAAAATTATTGAGCAATTCTACAAAATCTGTATTGACGGTCAGCTAGTGTTTATGTTCTATGTAATAGCTTTATTTATAATTAAATTATTATTATCATGATCTGGGTGGTTTGTGGCTTATAAATTCACATAATGGTAGCCAGTAAATGATTCCCAGTACTTTTTCAAAAAAAGAAAAGAAATGATGGTCTGTATATGTAAATTTAACTTCATCTGGTAACAACTTGGTAAGAATTTTTGAGCAATTGAAAAATCGAAAAGCTTAGTCAATATGAAAATGGCTCTTATGGTGTTTCTTTCAACTCAGTCAAAAGGAAAGCTTAAAAATCTCATGTTTATTTCTAAGCTTAGAACAAGAAGGATCAAACTTGTTAGGTGGAATACTATTTGGAATAAATTATACGATATTTTGTCTTCAATAATGTTTCAGACATATTTCATGATCTATGAGAAGATGATTATTGAAAATAAAATATGATTCAAAATATTGATGAAAAGAGCTCACAAAATCTAATCCAAAAAAAATCAAACTAATATCATAGACTGAATTTTTTATGTCTTTTGAAGCATCTAATTCCTGACCAAACTCGTGAGTACCAGCACATGGAAAACCCTGGCGAGTCACTCACTGCAAAAATCACCACCGAGTCATACTTAAAATCACGAAAATTCCAGGGCTTAAAATTGCCTAAAACTTGCAGTTTTTCCATGAAATTGCTAAAAAACTCAACGCAGAAGGATATAAAACCCAAACAAGTTTGATTTTTTTTTTAACCCATTTTTGGTGATGCAACTGCATTTTTCGGTGATGCAAGTGGTTTCCAGGTGATGCAATAGGGTTTCCAAGCAACGTGATAGGGTTTCCAGGCAACGCAACAAGCTCTAAATCAGGAAAGTTTGCAGCCATAGTTAATTTAATAGAACACAACATTCTCCAAGTACTTGTTTGAATTTGATATTATTCACCCTTTACGTTCTTTGGATGGAAGCAGATTGTTTTGGTTTCTTTAGTTGGTCGGCCCTGGAAAAAGAAAATTGATAGATGGAAAGATATCCCCTAAAGACCATCCCAATTATTGAACTATGTTAAAAAAACATTAGCTGAGAAGACATTGAAATCTGTCAAATAGGATGAGCTCAAGGGTAAGAATGGAGATTCCTTAGCAAGTCTCTGGTTTAGTCCACGAAAGGTATATTAATATGTAATATTCGAGTAACACTGTGAAGTAGAAAGGGCCATGACCCTTTTCGTAGACTAAATTTTGCTATTTTCTAAAATTTCATTTTATAGTTTTTTTTCCTAACACCCAAACAACCTCCTAAACCCACCAAACAATCTGAGCCTTGTACGTATGCTAAACAAAAAATAAAAAATCATTATCATTATCTGACACAACGCTATACAAAGTTTATAACTTTATATAGTTCATGAATTTACATAATGACAGATTCCTTGGTACCAGTATTATCTATGAAGAAAGGGCCGAAATCTTATGACATTATAGGAGCTTTTTTGTGTATGTTGAGCCAAGTACCTGTAAAGATATTGAAGCTAATGCAATTTCAACACAAATACAATGGCCATGAATGATTCGACATTTTATAGCTGTCTCAACCATCATGGCCATTGTATTTGTCTTACACTATAGGAGGTTTAACATCCTATAGCTGTCTCAACAATCATGGCCATGACCTCATTTTTGCATTTCAACCAAACCCTAACAAACGATATATCACAAATTTCTCAAAATAAAGAGAAACGAGACGAGAAATCAAACACTGCAGTGAATGCCATGAATAGAACCTGTTAAAATGTCGTCTCTATTGCTGGTGATCGGCCGACAAGCTCTCGCCCTCAACACTTTCGCCCGAGCGTTGCAATAGTGGGCCTGGTTTTTTGAGATTTATTAGGGCTCGTCGAGCAACCGATCGATAACGCTGGCCGAAAACCCGCCTCGACCACTGTGTCTCTCCAGACAAAAGGTCAGGTCCACTCTTTTCTACCGACAATGCTTAACAAAGTGACTCGACCGACATCCCCAGTCAATGAGAAGCCATGGTTGCTCGGATACGGCCGAAACCCTATCGCCGAAAACTCGGTTTGCAAAAATAATTTATTAATTATGTTATCGGCCTAAACTGTGACAGTTTGTGCTTTTACTCCGTATATATGTGCATGTATGTGTGTGTATGTGTATGTGTGTATATATATGTATGTGTGTGTATTATGTATATATATATATATATATCCATATATGTATATGTATCTATATATATATATACTTATTAAATATATATGTATATTTTTCTTTATGTAAAATGATTTATATATATATATATATATATATATATATATATATATACATATAGATATATATATATATATATATATATACATAGATATATATATGTGTGTGTGTGTGTATGTATGTATGTATGTATGTATGTATGTATATGTATGTGCATGTGTGTGTGTTTATATGTATATGTATATGTATGTAAACTAAGTATATATATATATATACATATATATATATATATATATATATATATATATATACATATATATATATATATATATATATATATATATATTATTATATATATATATATATATATAGATAGATATAGATATATATGTATATATATATATATATATATATATATATATATATATATATATATATATATATATATATATATATATATATATATATATATATATATATATATATATATATATCGTATGTCTATATGTATGTATAATATGTATATGGATATGCATATATGTGTATGCATGTAATGTGTGTAAAACATTTTTATATGTATATATATGTGTGTGTGTGTGTGTGCGTGGACATATATAGATGTTGGTTATAGTTTGGCCTAGATTTTCCTTCAACCCTCCTAGTTTAAGTAGCCAGACTTGGGAGTCTATTTTCATTTCAAAGGTGGTGGGAATTTGTCACAATGATAGAGCAGTTTGGTGAAATTACAGAAGTGTAGGGGAGCCCAGGGAAATCTCATTAGCATTGATTGTTGTATAGTTCTCATGTAGTGGTGATGGTGCAAGTAACATCTATTTTGAAGTCTTTAGAAAACAAAATAAATGTCTATGCAGTTATCACTACCATATTGTTCAGTGTCATTCTAAGGTTTGTGTTGTTCTTGAAGGTGGCTATGAGCACAAAGGGAAATCTTTTGTGAAGGTACAAGTGCGTTGAATGCTGTGCAATTTTTGTGAAGGTGGTTGAAGGCTATCTTGTGCTTTTATGCATGTATCGATGGTTCCAAAATGTGTGCTTTGTGATATTTATGTGGTAATCTTTTAATGGAAACCATAAACACAAACCCGAAAGAAGAAAATCACAATATGAAGTCCATGCAAAACCATGCACATAGAACACGAACCATAAATGAGACAAGGTATTTGGAACAATCAAGAGTACCTTGTGGTAAATCAAGCAATATAACCGCCAACCACAAATCAAACAATATCACTGAGGGTTTCTTCCATATGCAGTTATTCCCACTTGTTTTAAACATACATCTTCTCTTTGACTTGCTTGCATAAAAATAGGCAAAAATATTGTTGCAAGTGAGACATTTCTTTTGGATTTCAAACCACCCTGGCTTACCAAAAATAAAAAATAACCAGCACTCACCTTTGCAAAAGGTGTAGAAAACTTAATCTAGCTTGTGTTTCTAGTGAATCTTGAAATCAAGATTTCTTTTGTTTTTTGCGGTTTCACATGTACGCGAGTCTTGGAAATATTGTTTCATTTACGACTTCTATTTTGTGTAAATGGCTAGAAAATAGTTTATCTGTTGTGCTTTTTTGGTGAATTTCCCCTTCTGGGTCACCGTTGAAACCAATATTGATTTATTTAGGGTTTACATTCTTGTGGCATATATATATATATACTATGTATGTATATGTATATATATAGTACATTTGTTGTAAGACCCCGCTTCACATGTGATTAGTAAAACCCTAATTTGTTTCATGTTTCCCTAAATAGATGTTAAGATGTATTATAGATGATAAATAGTGTGATTGTGTAACAATATTCTTGCATTTCATTCTGACATTTTCTTTAATCGTCACTGCCATGAAGGTGTTAGAAACTCGTAAATTATGGTTCAATATGAATTGAAATTTTAAATGGAATTGTTGCATAGATAAATCTTAAGATATTAAGCTTGCAAATTAATGTTGTACATGATTGTTTCTTACTATTGCATTGATAATGTGCAAGAAAATAAGGGTGTGAGTACAAGAAGGGAAAACCATTGAGAGAAAATCAAGAGACATCTTATTGTGGATATGAATTTGAGCCTTTTGGGACTTAGAAATAAATAAAGTTAATATGTGGTAAATTAATATGGTAAGGGTTTATATTAAAAGGATATTATATTATGTGTTATGTGGGTGTAAGTGGGGTTAGGGGTTGGGAACCCTTATCTAAGTGTGAAATTCGGATGGATCCTTAAGTGGGTCTTTAAAGAGGGTTGTTGGTCAATTTCCTTGGTTGAGATGCAAAAATAAACCCCCTAGGGTCTATACCATAGTAGTAGGGGTCAAATAGGCATGCAATAGGGCGGAATCAAATTCATAGTATTCTCCATGCTTTGGTGGGTGCCTCAATGTTAAAACGTTTCCCGTAAACAGTCCTCAAATAACACTTATTAGCTATCACCTTAATATTATCTCTCCTCAGATCAATTGCGTCCATTAAGCTTAAAAGGTGAGACATATTAAACTGTTGTCCTTTCATATCATAAAAGTAATCCGTGGGCAGTTGGAGAATGTCGATGTTCAACTCCTTTTGTCCAAATCTTGTGAAAGAAATGCCCAAATTGATAAATTAAATAGATCAACTCAGTTCAGTTTGCAGATTTATTGAAGAAGGGGCTGTGCTATTATGTAATGGTTCAAGATTTGGATAGAGTTTCAGCATGAAATTTGGACTTGTTAAATTAGTAGACTTTGTATAATTAAATAAACACTCCACCATCGTCTTGAAAAACTTCAGGAGAAAGAAGTTATGCAGGCATCCCAAGATTACAATAGGAGAGTCAAGGCTTCTAATAGGAGTTTCCTTGTAGCGATTAATCTGTTGTGTATCAATAGCTATCTTATTATCAATGATAGATGATTAAATGAAAAGACTTATTTTTCATTGTTTTTTTTTCTTTTCTTTTGCTCTTGGTACCCACTAAGAAACTAACTGGTTTACCAGTCAGAAGGTAATATCTCAAAGGGTTTTAAGTATGTTTACTTAGATGAAATTAATGCCAAGATCCAAAAGAGCACATTTGGGCTTAATTTACAACAAATACCCTACTTTAATTATATTCATTTAATTATAAAAAATCACTTCAATTTTATTTGATATTCTGTTAAGTCCCAATGCTAGAATTAGGAGTTGTGACTATTATAGGTTAAATTATGTAAAACCAATAGAACAATTAGCCAATAAAATTTTATTGTTGGATAGCATTAATGTTATTATTGTTTTATTTAATAACTAATATGTGATATTTGTACAGGTAAGATAATAATAATTTTATTCAAAAAAAAAATGAAACAAATTAGTAACTTTAAAAGAAAGATGTGGAAGTGTGAATTGGTTTAAAAAAAAATAAAATCATTTATTTTTAAAAGAAAGCTATTAATCATCGTAGAATTTTTTGGTGAAAAGTAAATTCTTGAAAATAATTTAATCGTAAGTTTTTTGTCTTTATTCTTCACTCTTGAGGTAATAGGAAATAATAACTAAAAAGATTACGTTATAATAATATTTTCTTAATAGAAGATATTGACAAATTTAATTATAGTTAAAAAAATATACTCCATTTGAAATTTTATAACAATAATTCCAAATCCACAATAATTTTAGGATTAAATATCCACAAAAATAATACTTGCAGTTATAATATTTAATAAAGGAGTTATTTTTTTAATAATGACTAATTAATAATATAACTGATACATTAGTAAAGTAAATAGAGTAAAAAGTAATAGTAAAACATCTAAACCAATGATTGTGTGAGTAGTCAAATACCACTTACTAAGGGTAAAGATTTATTTCTTTAGATAAAAATAGATATACAATTAGAAAAAAAAATTAGATGTATTAAAATGGTATAATAAAATAGTAAATATCAATTAATTAACAAGGGTGGTTAATAACCAAAAAAATAACATGAGGCATTTTTGAAAAAACATAAACAAACCCATGAACATAAGTTAAACTTTTACAATAATAACCAAAAGTCAACTACAATTGCTTTATTTAGTAAAAAAAAAAAGTAAATTCAAAGATAATAACACCATTTACTTTAATTAATAAATAATCATAAAATTTATTTTTTTTTTAAATAATAAATATTTTTTTCTTCAACATAATGAAACACATAAATTATTGTTACTTTTACAATAACAATATTATATAATAAAATATAACAAAAAAATAAACAAACCACATAAGAATCTCTTGACAATAATACAAATAAGAACAAAATCAATTACAAACAACACTATTAAACACGTTCCACCCAACCATTTGATTTATGAGGTGACAAGGAAGTTAACTCGACATGATTGAAACTGATTTGAACAACATAGTAGAAATACAATTACAATTCAAGTAAAATAACCAACGTTTAAATCAAAATAAAAGATAAAGCTATGAAACCCACCATAATTAAGTAAAATTATCAATTAAAAAGTAACTACAATGATACAACATAATTTACTATTCCAAACCAAATGGGATGGACAAACCTCCCTAAGATAAAACAGTACGCACATTAAACTATTTAATTAAAAGTATAATGGCGGGGTTCGCGCCTTTTTGAGATCATAATATTTTATTTTATTTATTTTTTGTTAATTTGAAATTTACATTATTTCAAGATTACAATAAAATAGAATAAAGTCATAACATTCATATTACTTTTCTATAATATATGCCAAATTAAATTTCATTAAAAATAACTTTATAAAGAATTTACTAATATATAATTAAATTTAACATATAACAATAAACAAATTAAAAACTAATAATAAAGAAAATTTAAAAGCAGTACGCATAACTGTGCGTAGTCAAGAGCTACACACGGGCACAGGGGACCTATGGCTGGCCCCCCAAAGCCTTAACAAAAATTTTGGGCCTTTAAACTTTTTCATATTTAAAAAAAAAAAAAAATACTTCAAGTTAAAACAAGAAAAAAAACACTATTTCAAATCTTAAAATTAAAAAAAAATTTCTCTTCCATGGAAAAAGTAGAACGTACGGCCAACACAAGATACAACATAATATAAAATACTAAATATATATATATATATATATATATATATATGAAAAATGTATATATATATAAATATATAATATATATTTATATTTTACTTGTATATATATATATCACAGACTAAAATATAGAGGAATAAATAAATATATTCCTATATAAATATATTTTCAAAAATCTCAAATTCATTATTCTCAAAGAGGAAATAATTTTCCTAAAAACCTATTATAGTTAAATTGGTTTCAGAAGATGTAGGTTTTTGTTTTGACAAATTGAAATCAATCCAATAACTTTTTAGAAAACTAGTCTAATATCTTATAGCAATTTTTCATTCAAACAAAAACTTTCTTTACCCACACAAATCATTTTAATTAATTATGATAAAGATGAAGGAGAAAACAAGGGGAAAAAAAACAAGTGGCACCTGGTGTCCTGTGCTTACTCGACAATCTGATGATGCCTGTTTGAATGACCTCGAAGAGCTCCTCATTTTTGCTTCAAAATCTCCTCTCCAAAATACCGAGCTCGAATACGAATCAAATTCTTATTCAGAAAATTCTCTCCAATTTACAACAAAAGATTGAAACCACCCCCTTTCAAGCTCAGATGAACTAATGATAACTGAAAACTATCAATAGTAGAGGATAATTATTTTGTGCAACCCTTGTCTCAATAATCCTCTCTGTGTGAAAAACTTCAAAAAATTCTTAATTAAATAAAAGATATTGTCAATTCTCTCAAAAGCCCACCAAAAAAAACCAGAATAAAAGAAATTAATTCTTTAAAAGCAAGTTTTTTAGTCAAATCTGAATTCTTATTCGTTCTCACAACTTTTTCATTCTTTTATTTATTTATTATTTTTCTATTTTCAATACTTTTTGTTTTAATTTCCATTTTTTTACAACTTTACTTGGAATTATCTAATTAATTTAAATAATTTATTCTAACAATTATCCTCAACAAGATAATTAATTAAAATAATAAACACAATTTAATATTTAATTAACATTTAATAAAATACATGACTTTTTTAAAAAATAAATAAAACATTTAAATATTTAAATACAATTTAATCTAGCATTTTAATAAACAATATTACCTTTATTTAATTAATTCAATGTAAATAGTGTACGACAAAACACAAATGACAACCACAAAGAACGACAATTACAAGAACACACAAAACCATTTAGGAATGATCCCATCTTTTTGGCCAAATTGGACACTGAAATTATTATTTTTAACTAAATCTGGGCACCTATAGCTGCTAAACCGTGAGGAATTTGAAGATGGTGAAAACAGAGTCTCATCAAAAAAAATTTGTAGATTCTAAATCAAAATTTTTGGAATCAAATTGCACTTCTTTTTCCATCTCCCACGAAAATTGTTTTTTTTTCTTTTCAGAAAACAACATTTTAGAAAAGTGATGCACACTTATAATGCATAACTTATTTTCCATGAAGGATAAAATTATAATTATTTCCTCTGATATATAGTGCTTCCACTTGGTTAGATAGTTTTTTATTGAATATTTTTTCCTTAATCAAGTTTCAAAGTCGAATGAATTACAATTCACACAGCACGACTATATACAATGTAACTTTTTTTGTACCCACAAAGTTTGATAATATTCTATGTTTCCACATGTGAAGAACAAAGAAATTCATTTTCAATGAAAAGCATATGTTTAATAAAACAAAGCTTGTTCGAGGAATACCATAATCATTTGAAATAAATTTTAAATTAATTCATTTGATCCCCCAAAAGAGCCGCCACTAAAAACTTTTTGTCATGCCTCTTTGCCCTCATACCACTATTGGATAGCACCTGAGACAATCTGACATCATGGGATGGGATGAATTGCCAGTTTCAACATTATACCATTGGGTTATAGGTGCTCGCCCTGTCCTGCCGAAGCAGGTGGAATCCTATGTACCTACAATCCCTGCATACAAACAATGTTGTGCATAATATATTTAGCCAGCGGGGCACTTGCGAATGAGTGATGCTATGCCATCACCATAGCCACATTAGCAACTACAACATTGAATATAAAACAACATCACAAAGATATACAAATCACCTCATATCATCATGAACAATTACTAATTCACTGCACAGCACCTAATACTACATCTATATAAAAACATCACCAATTAAATGCAATCATAATGTAATATCATACTCACAAAATACCATTAGAAGCTCTTTTCCCATCTTCCTCTTCTAATTCCTTAGCCAGACTACCTGCACATCCTAGGTGAGAATGGAGGGGTACTACATATGTGTAGATGTATATATCTATATGTATATATGCATATGTGTATTTGAAATGTAGTGTGTTGTGGATGCAAAATTGGAAAAGATTGATAGACCTTTGTGTTAAGAAGAAGATGTTATGAAAAATTAAGTGCATTGGGATCTGATTGTTGATTTGACCATTACTAGTTTTGTAGTCACTATCATTATTTTGAAAGGTTGTTTATAACACATTATTTTATCAATTTCCAAATTATGGCTAGGCTATGACCTGCAAGAATAAAAAAAAAATTATGGTGCTTAGTGTGTTCATTATGTAAAAAATGGACTAAATAAGTTTTATTTCTTTTGATATATGGAAGATTGATGTCGTTGTTCATCGAATTGGTCGAGAGCGCATGTCCCAGGTTGATTGTGTTGGAGGAATATAGATTGTTTTTGAAGTTATTTATGGAGAAATTTTTAATTGTGCATTTCTTATACTATTATTTTTAATTATATTGTAGATGTGCAAAGAAAAAAGTAATAATTTAGAAAGTTTTTCTATTTAAAAATTGAGAATAGACATTGTTAGCTTTTGATGGTTTAATTGAATGTTTGGTTGTTGTATTCTTGTTGCAATAGAACTTGTGGCCAACCACTGGTGTTGGCTCCAATAATGGCGGTTGACTTTGGCTCTCCCAAGGCTACCCAACAAATGTTAGGTCCAGATCTTGTAAGTTTGTTTGTTGTTTATTCCCTATTCCTCCCACCTACATTGGTTCTTTCCCATGTGGATAGAGAAAACTGCAAACATCCTTTACTTGCATTTGGAGAGTTGTTGGTGTATGGTGTGGCTTGTTTATATTTGACATATTTATGTGGCTTTAATGTCTTTCTTTCCTAGGTATTTGGGAGAAGTCGTTGTTTAGCTATTCACCTATGTTTCTTTTTACTGAAGTTGCATATAGCTTTCTTTTTGTTGCAATATTTCCCATGGACTGTCCTTTGGGAATTATAAACTTATAGATTGTTTTTGTATGTATTGAATGGTGATGGCTTGCAAAATTAATATTGGTTTCAACAGTGACCCAGAAGGGGAAATTCACCAAAAAAGCATAGCAAATAAACTATTTTCTAGCCAATATCACTGAGGAGTTATTCCACATGCACCTCTTCCCACTCGCTTAAAACAAACATCTTCTCGCCAACTTTCCTGCACAAAAACTAGGAAAAATACTATTATAGGTGACACATTTATTTTGCATTTCCAACCACCCTTCCTTGCACATAACACAAAATAATATCTGCCCACCTTCGTAGAAGCTACACAAAACTTAATTTAGCTTACACCCTCATAGAGGCTAACCCTTATTTCTCTTGGCTCTCATATCAGGTATAGCAAGAGAATGACACAAAAAAATGCCTCATTGAAAATGTATATATAGACACATATACAAATAAAGTAGTGGATAGCTTATAATTTTTCTCAATATATATATATATATACATATATATATATATATATATATATATATATATATATATATGTTAGCATAAATAAAACAATCTTGAGGAGGTATCCTATATGTGTTGCAAACATTGGTAATCATTGCAATAATACTTTTCATTTCAAACTAACGAAACTACTAGAGCAATTTAGGATATTCTTAATAAAGCATTCTTGATTGGTTCCTTCTGAATTGAGTTGTATGGCATACATAACAAACATTATAGCAAGGTACCATATGGCATCCATATCCAACATGACACTAACATTAGAGATTGCAAAGTAGTGGCAAAAAAACACTTGGAAAGTATTACAGTGATCCCCAGACATAGATACTTAGATACACAAATAGATGATAGACATATATATGTGCACACATCTCTATGAAGATATTCTATGTTGCATGCACGGGTGTGCAATTTAAAAAAAATGCATTATTAGGTGTAATTGTCTATGTTTACATTGTTCTCCAATGTGGATGTCAGTGAAGAGGGAAAGCTTGTTTGAAGGTTCAAGTGCATTCATTGGTTGTGAAATATTTGTGAGTGTCTTTGCTAGATTGTGTTATTTTCAAGAAAGTGTTGTTCATACATCTGTATTGTTCCAATTTTTTAAAAGCCTTTCAAAAAAAAAAAAAAGCATATTTTTTAATGTATTTTTCACTATTTACATTGGATGAGCTCCTGTTCAGCAAGCCATGGAACACAAGAAAGATGATAGCTAGAAAATACATGGAAAACCATAGACACAAAGTGTGAACCTTACACCAAATAATAGTTGTTCTCACACACACAATAGTTTGTTGTCTACAACATGTTCTCAAAATTGGAATAGCTTGAAGATGATAAGAATTAGTGAAATAATATTCTTAATAGCAAAAATACAACCTTTTACATAGAATGTCTTCATGGAAATTGAAATAATGTATATATATGTGTGTGTATACATTTATGTCTATATATATGTGTGTGTGTATGTATGTATGTATATATGTATGTATGTATGTATATATATTTATGTATATATATGTATATATGTATATATGTGTATATATATATATATATATATATATATATATATATATATATGTATATTATTCTCTTGGAAATATATTCACAAACACACAAAAATTGAAGACAAACTCATTGAAAATTGATAGTAACAAACCTATACAAAAAAACTCCTTTCTGGACACAAGTTGCTTAAAAATTAGAAGAATATAGCCTTTGGAACAACACCTTCTGTAGAATGAAACAATATAGCATGAGAAACAAAACTATAATTAACAATCCCCAATGTGAGCTAATAGAAAGTGTATAAGATTGAGTATTTTCTTCCAATGTAAAGAACAATAATCAACAATAGCTAATGCAATGAGATGTAACCCATATAACCTTAAGTATTTTTCTACAATGCAAGCATAGCAATAGAAGGATAAGTCAAGTAATATTCAAAATAGTTCTGGTCCAATCCACATGTGTTCACTTCCTTTTCATAGCTAGATATTTGTACATATGGCTCCTACATTGTGCATCAGTGTGATTATTAGTGCCATTTCCAATACTTTTCTATTCATGTTCAAGTCGTTGCCCCAAGTAAAAACTAGAAAATATGTTGATACTAGGTTCACAAAAAATTTAACAATACATGGTTGGACTTGCACCTTCATAGAAGCTTGTCCTCTTTGCATGGACATTTATTGTTGTATGGTCTATCTGTGGTGGCAAAAATGGTCAATGCAAGCTAAGATAAAGTATATAAGGTAAAATATTTTAGTAGATTCTAACCACAACCTAAAACATTTGAATTCTTTTGTAAATGCTATCTCAGAAGGATAGCAATCTATACATGTAAAATATAAAATAAAACTCAAGATAATAAGGCCTATGGTCCACCCTACCATACTAGATCATGGACCATCATGACATGACCAGAGATACTGAAAGTATTTGCAAATTTCAGTAAGGCATTGTTGGGCATTCTTCTCTAACTTTAGGTTGCAAAACAACATGGATTACATAACATTAACTATTTTACTGCATTGCAACAATGGCCACAAAACAAAATATGTTAAGGAAATAATGTTCCCAAATAACAAGTCCCTCTATATGAATCCAATCAATAATGTTTGCACCATAGATAGAATTGATGGACAATATATACTCCTACTTGGGGGTTCTATCAAAGCTGATGGAGCTTCATGATCCAATATGGGAGGGTGGAGAGCACATCTTATTTTCTTCTTTTCCATTTGAAATTTTCTATTCATTGTTGATTATTGCTAGAATGCTCTCAAAATTTTCCATTTTAAATTTGCTATTCATTGTTCATTATTTCTTGAATGCTCTCAAATGGAATTATTGCAACTATTAGATGTCTAGTATGTGTGAATAGAAGGATTTCCTCCACCATTGATGAATGTGAGGGACAATCTATATTCTTGCTCGAGGGTTTGGTGAGAGCCCATGGCACTTCATGACCCAATATGGTAGGGTGGAGAGCAGGCCTTGTTTCCTTCTTTTGTATTCCACATTTATATCTATTTTTACATAGAAATGTTCACTGGTAAGATTGTATTCCCAATATGGTAGGATGGATAGTAGATCTTCTTTTCTTTTGCTTTGGTGCTTGCAAGCATGTTGTATATTCATTACTATATTTCTATATGTACATGTCTATGTATATATGCATGTGCACTATAAAATGTTGAGCTTTTATGGATGGTGATTGGAATGAGTGAAGGTATAATGCACAACCGTGCAAGCAAGTTTGTTACAGTCCTCCTTGAATTGTTGATTTCACTTTCCATTGGTTTCACTCTCCATTGAAAATGTTTCATATGTATAGGTACATTTACAAATTCATGTACATATCCACATGCTTGGGTTCTTGGAATGGATAACTATTAGAAAAAGTATTTGTGGATGTAGAGTTTTGTAATTTCTTTTTTTTTTTACTCATCTAAAATAATCAATAATTTATAGCTAACAGATCACTAGATATGCATCCGATTTATATTGTTGATTGTGATGTCTTGGGAAAACTTGTGCATTGGACAGTGAGTATTTCTTCAATCTATTTCATTTTGCATTTCCTGGTAGTTGATTAATTGTATTTTTTCTTGGATTTATTCTACTATATCTACATATATAAATTTATATGTGCATATGCATGTTCAATGAAAAATTTCAACTTCTTTTCAATGGAGACTATCCTGAAGGAAGGGACTGTGCAAAACAATAGGCAGTAGCAGCACTACAATCTTGCTTGAATAGTGCATCATACCTTCCATTCATGATAGTTTGCATCGAATAGAGATTGGATATGCATATATACATTTGTAGACATGTTACCATATATATTTATCTTGGTTATTGTCAATAAGTGATATAGTAAGAACTTTTTCTCTGCATGCAAATTTTTAATTTTCTAAATTCCCCCTCCCTTCCACGATGGTTTTGCATCTACAACCATAAAATTTGCATATGTTCCTCTAATGCATAATGTCAATACTCATGCCTTGGTTATTATTTCTTCTAGACTTTAAAAGTAACTATTAGAATAAAAGGTGGTATATTTCAAATAATAGGCAACATTTGTTCCATATTTGATGGCATGAGACAAATTTATGGAGATGCTTGACCTAATAGCATTGAGGAGACATCCTTTTTAGAATAGTATTTAAGTATTAAACTATGTATCATATTATACTTTAGAAATTACTAGTATATGCAACATGGTTTAACACTAAAATTTTTGTCCTAAAAAGAAGTCCTCTCAATGCATGGTGGTGCTAGTCATTCATGTACCTATGGAAATTTAGTAATGCAATTGATGCATTTGCTTTTTAATTAGCCACTAGCCCAATGAGATTGAGTCCTTGTATTTTTGTTTTTTATTTCTAGTTTGTAAGAACTTTTAAATACAATGCATATGAATACATATTAACACTAAAAATGTTGTCCTAAAAGGAAGTCCTCCCAATGCACGGTGGTGATAGCAATTCTTGTACCGTATGTGCAGGATCGCGATGGGCCAAAAGTGGCAATATGGGTATTTGTAGGGTATAGTACGCATTTACTTTTACCTGCAAAATTGATGAAACAAAAAGGGTTTTAGAGGAGATTCTTAGCTTTCCACTCAATATAAATTATGCTTTAATTTGAATTTACACAAATAATTATTATCTATTTCTATTAGAATTTAGTTACGAAAGTCCTAAACAATAGGGTCATTGAAAAATCTATAACTTCTAAATCAGATTAAGCATTTTTTGAATCCAAAATATTACGCATCACATTCTAGGCCTATATACTTAGGATTAAAAAGAAAAATAACTCTAAGGAATTTTCACTAAGTTAAGGTGGGACAGATATAATTTTTTATATTTTTAAAAGTTGTAATAAAAAAATCATAATTAATTATTTACTTGGAAAAAAAATACAAAAAATATACATACTCCATCTTGAAATGAGTCCTCTACTTATATATAAAACATAAAAAATATTATCATTTTATTATGGTTAGGTGGCTCTATTGCAGACACTCCATTTTATTTTTCCTGAAATTTAAGTAATTAGTACATTGAAATTTCAAATTTTCACCTAGATTTTATTTACTTTTAAATAAACTCTAATAGTTTAAAACTATATCTAATTTTCATGTGTCTCTATTCTACATATTTCTAAATAATATAGATAACTTTATTCAAATTTTACATCAAGTTTCCAATATCATCTTTTTCTAAATTTTTGCCACTCTTATGGGTCACTTGTTCTTTTTCCATGATGATCCTCGTACATACCCACCTACGGAAAATTAGTAAAGCAATTGATGCATTCCCTTTTTAATTAGCCACTAGCCCAATGAGATTGAGTCCTTATATTCTTGTCTTTTATTTCCATTTTGTAAGCACTTTTAAATACAATGCATATGAATACACACAATTATCTATACATGTTGGTGTTATTGTGCCTTTTGCTACTTTCTTGCATATTCAAATAGGCTCACCGCTATAGTTATTTCATTTCCCTATAACCTACTTGTTACAACCATGTTATTGTGTTGCATGTTGTTGCTATAAGAATTGCAAAGTTCTTTAGGTTTCAAAACCACATCAAGTGTACATCGTAGAAAGGCAGAAAAGCGTGAGAGAAATCAACTTTATTATGCACACCAAAAAGACCACATTTGTGTAGATCAAAAGTGCATAAGCCATGCAGAACCCATTTGGCCAGCCTGCCATAGAGAAGTGGACCCTTACCATTGCAAGAAAGTCTTCGGAGCATTACTATCATGCTTGGTGTTGCTCCCTCATTACTCCCGCTTTCCAATAAGCCACATCCATCCTTATCGATTTGCCCTCATTTCTATACCTAGCTGTACACCACTAGGAACTCCCCTACTATACATTCTCCCAACCACATCCTCAACAACCCTGTGCTTAGGCAACATGTTTGCTGAACCCTTTTGTGTAGTAAATGCAATCCTTCCATCGATGCATTGATGCTTTTTCTAACTTGAAAATTTGTTCTATTTGCAATGAGAGCTATGTTGGCATGAGAGTTCAGCCATCTAGTTCTAGCATTGTTTGCTTGCGTTGTGCTTCTAAAAAGAGTTTCCATAGATATAGCCTAGAAAATAAAATGGATCCAGGGCCACAACCAGCCATCCTTGCAAAGCTTACTCAAGTTGAAGAAATTCTTATAGCCAAAGTTGCTCCATTTTGCAAGTAACCCACGCTAGAGGAGGCCGATACAAATATAGTGGGCATACTATAAGCTTCCCACAAGACATTACAACTTTGTTGCCGCGTTGGCTCCATGATCTCAAAGTTGTCATTATGTGAAGAATTGGCATGCAAGGGACAAACTATGATTGATATGCTGACAAACATAATGTCATGGCCGCATTAATTTCTAAAATTGACAATGACCCATACTATAGTGATGTTGCAATAGATTTTGATGCTTTAAATTTGCTGCCTCCTAGAATTACTAACATCTCTAATCTCTTGCACATAATGGAAGATCTGACACATGGCCTAAATGAACCAATGACAACTGTAGAAAGTGTTCTTCATGAGGAGGCTAACCTTCAAGACTTCTCATCATTTATTCGATTGATTCCCAAACCTCCTTGAGAATTGCAGAAAATTAGAGATGCCTTGCAAATTAAAGACACTACTCAAAATACCTTGCCTTGGCCTAAAATAGATCCTAGCCCTATCAATGAATAAAATATAGAAGGTTTATTAAGTATGGCCTTTCCAACATTGTACCCAACTGGCATGGTAATGCTGCTATAACTGAGAACATTACAAGTTCACTTACATGAATATGCCTTGCACTTGATGAGATATTGTGATAATAGATTTGGGGGGCATGTTAGATTTATATATTTCATTTATAATTTAATAATGAGACATCATAGCCAGAAATCAACATTTGTTTTTATGAAAACAAACTTGGATCAGAAAGAATCCCAACATCAATTCTAGCTCTACGGAAATTTCTTTGAAACACTCTAGATACACAAATAGCAAATCGACTTGTTTGTTTTGGTGCATCCTTATGAGGAAAATGCTCATTTTGGGCTAAGAGATGACAAGAGCCTATAGGAATTATCCACCAACTTGGTACACTGACCCTTTTCTTCAATTTGAGCTCTGCAGATACAAAATGGCCTAATTTGCGTAAGGTGATTGAACCCATAATGTAATTTGATTCACCATAATCCTAAGCACACTTCATAGAGAACATTGTGACAAACCTGTACTTAACAGCCTTGTGTGTGCACCTGCGATTCACTATTTTCTGTGAAGAGGTTTTGAGAGACTTTTCCAAACAAAGGACTATTGTTATAGGTATGAGTGGCAACATCATAGGTCAACACATGTGCATGGTTTCTTATGGCTCCTAGGTGCCCCAAATATGGACATGTTGGATTGGTCCAATCCTCATGAGCTTGAATAGGAAAAAAAAATCTTTGACTACTATGTTTCAGCATGGAATGCTCGTGCCCCAAAGTAGGTAATATCAAGGACCCACTGGTCAACCTTGGATGACCTAGGCTTGCTTAATACTAGACAAATTTCTTCATTGGATCCAATGCTATAATATGGACAATTATTAAATATGGTTCAAAGTCATACCAAGTGCACTCAATACACTTGCTCGAGGAAAAAATACCAACAATTGCAATGTCGCTACAAAGCTCCATGGAATACACAACCATCTTCAACATTGACAATTGATAGTGAATTAAACAAATCGTACAAACCCACAAGAAATGATAACTATGTTAATATCCACAACCTTGAGATTCTTGCAATTTGGCAAGGAAATGTTGATTGCTAGCCACTATTGTCAAGACAAATTTTCCTAAACTACATTTCCAAGTATGCATGAAAGTTCGAGAGAAAATATGAAAGCTACATTGATATCTTGGAAAGGCTTACAAATACAAATTCATTTGGGGATAAAGCATTGCTTGCATACCAAAAGTTCATGATGAATTTGGTTTTTGATCATGAAATTGGTGCACAAGAAACATGCCCTATGTTGTAAAATTTTCCCCTTGTCATCTCAAGTCAGCATTTCTTGTCTTTGAATGTTAGTAGGTAGATGTTCCATCAATTAAAAATGGTTGACAATCAAGAAGACCTTTCTAGTGCTTATATTCATTCCTACATGCACAAACCACATGAAATGGAGGAAATATCCCTTATCCATTCTTTACAACTCTATACATATCACAAAAACCACAAAGGCCTTGCTTGGCATGCTCGCTCGCAACCAGTTATCATCATTGTTCACCCGCTTTTCAAGACCATCCCCCTAGAACAAAGTGATGCATATGAAACTTTTTGTTGGTCAGAATTATTAATTTACAAACCTTTTCAGAATGTGGAGGCTGACATAGGCCTTTTGAGAGAAAGGATTATAGAAAATCAGAGGCTACTCCATGCTATCGGCTATGTTGTTTGGCATGTAAATAGACTTGTTGGCTAGCCTACAATTGACAAGGGTAGTGATAGTGATAATGATAGTGAACAGTCCCCACCACATACAAAACAATATGAATGGGAATTGTTGTCTCAACTTGGTGCAACAAAGAATATTTTCTTTGACCAACTACAACTCTTGGGTTGATGGGACTTCAACCTGCACTATAGGTGGGATAACCACAATTTTCCAAAGAATCTTCATAGTATTATAAACAATTTTTTGCAACAACTAAATTACATACACCTGAAGACATACTCCCCTCCTTTGCAATGCCATCCCTTTCTCATCAATTATCTCCTAGCTAGGAGCTTGCTTTGAGAATCATTCAACAACATCACCTTGGACCACCCTAATCACCTCCATTTTGTATGATCATCCAAGGAACTACTAGCATAGGTAAGTCATTCTTGATTGACAGGATATGAAAAGCACTAAACCGATTATCTAGTAAAAAAAACAACTCTATGCTTGTTTTGGCACCAATGGGTGTTGTTGCTTACAATGTTCATGCCTCCACAATACATACTACTCTTCACATACCAATAAAAGATATGAATTCATTGAAAGGACAAGCATTGACCATATTTCAAGAAGACTTCAAAAATATTAAGTACATACTAATTGATGAAATGAGTTTCTTGGGTTCCAAGTTGCTACTAAAAATAGATAGTTGATTGTGGCAAGCATTCCCTTCTAGACATTTGTACCCATTCGGTGGTGTGTCTATTATACTTGTCAGAGACTTGCCACAACTGCCACTTGTTATGGACAGGCCTATCTATAGTTCTAGGTCCATAGCATTAGCACTTTGGCACACTTTCAATATTTTTGTTATGCTTGATAGTATCTTCTGCCAACATGGGCAATCTAAATCACAACAACAATTCTGTATGCTCCTTATGAATATTAGAAACTACCAAGCAACCTTTCCTGATTGGCAATTTCTTATGAATCAAACAAAATTCATGCTTGCATATAAGAAAAACTGAGACTTTGATCAAGCTATCCACTTATTCCCAACTAATAGCTTGGTTTCTTTGAACAATAGGAAAATGCTATAGGAATTAAATGTTCCAATTGCAATTAGTGTTGTTGAATGTTCCCAAAAAAATACACTTGATTATGTTGATG